>JAVXUP010000096.1:600000-825646 GCA_033070095.1 Escallonia herrerae | reverse complement strand
AATCCTTGGCCCAGTCCAGGCCTGCATTATTGCACTTCTCCAAACACCAATTAATGGGTACGGACCTTCCAATGGGCCCATGAAAAAGATGAACTGGACCAAGAAATGGACTACAAAGAAATTTTAGTCTGCAGGGAGTAAAACTTTACGAGTACCTGTGCCTCGTTGATAGATATGACGTGATCACATGTCTGGTGCAAAAAATTAAAGAATTGGCGGATTGCATAAGTAAAGAGAACCAACTGCAGTGCACTGATTAGGCGTTACACCAGTCATGTCCGTTATCCTCATATTAAGTTTTTCGTTAGTGAAAGTTTAAAATCGCCTAAACTTAGGAATTCCTGCAACTTACAATACTATCAGCCTTTTTAAGCATCGGGAGCTGTGAAATTCGCCAACAAAATTATGAGATGTTGCTCGGAAGTACTAAGAAGGAACTGCAAAAAATAGAAAATATTATTGTCTACCTCCACCACAACTTATTTATTGTTTCTTCTTTTCAAATGTATAACTTAGAAGAATAATGTTTTCTTTTCTTGATAACGAGAAGGTCTTAGGCCACTAGTGGAAATTGACCCTTAAAACCTTTTGGAGAAGAAAACAAATTACCAACAGAAAAAAGTAAAACAAGCTTAAGCTACAGAGTGCCAAAATATCAACTTCATCTGAGGGCACAGGTTGGCTTACACACAATGAATCAGTGGGCAGCAAACACCTGATTATTACCTCCTGACTTACGGTAACAAAACGACATTGATTCTAAAGCAGCATCCGGGCCACATCGCCTCCCATCAACTCGTGACACGTGTAATATAATTGCGTCAGCGTCAGAGGGTCCACGTCCACGGTTGTGCAACTGCCCCAGTTTTGTTGTCATGTAGCTGTCAATTTAGCTAGTGCCCTACTACGTTATTACCAGACTTATGTCACATCTATAGATTTATCTTTTTCTTTGAGAGAATTAAAAAATATATAAAAGGTATATTGTTCTTATATCAAGTTTTTTTTAATTAATATATGTTTAAAATTTAATTATCATTTTTTTAAATTTATTTACCAGAAAAATAGCGATTTTTACCTTTAAATCGTGATTTAATTAACTTTTAAAACAATATTAATTAAAAAAAAACTCTTCGTATATTAGGAGTTTAATCTCAAGAAATTATATTAGAAGGAGAAATACAAATATATATATATATATATATATATATATATATATATATATATATATATATGGGGGCCGATCCACACCCACCGGTGGAGAAATAACAAATTTCTCCACCGAACCGCTGGTCTTACCAGCGGTTGGCCACGTGGGCCAAAAAAGGACGAAAAGGGACAAAAAAGGACGAAAATACTATGATAAATTCATGAAAATATCACGAGAAAATGAAAAACTCGTGAGAAAATGGTGGCAATAATGCCCAACCGCAACTCCTACATGCGGTTGGCATTATTGCCTTCCGTGACCCCACCCCCCACCCGTCACCCCCCTTGCCCCCACCCCCTTGCCCCCCACCCCGTGGCCCCCACCCTATGTCCTTTTCCCCCACCCGTGAACCCCCCTTCCCCCACGTGTCATTACCACCCTACCCCCCACCCCCACGTGTCATTCCCCCTCCCCTCCCTGCTGTTCACTCACGGTTCTTCTCTTCCTCTCTCACTTTTCTCTCTATAAAATCCCTCCTCCCCGAATCATTTCTTCCACCCTCCTCATTCTCCCTATCTCACCTACATACAAACAAAAAAAATTTACGCTAGAAGATCGGTGGATAACCGCTAGAAGACCGGTGGATTTTTCTTGAAATATATCAAGTTAAAACAAGTAAGTATTTTTCAATTTGTTCTTACCAATTGATTGTTTAAATTGTGTTACGCTTAAGTTGTTCTTACAATAGTCTAAAATTCGTGTTTAGGGCGTCAAAGGGCGTCAAAATTACGTTTTGACAAATCGGGGTATTACATTCGAAAAATTCCAAAATAGCGATTTTTTAGGGCGTCAGAAATAGAATTTTTCACGAATTTATAAAAAATAGCTAGAGCTAGATTTTGCCAAAGTACGAAACAGAGACCCTAGTTATTTTCAAAAGATCTATATCAGGTAAAAATTTCAGATTTTTCCAAAGACCGGAAAGGGGTTAACTGATACACGCAACCTTGTAACTTTGCAGTGTAATTTAAAATATCAAGCCAGCGCGATTTCGCGCAAAACTTTTATGAGAACCCTAGGGTGTTGGGAAGTTCCATTCCCCAGGAATTCGGGCCATTCCGAAGCCGTTAGCTAATTTTTTGGCCGAACGGGCTTTTAAGCGCTCGATCCGGACACCGGTTCGGGATTTTTAGGCGAAAAATCCGTAAAATACTTTTTAGATCAAGAATGAACTCAGGAAGCTTAAAATAGCATTTTAAAGCACTTTTGATATTTTCTGAAGCCAGGGGGTATTTTGGTAATTTGCCACCCCGAGAGGGGTATTTTGGTAATTTTCCCGAAAAAATTTTCCAACGGACTTTTAAGTCCAGAAATGTAAGTAAAACGCCTGAAATGTTATTTTGCAGCTGATTGCGGGGCGTAATTGTCGCTAAAGGTGAAAACTTAATTAGACAGTTTTTTTACGAATTTATAAAAAATAGCTAGAGCTAGATTTTGCCAAAATACAAAACAGAGACCCTAGTTATTTTCAAAAGATCTGTATCAGGTTAAAATTTCAGAGTTTTTCAAAGACTAGAAAGGGGTTAACTGATACGCGCAACCTTGTAACTTTACAGTGTAATTTAAAATATCAAGACAGCACAATTTCGTGCGAAACTTTTATGAGAACCCTAGGGTGTTGGGAAGTTCCATTCCCCAGGAATTCGGACCATTCCGAAGTCGTTAGCTAATTTTTTGGCCGAACGGGCTTTTAAGCGCTCGATCCGGACACCGGTTCGGGATTTTTAGGCGAAAAATCCGTAAAATACTTTTTAAATCAAGAATGAACTCAGGAAGCTTAAAATAGCGTTTTAAAGCAATTTTGATATTTTCTGAAACCAGGGGGCATTTTGGTAATTTGCCCCCCCGCGAGGGGTGTTTTTGTAATTTTCCCGAAAAAAAGTTTTTCAGTCCAGAAATGTAAGTAAAACACCTGAAAGGTTGTTTTGAAGCTGGTTTGATGGGCGTTAGGGTGACAATGAACCCCCGGGGGCTATTTTGCTAATTTTACGTTACACAAATCTGTGCTTAAAATAACTTTTAGTTCAGGAAAGGGTGTGAGACACCTGAAAAGTTATTTTAAAGAGTGAATTCAGGAAGCTTGTTGTCAGGGGGCATTTTGGTAATTCGCATCCCCGATAGGGGTATTTTCGTAAATTTGCAGCGTTAAGTTTTTCAAAGGATTTCTTAGTCCAGAAATGTAAGCAAAGCACCTGAAAGGTTGTTTTGAAGCTGATTTGGGGCGTTAGGGTGATAATGAACCCCCGGAGGCATTTCGGTAATTTGTCGCTCATCGGGGGCTATTTTGCTAATTTTACATTATACCAAATTTCTCGAAAGACGGTGGTTTAAATAAATTTTATTCTTCTTTTATTTAAATCTATGACTTGTTGAGAATGATATAATTTTTATTTTTTAGATTCCAGTATAAATATGGATGCAACTGGAGGAAATAATTTTTGTGAAGGTTCTGATCCACCTTACGTTGGTCAAGTTTTTCAAGCACTGGACGAAGTTGAAGCATACTATAGAGCATATTCGAAAACGATAGGTTTCGGTATTAGAACTAAGACGACTAGAAAACGGGCGAATACAGATCAAATTTGTGCAAGACTATTTGAGTGTCATAGAGGAGCACCGCATGTAACTCCGGTCGTTCGGATCAGTGACGAAGGGACAACAAGACAAAGAAAACGGGACACATTTCCGGGTACCGGCTGCAAGGCCCATGTGTATGCAGTACACCGAAAAAATGAAAACCATTGGGTTGTCACAGGAGTGGAGTTGAGCCATAATCATCAGTTGATGACCCCCAGTAAGATTGGTCAAATTCATCAACACCGAGAAATAAGCGCGGCACACAGACAACTAATTTTTACAATGGCCGAGGCTAAAATTCCACCTTCTAAGATGATGGGGGTTTTCTCAAGCCAGGCTGGGGGGATTGACAAGTTGAGTTTCAACGAAGTAGACCTTCGAAATGAACTTCGTGCTCAGAGGAGAGAGTCTTTCGGTAAGAGTGATTCTCAAACTACACTTGATCTCTTCAGGTCCCTTCAGAGTGAGAATTCTGGATTTTTTTACAGTCTCCAACTGGATGATGAGAACCGCATTAGTACTATATTTTGGGCGGACCCCCGTTCTAGAGCTGCTTACCAAAATTTTGGGGATGTTGTGACGTTTGACACCACATACCGCACCAATAAGTACTCTATGCCTTTTGCTCCGTTCACCGGGGTGAACCACCACTATCAGTCAATCTCGTTTGGCTTTGCCCTGCTTAGGGATGAGACGGAGGAGTCATTTACGTGGTTATTTGAAACGTGGCTTCAAGCAATGTATCATATTCCTCCAAAGACCATCATCACCGACCAAGATCTGGCAATGAAAAATGCAATCGCTAAGGTCCTTCCAGATACTCACCATGGCCTGTGCACATGGCACATAAGCAACAAATATCCCGAACGGCTTCACCATGTATATGCAAACCATCCGTCATTCAAGACTGACTTTAATACATGTGTGAAGAAATCGTTGACGGTAGACGTGTTCGAGGAGAGGTGGGCCACGTTAATGGATACTTACTATTTGCACAATCACGAATGGTTACAATCGTTGTATGAGATCAAGACACAGTGGGTCGGTGCCTACACCAAGAATTTTTTGCAGCCGGAATGACTACGACCTCGAGAAGCGAAGCTATGAATTCATTCTTTGATGGGTACGTAGGCCAGTCTTCAAGTATAGCGGAGTTCGTACTAGAGATGCAGAAAGCCGTTGACAGGCAATTGTACCGTGAGAGAGAAGCCGACGCGGCTACAGTTTGCAAAGAAAGAGCTATACTACTTTATTCACCTTTAGAGGCTCATGCGGCTCAAGTCTATACCAAGGAAATGTTTCGACAGTTTCAAGAGGAACTACTAAAGTCGAATCAATATGGCATGACAAAGTTGCACGAGTATTCCACCAGAGACATCAAGGTTTATGCTTTGACAAATGTGACGAACTTCGCCAATCCGTGCTCTTCGTCGGCTCCGAGGACCAGACGACATTTTACCGTAGCAATTTGTAAGGACACTGGGTTGGTTAATTGCAACTGTCAACTGTTTGAGCATAAAGGTATACTTTGTCGACACGCGTTGAGGGTTTTGAGCGCCAAGAATGCTAGTGAAATCCCTCCACCGTATATCTTGGAACGGTGGACGAAGGAAGCCAACAGAGTCCACGGTCACATTCCTTACGTGCCCAATGTTTCAGTTGATTTCGAGCAATCTGAGTCGCTGCGATATAATCACCTTTGTAACATCATGCACGGTTTATCAATGGATGCAGCGTCGACATTTGATGGGTACAGGTATCAAGTTGAAGCAGCCGCACGGGATAAGGCTATGCATGCACAGTTTAGGATGGCATTACCAGAAACTGTGGACACTCCGACTACTCGACCAACTCCAGGCGGTAGATTCAATCGAGCCAAACAGCCAGTCATTGACGGCACTGACCTACAACGTGAGGAGGACGACATTTTTGATCCAATTATTTCTCAAACAAAAGGGCGAAAACGAGCAATACGCATGAAGAATCCGATTGAAGAAGCAACGGGTCAAAAAAAATTACGAAAGTGTGCGTTGTGTAATAAGATGACTGATCATGACAAGAGAAACCATTATAAAGTGTTAGGTATCGAACCTGGCAGTATGGTCGAGGAGGACGATGATGAGGAAGAGTGTTAGGGTTAATGTTTCAGTTGTATAAATTGAACTTTTATAATGTTTAAATTTGTGATTTGGTTTGTGCAATCTTTAATTTGTGATTTGATTTGTGGATTATTGATATTTTTGGTAACTCCGTTTTCGGGCACACTTTAGGCCCCAATTGATAGCTTCCGAAAAAAGTTGTAATTTTTTTTGTCACTTTTTTTCCGCTCATTGCACTTCAGGCACGCTAGTTAGCCCATTTGTAAGACTTTCGGCGAAAAACGAGACACATTAATTTTTGAGTTTTCCTAGGAAGGGCCTATTCGGGCACACTTTAGGCCCCAATTGATAGCTTCCAAAAAAAGTTATAATTTTTTTTGTCACTTTTTTTCCGCTCATTGCACTTCAGGCACGCTAGTTAGCCCATTTGTAAGACTTTCGACGAAAAACGAGACACATTAATTTTTGAGTTTTCCTAGGAAGGGCCTATTCGGGCACACTTTAGGCCCCATTTGATAGCTTCCGAAAAAAGTTGTAATTTTTTTGTCACTTTTTTTCCGCTCATTGCACTTCAGGCACGCTAGTTAGCCCATTTGTAAGACTTTCGGCGAAAAACGAGACACATTAATTTTTGAGTTTTCCTAAGAAGGGCCTATTCGGGCACACTTTAGGCCCCATTTGATAGCTTCCGAAAAAAGTTGTAATTTTTTTGTCACTTTTTTCCGCTCATTGCACTTCAGGCACGCTAGTTAGCCCATTTGTAAGACTTTCGGCGAAAAACGAGACACATTAATTTTTGAGTTTTCCTAGGAAGGGCCTATTCGGGCACACTTTAGGCCCCATTTGATAGCTTCCGAAAAAGTTGTAATTTTTTTGTCACTTTTTTTCCGCTCATTGCACTTCAGGCACGCTAGTTAGCCCATTTGTAAGACTTTCGGCGAAAAACGAGACACATTAATTTTTGAGTTTTCCTAGGAAGGGCCTATTCGGGCACACTATAGGCCGCATTTGATAGCTTCCGAAAAAAGTTGAAATTTTTTTTGTCACTTTTTTTTTCGCTCATTGCACCTCATGCACGCTAGTTAGCCCATTTCTATGAATTTCGGCGAAAAGCGAGACGCGTAATTTTTTCGAATGCCGTCATATGAAAGGTATATTCGCGCACATTTTAGCGCCAAATTCATAGCATGCGAAAAATTATGTACATTTCTTTTTGGTACAATTTTTTGTAACATCACAGCAGCTAGCCACGCACGTCAGGATAATGGTAATGAATGCGTCTAGCTTCATTCTTTTTCAGCTCCCAGGCTATCCTATACCTAAACGTCAAGGCATCCTTCCTAGTCCACGAGGAGTGTTTGAGCACTTCCGAGCGAGCAACGTAGTCCATGTACTTGAGGACGTAAATCCCGCAATCGTGACCGTTATATTGCTTTGGTCGGTCCTTTATCATCACGACCGTCCAAGGGTCACCCTGTGGCCGTCCGCATGCTAGCGAGAGGACAGTAGTCTGCATCCAACAATAAAAACGAGAATCAAGCCTATGAGACAAGAACAATATACTATGGGCCAAGGTCAAAAAATAAATACTAACCACTAAAGTGATGTACTCGTTGTACATCTGTGCCAGCAGCTGTCCAGGCTCGTCCTCCCTTAGGCTATCGTATATGTGAACCGTTCTGAACGCTGGATGGAGAACTAATAGGAACCAGTGGTTTGCATGATGACAGGGTATCATGATAAGGTTCGCATCAGCAGCGGGACATTGATAGTCTGCGTTCATCATGCCTAACACGTTTCGACCTGGTTTCCACTTACTCCTACCGCCCCCTCGCCTCCATTCTGTGAATTCTCTCACCGTTAATTCCACAAAATGAGTGGGATACATGTTAAGCTTCAAATATTCAGAACGGTTAAAACGTTGCTCTCTAATCCGGAGCAGTTCTATGTAAGCGTTCATGACAAAATTTGAAAGATCTGTCTCCGGCGCCAACGTTCTGATATCCTCATGACCTAGGAATGTCGCAAGGGGAAAGTCTGCTGAATTGACAGGCTCATGCCCAAAGTAGTGCCGGTCGATCCAAGCCATCTTGTCCGACCTCAATGGCTTCGTCGCTTGTCCTTTGTCCGACCGAAAGCTTGGGCGCGAGGCCTGGATTCCTACTTGGGGAACCTGACTCTGGCACTGAGAGTCGTATGCGTCAGGAGGCAAGCGACTATACGGCTCCCACACCTGACTCTGGGGCTGATAGTCGTACGCGTCAGGAGGAGGGCGACCAGACGGCTCCCACACCTGACTCTGGGGCTGATAGTTGTACGCGTCAGGAAGAGGGCGACCAGACGACTCCCACACCTGACTCTGGGGCTGATAGTCGTACGCTTCAGGACGAGGGCGACTAGACGGCTCCCCTTCGTAACCCCGGTACGCAAGACTAAAGTTTTGAACTTCAGTCTTGTACTTCTCAATGGACCTCTTGAGATTGTCAGGAGCCTGCGCGACAAACCAGTCAAACGACTCCAGCTGCTTGAACACCTCAATGCCCTGGTCAACCTAAAAAACATGCATAGAAAATATGGCTAATCATATTTGACAAATGGTCGATAAGGTGCGCAAATAAATTATCAAACAACACTAGCATGACTTACAATGGCCAATGCCCAGAACTGGTCATAGACCTCACGTGGCGCGTACGATGTCTTCTTCACCTGGGAAGGGCGATTCACCCTCGTGCGCGTCACCCTGAGAAACCACTGTAAGTATTCCTCAGTACTAATGCCGTCGTGCTTCAGCGATACAAGGCTATCATACGTTTCCTGCCAGGTATTCCACTGGTGCACCTCGTCACCCAACAAAATCAAGGCATCAGCCACCTCGAAGTTCGGCCCTCGACCACCCCTGTATGGCCGCATGTCTACAGCGGGTTTTGGTATCCCTTGTGGACAGCCAGCTTGCTTCATAGCTCGATCGGGCATCTGAAACTCACATTCTTCGAAGTGAATGAGCGGCACCCGAACCAAACCTGCCAGCACGTACGACACCGGAAGTTGCCAACACCACTCATCCAACAGATGCATCACCTTGCCATATGGCTGCCACGTCACCTGGGATGCATCTAGTATCTCTAGTTCCCCCCGATAGAACTTTAGATGGTGGTGAGGGTCTACCCGTCTCCACCTCCGGTTGGTCGTAGGCCCCCAGGCCCACACCCTAGGCCACGTCTCATCGGAATCTACCAACGGTTGTGGACGACCCATGGGTAGCCTCTCGTAAGACCAAACCTGTGAATGCAAACATTATATGGAATTAGTAATTAATCCCGAATATATTGACTAAGGATCCTACCAAGAAAATAAATGCTCATACCTGTAATAGAGTCAGGCAGGCGGCAATGGACTTGGCACCGTTTCTCGTAGCCTTATGCAGTGCTCGATATAGGTGCGCAAGGACAGCTGAACCCCACGAATAGGAGTATACCTCCTCAAGATCCTCCAAGAACACCATATACTTCGGATGCACCGTGTTTTTCGAATGCGTCGGAAGTAATATAGCTCCAATAATATACAGAAGGAATGCCTTCGTATACGTCACGAAATCTTGAGGAGTGTATTCATCCGGTAGCACGCCGTACTGCTCTCTCAGCCATTTAAGCTTGACGCCGTTTGTTGTAAGCGCTGCCCTTGGAATTCCCGGAAAATACTGCATAGCCATATTCGCTATGGATGCAGACGGCACGTTCAAAGTAACGGGTCTGCCGTGACATGGGATTCCAAGTATAAATCCGACGTCCTCTAACGTAACAGTCATTTCACCAAACCGGAAGTGAAATGAGTTCGTCTCGCTCCTCCATCGTTCAACTAGAGCGGATATAAGGCAATCGTCGTGTCGAGACCATTTCCCGGGATCGGTGAACAGGGTTAAATTTTGACGGTGTAATAGCTGTATTTGTTCCTCGTTTAGTACCCACTCTTCAAGGTGCCTTGTGCTTTGAATTGTTTCCAAAACACCCCTATCGACACCGTCAAATACGTGCCTCGCGACGTGGTCATCGTCATCGTATAGGATTGATGTATCATGAGGTCCAGAGCTGAAATTCATACCTTTAAGAACAAAATATAATTATAAACCAACTTAGCGTCCATAATATCCATAATATTTACATTCCAAAACTATAACTGGATCTTTAACCTAGCTTACCAACACATTAGCAATAGTCATTATTTCAATGTATTAAAACAAATCCTCAATTCCCACCACTCCGAACGCTTAATTACGCTAGTTCCCACTGAATTTAGCGCCAACGTGGTTATATAGCAATATATAGCCCGATGGCCCCTACACCTCCAACACCTCAAAACCGCTTTAAAGTCAAGTTTTTAAATGTATTACGTCAATTATATACCAAATATATCAGGAAAAATTTTAAAGGGGGCAAGTTACCAAAACACCCGCTACTTATGCAAAATATCCCCTGGCAGTCATCGCCGGTGCGTCACAAGGTTCAGAACATCTGGAACAAAATAAGTTTTCGGGTGTCTCACACCCTTTCCTGAACTAAAAGTTATTTTAAGGTATGAATTTTAAGCTGGATCCTTCCTAGCAAAATAGCCCCCGAACATCGGCAAATTACCGAAATGCCCCTGAGCGTTCACTATCACCCCAACGCCCCCGAACCAGCTTCAAAACAACATTTCAGGTGGTTTACTTACATTTCTGGACTAAAAAGTCGTTTGAAAAACTTGGCACGGGAAAATTACCAAAACACCCCTTGGCGCGGGAAAATTACCAAAACACCCCTACGCGCGCCACGTCAGCTTCAAAACAACATTTCAGGTTTTGTAATTATATTTCTGGACTAAAAAGTCCGTCAAAAAACTTAGCACTGTAAAATTACCGAAATACCCCTCTCGGGGCGGCGAATTACCGAAATGCCCCTGGCATAAAAAAATATCAAAAGTGCTTCGAAATGCTACTTGAGGCTTCCTGAATTCATTCTTGACATAAAAAGTATTTTACGGAGGTTTCGCCCAAAAATCGCGAACCGGTGTCCGGATCAAGCGCTTAAAGGGCCGTTCGGCCAAAAAAATAGGTAACGGCTTCGGAATGGCCCGAATTCCTGGGGAATGGAACTTCCCAACATCCTAGGATTCTCATAAAAGTTTCGCGCGAAATCGCGCTAGCTTGATATTTTA
This sequence comes from Escallonia herrerae, assembly GCA_033070095.1. NCBI lineage: Eukaryota > Viridiplantae > Streptophyta > Magnoliopsida > Escalloniales > Escalloniaceae > Escallonia > Escallonia herrerae. Next base: position 814,570 of record JAVXUP010000096.1, on the reverse strand, counting down.
AAATACACTGCAGAGTTACAAGGTTCCCCGTATCAGTTAACCCCTTTCCAGTCTTTGGAAAAATCTGAAATTTTTACCTGAGACAGATCCTTTAAGAATAACTAGGGTCTCTTTTTTGTATTTTGGCAAAATCTAGCTCTAGCTATTTTTTATAAATTCGTGAAAAACTGTCTATATTTGGCACCCTAAAAAATCTCTGTTTTGGAATCTATAAATGTAATACGCTGATTTGTATAAACCTAACATTGAATTATAAGGAAATTCAAAATACTTACTTGTTGTGACTTGATGTATTTAAAGAAAAAACTACCGATCTTCTAGCGTAAAATTTTTTGATTTGTATTGTTGTGGAGATTATGTAGGTGAGATATGAAGTACGAAGGAAGTTGGTAAAAGATGACAGAGTGCAGAAGAAGGGTTCGGGGGAGGGGATTATAAAGAGAGAAGCGAGGAAGAGAGAAGAAAAAAGACAGAAAAAAGTGAGGAAGGGTGGGTGTTTATGCGGTCAAAGGCTGCTGCAAAAAAAAAATTCGGCAGAAGGACACCACGTTGGGGCATCACGGGGGAGGGAAGGACGACACGTGGCATCGTGGGGAAGGACACCAGGTGGGGCATCACGCGTGGGGGGGGCGCCACGTGGCAGGGGAGGGGGGCAGGGACCAACCGCGGGTTGTAGGAGCGGTTGGGCCCTGCGGATGAGGGGAGGGGACGCCACGTGGCAGAGGGAGGGGACCAACCGCGGGTCGTAGGAGCGGTTGGGCCACGTGGCAGGGGGAGGGGACGCCACGTGGCAGAGGGAGGGGACCAACCGCGGGTCGTAGGAGCGGTTGGGCCACGTGGCAGGGGGAGGGGACGCCACGTGGCAGAGGGAGGGGACCAACCGCGGGTGGTACCGGCGGTTGGGCCACGTGGCATCCCCTCCCCCTGCCACGTGGCAGAGGGAGGGCACCAACCGCGGGTGGTACCAGCGGTTGGGCCACGTGGCAGGGGGAGGGGACGCCACGTGGCAGGGGCGGGGACCAACCGCTGGTGGTACCAGCGGTTGGTCCCGCCCCTGCCACGTGGCGTCCCTCCCCCTGCCACGTGGCCCAACCGCTGGTACCACCCGCGGTTGGTGCCCTCCCTCTGCCACGTGGCAGGGGGAGGGGATGCCACGTGGCAGGGCCATCGCTAATACCGCCGGTTGGCCATGCTGGTGGGCCACGTGGCAGGGGGAGGGGGACGCCACGTGGCAGGGGCCATGGGGTTGGGCCACGTGGCAGGGGTGGGGGACGGCACGTGGCAGGCATATTAATGCCAACCGCTGGTTGTGCATGCGGTTGGTGTCCTTTTTCTCTCTCTCGCCATTTTCTCACCATTTCTCGTGCCTTTTTTGCCATTAATGCAGTGACCGTACAGTCCCACGTGGCCAACCGCTGGTAAGACCAGCGGTTCGGTGGAGAAATTTGTTATTTCTCCACCGGTGGGTGTGGATCGGTCCCCTATATATATATATATCTCTCCTAATGACTAACCCAATGAAACACCACTAAGATTCAAAAGAGAAAGTAATAGCTCAAGTGGAGGAAGCATTACAAACTGAATACCGTCAAACTATTCGTGCTTCACACCTTGACTTGAGTTGGAAGCAAAAAACGTCATTGTCGAAGATAGTTGTAATACACATTATGTGCCTTGGACGATATGCATGGAATACAATTTTCAGTTGTAATTAGATATATTACACAAAAGATGTTCAAAAGACTCCTCCGTCTCTCCATTAGTTGTATTTTTTAAGTATACCTTTGCCTTTTCTATTGGAGCTTATATCTATTAATTAGACTAAAAGTTGTTAAATGCATTTTAGTGGCAAAATACTATCGTCATAATTTTTATTAACAATGATCAAATATTGTTGGTATCAGTTGTTTTTATATAATTATAACTGTCACGGTAGTAGAAATGCTATTCTGCAAAAATCTTTATCTCTATTTAATAAAAAGAGCAAGTATTTTATCTTCATGTAATTTTGTTAAGTTAGGAAAAAAGTATTACTCTTTTGTTGCGCTCGATACCCAATTTGCGTTCGTTTGTTTGAAAATAAAATGAAATCCTTCAGAGTTTAGATTTCCTTTTTCTCTCTTTTTTCTATACCAAATTCACTCAAAATGTTATAAATTTATTCAATCTACTGCATAAAGCTGCAAGAAAGATACTCATTCTTGTATTGTCTTGAAAATTTAGGAAGTGTCTCACTTGAATAAAAAATATATAAGTATTTTAAGGCACGTGCCACTTAAAAAAAGAACCGCAGCTTTTATGAAAAAACAAAATAAATAAGAGGGCGTGACCGAATTAAGTAAATCAGACTACGATATTCACTTCTCATGTAAATAGCAAATTTTATTCTCAGTAAATTACACTTATGTTTCGGCGCCAAGTAAAGAAGTCTATATTACTGTTTGCCCTCTCAACAACACCGATCAAGTGAAGGGTTCCACTTTTTTATCAAATGCTTCTAAACTATCAATAGCCAGAATCAGTTTCCTCATGAATAAAGAGCAAGTTAATGCAGAAAAGATGTATTTTTTACCGAGTCGACCAGAATTGTTGTGGGGGCATACCTAGTAATTATGTTTAGAAGCAAAAAAACACTATCAACTTCATCTCGAAGGTAATTCGTGAGCCAAAATTATTCCACAACTAAAAAAAAGGATAAATTTTATCAGTAAAAATATGATCTAGCCATGGTCCTTGCTATGGACTATGGGCTATTGTATATAACTAGTAAAAGAATAAAAAAAAATAGTAGAAATATGATCCAAGTAAGGCCCTTGCTCTGGACTATGGGCTATTGGGCCAAGAAGGGCCTAACTAGAGCTGCAATGAATGAAATTTGGGACAAACTCCCACCAAAGGCATATGATCCCTATTTATATTTCTGTGTTAATGTTGTCCTAATGTTTATTCATTAGGAATTTTTGAGCCATGGTCAGGCCAGGTTGGACCCATGCCTATACCATACTAGCCACTCAACTCAGTTATCATTTGAACACGCACATAGATCTCTTGGTCAACAACTTTATACAGTTGGTCCTACCGTGCTTTAAGGTACTTGTACTTTATGGTTTTCTAAAAGTCGTATAGAATTTGGTTTAGGGCTAGCCTAGATAAGATTCGAGAAACATTTTGAAGGTTCAGATCCCAACTTATGGCAATCCCGTAACGATAAGATCGCATCATGTTAGTTAAATTTTGTTAGGTGATGCAGGAGGATCAATAGTTTCAGTCATATGAGAGGTTCGTTGAGTATAACGTAAAATAATCTTAAATTTTTCTTAATATCTTCTTCTAATGTGTCGATCTTTCTGATCTAATAATTCTAAATAGTTGGGAGAAATAATAAGGACCTTGCAAATTATTTTTACTATTCAACTATGCAAAACAAAGTTTCCTCCCGCATATATTGTAGATATACCACTAGAAATTGACCAATATCTCTGTAATTTTAAGTTATGTAATCGGGTCTTGGAAAATTTTTTCCCTAAAATTAATTTTGATGCAAAATTTATAATGTGAAATCACAGTAATGGGAAAACAATGTTGTGACGTAAAAGTTATAAAATGTTGACAAATGAAACCATGTTGCCGACACGGGTACAATAAAGGAAAGATAGGAGAAAATTTCCGGTGTAAGGAGTTCTAGGACTTTCAAAATAAAATGAGGATAAAGTACTTGCCATGCTCTGATTTTGTTTATTGGTTGTACCTCGTTATTGTTAAACAATTTTACTGAAATTACTCTGAAAGGAGGAACGCGCGCAGAGTACTTTGATATCTCTAAAACTTTTATTTATTTCTCTATTTAAATGTCCAAAGTTTCAAGTGGGCCTTCTAATCATGCCACTGCCGCCACCAATTTCACATCATAGCATCAAAGAAATTTCTCTCTGAGTGTTTTTTGGTAAAATTTCTTTAATTCCATTAAAATTCAAACAATACAACTTGCAAAGTTGCAAGAAGCATATTCCAAGTATCACAAGAGCAGCTCTGCTTAAGCTATCAATACTATTTCAGCATTGTTCGAATTCTTACAAAGAAGCCCGTTATTTTCAAGAGTTTTTTTTTCCCCAATTTAAAACTCTCGGTATGATGACACTGTTATTCTTTTTAGCAATGATTCCAATTTTATAAAAGAGAGTGCGTATCACGTATAGAACAATTATTCCTCTCGTCCCTCAACATCTACAAGGAGTCAAAAGAGTGTGTATTTAGTCGTATAATGTCTCAAGCACCTCCAGGACAAAACCCACCAACATCTGCATGTAGGCCACCCTGCATGCAACTGATTATTTCCCATTGTTTTCTGGGTTTGTAAAGTTGTCAGGGGGAAGAGAGGTGGGCTCAGCGTCACATTTAGTCTTTTGTTATTGTTCTTAGTCCAACTACTCTCAATAACACCTCATTTCTCATCTGGGTGTAGGGTCTCTTTGCAGCTGTATAATGGTATATGGTTCATGAGTCTCCATCTCTGTGCTGCTCTACTCACCCAGTGTCCATAGTTTATGACATAATAATGTCAAGACCTGGTTATTGGCCTGGTTGGGTCATGATCATGTCTTAGACCGCATGTGTGTGTGTCAATATCTTACATGTACGTGTATATGAATTTGGTTCACATTGTAGCTAAGTTGTTGGTGCATCTCCGTCTCTGTGTCATCTAAAACTATCATTCTTGTTTTTTTTTTTAATTGTAATTTGGAGATTCAGAAGAATGAAGGATGGAGTAACAGAAAGACGAAACTGACTTTCACTGCTGGTGACGAAAGTTATAGTTGCAATATTACATGCAGTCAATATCAAAACTAGTAACTGTTGTATAAACAATAAAAAGGAATTCACAAAATTTAGCTCCCCCTTTTCGGCGGGGTGTTTTTGGCGGTCCGCCTCTGCCATTGACCTCATTATGCAGTTGATGCCTATGGCTTGATTGGAACATACTCTAAGTTTGGTCTAATAGTGTAGCCATATCAACATCAAATTTGAGAAAAAGGACTTAATTATACCTTATTTATGTAGGTAAGGCTGGTATAGTTAAAAAACAGGTGCAAGTGGCCCTACCAAAATAAAATAGTTATGTAGCGAACCAAAACTCTTTAGAACTCGTTTTACACCATAGTCGCATGGGAATTTCAAAGTGGCGTGTTTCAAAGTTACACGGGATTTTGTCGCTAAAAAAATAAACTTTACTGTAACAGTTTATCTGCAACTTTTAACTAACATGGTAAAAACCTTTTAGTTTATAACTTATATATGGGCAGATTCTATTGATGGTGACATCCGAACTCACTGGTTCTCGCTAACGTCATTTATTTGATGTTTTTGGCAAATCATTCATGGCTGTCACCCTAACCTTGTTGAGTACAGGCTTCTCTGTCATCCCTGCATTTGATCATAGAGTTAGTGGTGCACTGGTGCTGCAGCTACATTAGTGGCGTTTAATCAATAAACTGAGATTTGTCACTAGAATCTTGAAGTCTCTTGTCATTCATGAGACATCAGGTAAGGCAAGAGGTTGATTGAAACGACTGTTGTGCAATTTACTTAGTCGGTTGGTGCTGGAAATGGTTTTATCGTTTGGGATTAATACTCGAAGCCAAAAATGAGTCAACTCGCAAAGCATTACCATGGAATCAAGGTGCACGCGCTAGAACGAATGAACAACGAACAATATTTAGTAATGTAGGTGTTAGTAAATGACTTACGCATTTATTCTTGATTTTCTTTCAAAAAGCGTCGGTCATAATTTAGGGAGAGAGCCGGCGTTTCTTGACTGATACCATATTGAATTTAAACTATGATGACTGGACAATTTATTTTCTCTGAATTTTAACTTTTTGAAATTCCAATCGCGTTCTATCTAAGGTAATGAGGTTTAAAATGTCTATAACGGTTACCATCAATCTCAATCGTCCAACGCCAAAAGATTAGTGACCTTTTTGGAGGGTTATAACAAGTAATCACAAGTTATTGACTTAAACTTTCGGATTAGGATGGCTTACAAGAGTTTACGTGGTATTAATTCTCGGGCACATTTTCCCTAACAAGGGTGTTAAAACCCGTTAGATGACAAGGGTATAAGTGATGTCATAAAGAACACATGGAAAAAAGGGTTTATATACACCAAGTATCTGAGGACCAAATCGTCTACGATATTGCAGAGGTGCTCTTGGTTATGTACGCTCACATTCGTAACTTAAGAGTTACATTTGTTGATAAAAAAAAATACGGCATACAATCTTCCAGCAATCACACAATCTTTAGTAACCTACCTTATATATGATATAAGGTGAAATTCCTGTTATCCTTCAAATAATGTCAATTCTTCGACTCAAACCTCCTCGGGTCTTAAGTGATCATTGTACTTGAAAATATTCTCGTATATCTTAAATTTTTATAACAAGGACAATGTAAAAGAAAATTTGTAATCTCACTCGAACTTGTTGTTGATGGTAGTTATGATTGACACTAATAAATTTATAGAGACGAATCAAAACTAATTCAAATAAAGAGCGGATTATTCTATACTACATTTGTAGGGAGTAATAAAGAGGGCAGAAGGAATAAAATTTTAGTTAACACTACTCTTAACCACCCCCAGTCAACACTACTCTTAACCACAGTTAACTTGGTCTAGTAAACCACAGCCTTGCTTTTAGTAAAGCACCGTTGGACTAACAACTTAACTGCAAATCAAAGACTAATTAAACGGACCCTTATTAAACTAATCACCTCAAAGAATAAAAGAAATAATATTCTAACACACAACAGAAGAGTTTTGTTTAAATAAGGTAAATGGGATTGCTTGCATTAAGATCTTTGTTGTTTTGCTGGCTTCTGAAGATACGAACAGGGTTTCTTCAGATCCGAAGAAAAAGGTAAGAAAAAAGAGACCCCAATTTTCAGGTAAGAAAAAGGGAAAAAAGAAAAACAAGGCTGAAAACAGTGGCAGGCTGCTCTTTGTACATACACATCCATAAATAGCACTGTATTTGTGTTGTAGTGATCCAAAAGTCGGAGGATAGGGAGATATATGTAGAGAGAGAAAGTGGGTTTGCTTTGGAAATATTTGTTTCTGTTAAATGCATGGTGTAATGGTGGTTGCGGGCTGTTTTCTTTGTCGGTGATGGGCTCATTCTACAAGATGATTAGAGGAACGGAAAACCGATCAAATTGCGTAAATTTGTCTGCTAAATTTTAGCGGAAAATTTTGCTTGGAGTTGGTTACTGATATTTTCTTCTTTCTTTTTTGCGGTTGGAAGAGAGAGAAAAGTGGTTGTGGACTCGGAAGACTTGGTAATTTCTGGAGCTGAGAATCCGGTAGGGTTTTCAATTATGGTTTTGTGAGGCTAGACGTATTCGATGTCCGAACAGTTGCTCACCACAGCCGCAAATTTGCAGCCCAGCATGGAAGAAAATGAGAATCTAGTCGGAATGGAAGTATAAGTGGCAACGCCTTGTGGATTCTTGGCTGGAGATTAATGGGTTTCTTTCTGGGTGTTCTGTTTCTAGAGATAAAGAGGTAATAAACGAAAATTTATTGTTGTTTCCTTTAGTTGTTTGTATGATTCTGTGTTGCCTTTAATATGCTTTTAGACTGAAAGATTTATTACATATTTGGGTATACAGCATTTACTAAGTGTGAACTGAGAGGTCATCTATAAAGAAAGCGTGAGGGGGATTTGAAACTTTTCATGAACTGAAGAGTTGATTGATTAGTGCCAATATATAGTCAATTTGATTGCGATGATTACGTTTATGGATCCTAAAGAGAAGTTGAAGGACACAGAGAAATGCCTGGATTCTCAATTGTGGCATGCCTGTGCCGGCAGCATGGTGCAGATGCCGGCGGTGAATTCAAGGGTGTTTTATTTTCCTCAAGGGCATGCCGAGCATGCTTGTGGGAATGTGGAGTTTAGGAATTGCCCAAGGATACCGGCATACATCGGTTGTAGGGTCGCTGCGATAAAATTTATGGCAGATCCAGAGACTGATGAGGTTTATGCAAAAATTAGATTGGTTCCCCTAAGTGGGAATGAGGTTAATTTTGATGAGGAAGCAGTTTTGGGGATTAACGGATCGGATGCACACGATAAGCCCACGTCGTTTGCAAAGACGTTGACACAATCGGATGCTAATAATGGTGGGGGGTTTTCGGTTCCACGGTATTGTGCGGAGACAATTTTTCCTAGATTGGACTACTCTGCTGATCCACCAGTTCAGACCATTCTTGCTAAAGATGTTCATGGCAATACATGGAAATTTCGACATATTTACAGAGGGACACCTAGGCGTCATCTTTTGACGACGGGTTGGAGTACTTTTGTGAATCACAAGAAGCTCGTTGCAGGGGACTCGATTGTATTCTTACGGGCAGAAAATGGGGATCTTTGCGTTGGACTACGGAGGGCGAAGAGGGGAATTGGAGGTGGACCTGAATCATCATCTGGTTGGAACCCAGCTGGTGGGAATTGTGTTCTGCCATATGGAGGATTTTCGGCTTTTCTGAGGGAGGATGAGAACAAATTGATCAGGAATGGCAACGGTGGCTGTTCAAGTGGTGGTGGGGGTTTGATGACCAAAGGAAGAGTGAGGGCTGAATCGGTTGTCGAAGCAGCAACCCTCGCTGCCAGTCGACAGCCATTTGAGGTTGTTTTCTATCCTCGAGCTAGCACTCCAGAGTTTTGCGTTAAGGCTCCACTCGTAAAGGCAGCATTGCAGATCCATTGGTGCTCAGGGATGAGGTTCAAGATGCCCTTTGAGACCGAGGATTCTTCGCGGATAAGTTGGTTCATGGGAACCATATCTTCTGTACAGGTTTCAGATCCAATTCGCTGGCCAGATTCGCCATGGAGGCTTCTGCAGGTACCACAATTTCTTCTGAATTGCATCTCCTTGTTTATATTAAACAGAATCAGATATCATCCAATATAAAATGATCTTTATCCTGGAGATTCTGTCTAAGATGGTAAAATTAGTCTACTTAAATCTCTAAGTTGTCTTCCCTATTCACCCCGCTTATAAAGTAATTTCATAATCTTAGTGTAGGATTTTGCAACATATTTGATAATCTTATTGTTTATTTTACCACAAAGAAGCTCTGTTCTGTATGATTTTGCAAATATTTGATAGTCTTGGTGTTTATTTTACCTTCAGTTTCTTATAAAGTAATTTGTTCCAGGTGTCATGGGACGAGCCTGATTTGCTTCAAAATGTGAAACGCGTTAGCCCATGGTTGGTGGAATTAGTATCAAACATGCCCACCATCCATCTTTCCCCTTTCTCACCACCGCGGAAGAAGTTGAGACTACCACACCACCCAGATTTCCCTCTGGACGGCCAACTTCCAATGCCAACATTTTCCAGCAACCTCCTCGGGCTCAATAGCCCCTTTGGTTGTCTTCCCGATAACACTCCTGCTGGCATGCAGGGAGCCAGGCATGCTCAATATGGTTTATCTTTATCAGATCTCCACCTCAATAAACTGCAGCAGGGTCCTTTTCGGGCTGGTTTCCCGCGGCTTGATCACACTGCTATACCCACTAGACCCTCCAATAAGCCAATCCTCAACAGGTCTAGCAGCAGTGAGAATATTTCTTGCTTGCTAACCATGGGGAATTCAATTGAGACTTCAAAGAAACCTGATAACCAAAAGCCTTCACAATTCTTACTTTTTGGTCAACCAATACTCACAGAGCAGCAGATCTCGCTAAGCTGCTCTGGTACTACTGTATCACCAGTTCGTACTGGCAATAGTTCTTCTGATGGCAGTGGAGATAAAATTGCAAATACTTCTGAAGGTTCTGGTTCTGCGCCCCATCAAAAAAGCGCACCGAGGCGCACATCATCTGAGGGGCTCCAGTGGTACAAGGATGATAACCAAGAAACTGATTCCAACTTGGAGAGCGGTCATTGCAAGGTTTTCATGGAATCGGAGGATGTTGGTCGTACCCTTGACCTTTCATTGCTGTGTTCTTATGAAGAACTGTACAGAAAATTGGCTAACATGTTTGGCTCTGAGAGTTCTGAGATGCTGAACCATGTGCTGTATCGAGACATGACAGGTGCAGTCAAGCAGATTGGAGATGAACCGTTTAGGTGAGCATGGTTGACCTTTTCCTTTTTTGTTCCTTCTTTTGCTAATTTCTTCTCAACACCTGTATCTTAACCTCAAGAGGTTTAGACTTAAAAGTGTTCCAAATTTATCAGGAAAATAGTAGTCTGATGTGTTCCCTGTTGCCATTGCAGTGACTTCACGAAAACAGCGAGAAGATTGACGATTTTAACGGATTCAAGCAGCGACAACGTAGGAATATAGAGAAAATAAACCTCGGCTTTCCAAAATGTACAGTCGGATGACAGAATGCTTTCTTCCTGACCTCTTTACTCTAGCTTTCAGTTTTTCAAGATGAATCCTCTCCCATATGATTGCCAGTGCAAAGTTTTGAAAATTTATTAGACGTCACAGTTCATTCAGCACGTCTATCGGTATAGTTCTCCAGCTCAGCTTGTGCAGCAGAAATAAAGTCTCTAGAAGTGGATTGAAGGCCTTCCCAGACTGGCTCTACAACTAGTTTTGCAAGGGACTCTGTACTGCTAGTGGCATTGAGAGACTCGTGTGTCTATATATACAGTTTGGACTTTGAAGAATTGAGAAGAGACTGGTGTTATCCTTTTAAGTTCTGTAAAGTTGTTTGATTCTTGCCCATGGTGAAAGAGAAGATTGAATTCCAACAAAGTCACATTTCTTTACAAGGAAGACAGAAAGAAACAAACCATATCTTTTAGGAGATTGAATGACTCAAGCTGACACAAACGTGGGTATCTTGGGATCTCATATTCCTTTGTTAAAATGTCGTTTTTACACCACTGTTGATGAGAGAAAAATATAGCTCGTCTCAGGCATATGGCCCATTTCTTACGTACACGGCTGAACAAGAAGCGGTGAGAAAATTGACTAGAGGACAGGAAAGGAATCATACATTATATTCACTTTGCTATATTTAACTCGATCTCGTTCCTTAAACGTTATTTCGATCTGGTCGTAATAATTGTTAATATTTTTTTTGGTCTTTTCGGTTAGAGTTCTAACCATACTAGTAACCGAGAAATCAAATTTCCTAATGCTACGAAAGTCTCTTGTTTAAGTATAAAAGAAAGGTTTAATCTAATGTATTAGAAAACAAACATCTTTGCTTAGTTGACTTAATTAGCATTTTTCTTGGACGTCCACTTTTTATAGGACGAAATTATTATCAAGAGACCATCAAAGAGCTAGTCTTCTTGGCAAGTAAACAAGTGCCATGTGTGGGACAAATCTTCAAAGTAAGTAGGTACATATAAGAGGAGACTAGATGGGGTAGAAGTCACATGGTAGACCTATTCTTTAAACACCCAAGTAAACGTCCCAGTCTAGTGCCGCAAGTGTTGGCCAAATTTAGCTGAGGGAAAAACAGTACTATTACCACACAACTCAAATTTATGAATTAGTCACATCGTGGCCTTGTTTATATTCACAAATTTTCTATCAGGTTGTCTGCTCACTATACAATGATTCTTGCGTATTCACTCTACCAAATTTAGTTGAGGGAAAAAATAGTACTATTACCACACACTCAAATATATGAATTAGTCTCATCGTGGCCTTGTCTATATTCACAAATCTTCCATTAGACAGTCTGATCACTGTACCGTGATTCTTGCGTATTCTATATATAAGCTCTATTTAATTTAGAGATATCTGAATTACATCGATTTCAGTCTTTATAGTCTACCGGGTTCTAGGGATTTCAACACCCGATATGAAACCCAGATCGAAAGTTGGGGTTACGGGCTATCATATATGCATCTCTAGTATCGCGTCGCTACGTATATGTGACAAACATTTAGTACAGTAATTACCTTGACAGCATCACTAGTAGCTGTATCAAACATTAGTGTATTAACTCCACTGGGATCTCAAACAAAATTTATAACAGTCCTAAAGATATGTGCGCTCTCTCTCTCTCTCTCTCTCTCTCTCTCTCTCACACACACACACACACACACACACACACACACGCACACACAAATGGAGAGAGAGGACTGCTGCAAACACAAAGTCAAGAGGGTTTACGTAGAGAGAACATCAGCAAAGAGCTGGAAAGCAGAACACATTCTGTGTGTGTGTGAGAGAGAGAGAGAGAGGACCCGCACGTAATAAAGTGGTTCACGTGCGGCAGGGTTCAGCTTGGATTACAGTCACAGAGACGGGTTTGTGCATGTGTTGCGGCGTTTTGACGAGCGGGCTGTTCCTCTGCCACTTGTGTGTTGACCGAACTCGCACGGATCAAGATCTCATGCTCCACAAGTGTACTCGTTCAGTAAACTTTAGAGAGGCTTTATTCATCACTTTTATTAAAAGACTACATTTTCATATTCGATATAAATTTTTAGCGACAAAACATTATGATCCCGTATATTTAAAGAAATATTTATAAAGAGATGCATACTCACTAGTTCGAAAGGGCAACATATGTAGGCCTTTGCGAAAATAAGGTAAGCGAAAAGAAGAAAGTTTGTTAATTCTACTGGTACCACGGGGCCTTTTGCAATTCTTGTTGGGCTTTTCTTTGTGCAAAGGTTTTCAGTGCAACCATGATAATAAAAATATCATATAACCCCTTTTATATAGTGAACATTAATTATTAATTAAATATTGTTAACGATATTATTACTAACATCTTTAACAATTATTTTTAACAGTACACTTCAGGATCACTAATATATTAGTGGCGATCATCATTTTTTATGAGGGGGTGTACGTTTTTCTTACAACCCGCATTGCAGTCAAGATTTTTTCTTTTCCTCGTGGCCTCACTATTCTTTTTTCCGTCTTTCTTTTGTTGTTCCTATATATATATATATATATATATATATATATATATATATATATATATATATATATATAACTACTTCTTGAAAGGCACCATCCTTAAATGGCAAACAATTAGAATCAATTCCGGTTTCGGTCGTTCTTGAAACTCCATGGCAGTTTTATTAAGAGCGCCACATTTTTAGGATCCAAATGCAATGCACACGCTGGCATATATATTCTTAAAAATCTTGTAGTAACGATATGGTTTTCGTCATTTTTTATCTCAAATTTTCATCCCCAAGTCATCGGCCACATTACCAGCCGGTCGATTTTTTGTTAATCTCTTTTTCTCTCCCTCTATTTTAATTTCTTTTCTCATTTTTATGTCATTTTAGCAGAAAACTTGTACCTTCGTCAACAACTCCCTAAATCACTTCTCAAAGATCTCTTTACTTACCCTCCCATCCCTACAGCCATCCAGCGTCTTAATCTCAACAACTCCGATTTTCTCGGGAAATCTGTGGGAAAATAACTTTAGACTTTGTTTTCTTACACAAAGCAAAGACAACAAGTACTCCTTTTGTGGCAGGACCATGAGTTGGATCACGTGAATACCTCCCAACAACGTTTGATCTACGGCGTTAATTTCTTCATATAATTTATCGCATTTTATGATTGGAATAATATATAAAGGACGCGCGTTAGGAGCTATGTTGATTAGATCGATCGCGGCATATGATTTTCTTGTAGGTCTGTACATTCTGTACCATGTATATTGCGTTATATCAAAGGGTTAACTTGAAAAGAGAAAAAAAAAAAAGTAAAACTTAACTCAGAGCGATTTTTTGTGTCTGCTCTTACCATGGATCAAAGTTTCTTTTAAACGAGATGTTTCACTTGACATGGAATTGGAAACAAAAAGATTTCTCGACAGTTTCTACGTGTGTTTGAGTTACTTTAAATTGGTCGGCAAAGGAACACAAAAGTAATTAAATAACTCAAAACTTTTCATCCACTAGCTTTAGAAGCAGAGATCGATGTTTCGGTCTTTTCAAAAGTTTGAGCTCCGCTTTTTTATCATTCAAACTCCATTTTTGCTGCTAAAATAGCCGTATAATGACACTTTCAAAAACTTCAACAACGATAGAAATACTCACACAATGAAAAGTATAATTCAAGTATCAGTTCCCTATAAATTTAGCAAGTCTGAGATGTTGGTCTTCTGTTTTCTCACAATTGGATTCCCCCAACTTACCAAAGCCTAGAAGCTTGAAGTACTGATTAACTCCATGGTGCTTTACATGCAAAATAAAGGAGGAACCAATGGTCAAAACACACAGGAAGAGAGAAAAAAGAGACGGATACCCTTTCCAAAGCAGTAGTTATCTTATATTGAGTGCAAGCCAAGCCCATTCTTTGCTTTCAGTACCCTACCATACATCTTCCACAATACATGGCATGGTTTCTACCCATGCAACCTTATAGATACATATATATATATATATATATATATATATATATATATATATATATATGTATATATACATATTTTTTGACAAAATCGTACACAAAAATAACATAAATGTAGCTAAAATGCATATGTGATGGCCTGTTGTTTAGTGGTAGAAGCGTACGACCTGTCTTGGGATTTACTTGGCTTCCAAATTACGTTAAAGGAGGGGTGTCAGTTTCCACGGTGACACCATTGAAGACAAAGGCAAGCTTTGTTTGTTTTTGTTGTTTTGAAAGATCCAAGGTCACACTCCCAGCCCCAGCCCAGGGTGGGGACTCTGCACCCCATGGGACACTCGCGTCATCCACTCTTAATGAGCATGGTTGGCTTGTCCTCTCGCCTTACGCTTCTCTAACCATGGTTTGATATGAGCTAGAATTGATGTTCCACCCACGTAATCAGCTGGCTTTTAGCTGAATGCCTGATCTACATCGAGTGAGGCTTATCAAATTGCCGCTAAAGAACAAGTGAGATCTTTCTTGTCAATGTAGAGGGGCGGCTAAAGACTTTAATCTGGCGTTGATAGCGGAGACTTGTTTGTAATGGAGCGGCTGAAATCAACAAGATATTAGTCCTTAATGTAGAAAAGTCAAGATCATCTCATCCATCCACACTTGTACAATTTTATCGTTATCACCATGAGGTAAAGTTGTAGAACCGTGATACAATTTTCCTACTTGTCCCACGTAAATCAAGTGTCAATCCTTAATATCTACTCTAATGTAAACTCTCGGGCATTAGGAGTCAAGTGTTAATCCTTAATGTAAATCAAGTGTTAATCCTTAAAGAGCAAGTGGAATCTTTTGTGTTAAGGCAGGGTGCCGGGGAAAAATTTTAACGTGACGTTGATAGAAAGGACGAGTATGTAATGGAGCGGTGGAAATCAATGGGATAGAAAGAATTTTCGGCCATTAAATGTCAAGGTGACTTTACCAAATTTCAATAATTAACAAAAAAAGTGCAATCATAAATTTGATTAGTGTGATCAGTGACCCAGTGATAAACACTTGTGTAAGAGTAACTATAAGAGTAAAATATAAAAACTTTTAAGTAAGAAGCGTAGCTTTAATCTTCTATCATAAAATCTAAAATAGAAAAATTACCATTTGCATTGCATAGTCTACCCACTTCAATATTGCATATCAAATTTCAAGTCAATCAGATTATAAGACGCGAGCGATCAGTGAATTTGTATCTTTAACACAAAACAATCATACTCTAAATACTACTCCTATTTGAGTGGGACACGTACGGCTTGATTAACCTTTTCTCTCCACTTGAAATTAAATACATATATAATATATGTATTCAGATTCATTTGACCCCTTATCTTTCTTCCAAACTCAAATTCTTTTTTCCTAAAATTTTTATATTTTATAAGTACAAGTAAATAGGTGTTGGCATCTAATTGGTCAGAAAGTTATTTTTTTTTTAAAATACCACTAAATAGGTGGTAGGGTATAATTGCTCACTAAGAATAACCATCTCACCCATGACCTCTAACCGTCCCGCTTATGACCTCCCTTTTATAATTATCGCATATCATGTTCCGTACATAGCATGAAATTTTAGGTAGTATATACGTATGCATGCGTGTTGTTGTATAGTAGCGAGTCTAGGAACCCAATGGCCAATTTGTGGAGATTTGATGTTTGAGTCGGTTAACGTTCACCTTAAAGAAGTTATGAGATCTTAACCAAGCCAATTTTGAGAGGGCTGGACCAGACTGACAGACACAAAGTCAAGCGGGCCTTGGGCCATGAAGGGCTAGTAAGCCTGGCAACTTTGGTGGACCGTGAATCGCATCTTATGGGCTCTAGCAGAAAAAAGTAACTGCCAATCCCGGCCTGGTGGCAATTCGGCCTTAGCCCATCACCGCAATATTGATTACGTTTTAACCACTAAACCCAATTAAAGTAAAAATAAATTCTATATGGTACTTCTCTTTTATGAAAAGCCTTATGGAAATTGAAAGTTTAGGTTCAAGTACGACTAAGACAAAGTATTAAGAGTGTGACATTGGTAACTCTGCAATATGAAAGTAACCACGGATGGACTATAAGAGGATGATAATATTGGATATCTTGGTTCGATTTAGGTAAGTATTAGCCTCCAGTAAAAACATAACAACTACAGCTCTCTCGCGTCAGTTTTGACTTACTTATTAGGGTGCCCAAACCAAACCCCTAGAGCACTATTTACCCTTTCCTTTTTTTTTTTTTTTGTGACCTGCCTGGATCCCTTCTATCGTGCAGTTCGTTCAAATTCATTCCATCATAAAACAATGCCAAGGTTGGGAATTCCAGGGAGTTGAAATAAGTTGGTTAGATTGAAGATGCACGTTTTAAGTGCAGCACAAGAAAAACATTCCTAGGACGATTTTTATAGGCTAGTAATAGTAGATGGTTGGTAATGTTTGTAGATGAAGAAATACGTAAAAGATGTATGACACTAAAGTCCTAGTTGTTTCACGAAAAATGCCTCACGAAAAGTACTTCCCAGAAAACATTTTTTTAAAAAAAATATGCTTCTTTAAAAGAAGCAGTTCCTAAAAAAATATTTTCATGAATTTTATTTTATTTTATATGTTTGTGTGTCATATAACGATACAACTATCTATACCAATAAAAGATATGTTTTTCGCTATTTGGGTGTCGTTGTGTGTTTGTGTGTGGGGGTGCGTGGGTGGGTGGGTTGGGTCTGTGGGGTGTCTATCTGTGTAGGGTATGTAGGTGGGCGTGGGTGGGACGAGGGAGTGGGGCGGTGGGGCGATGAGAGTGTATGGGCATGAGGGGGGAGCAGGTGGGTGCTGGGGGTGGATGGGGGGTGTGACTGGTCGTGCGTGCATGCACGTGTATGTGTGGGTGAGCATGTGCGTGTCAGGGGCGTGTGCGTGTGTGTATGTCTAACTATGGGGGAGGGGGGAGGGTTTGTGTGTTCAGTGGTCCGTAAAATGACTTAATGAATTTTAATCGATAAGTGATTTTTCGACATTTTGTTCTGTAAAATAAGTGTCATCAGAAATCATTTTCGGTTGGAAAATCTTATGCATCCACAAAAATCGTAAAATGTGAAAAACCTTTTCTAGAAAACAATTTCTGTTGAACAAACATAGCCTAAAAGATGAATGCTTACATGCATGTGAGACCAAAAAAGGACATGTTGTAATTGACGAAGAAGCGAATCATAGCGTTGTTCATTATGGTTTGAGCCACTAGATATGCTAATGAGGAGAACACATGGTTAAATGGCAACAAAGTAGAGGCAGATTACAAAAAACGTGAGGTAAAATAACTTTTTTGGTTGCCTTGCATCTGAGGTAGGCATGGAAAATGGGTTGACCTGTCGATAATACCCAAGACAGATATAGGTAAAATGGTTCCGAACAAGAATTACCAGAGTTCTTTTGAGTAGTCTTTTTCTTACGCATGTACCATATTTAGGCGCTCCCAATAAACCCACGGGTAAAAAGACAAATTTTTTTTATCTAGTTATAATTTGTTATTTAATTTGGACAATTGGCATATTTTCTAACTTTATTTCTTTCTTTTTTACTACTACCATATTGCTTGTTGTTACAAGTAGTTATTATTCAAGACAAATTATTACTATGATATACATAACAAAATAATGTCATACAAGTCCATAGCAATAGTTGCATCAAGCCATTAGACCAAACTTAAACACAAATTCGACGTTTAAGGTGACGATAAAAGTGGCCGGCAAAGGTGTTCATAGCGTTAACAATGACGGCGCAGGTGATTATGGTGGTCGACATCGACGGTAGAAGTGGAGTTGCGGTGATGTTGCAAAATTGCGTTAAGATGGAAGTGGCCATGCCGATTCTGATCTATGGTTTTCTGGGAAGAAATAGACAGTGGAGGCATGGATCTACAGTGGATGATGGAAAGGGACATTGGCGAATTGTGGGGTGCCTTGGAGTATGGTCCCGACCACAGAAGGCAGAGGCGCGAATCTACGTTAGTGTGGACTTTGAGTCCTAGAGTGCGGGTGATTGTCGTGTGAACCTGGTGTGTGGAATGGATAGTCTAAGGGTTAGTTTGACAAAACTTTTTTTTTAGTTTTCAGTTTTTAAAGAGCAGTTTAATTTTTTTTTTTACAAAAATAAGTGGGTGTTTGATAACCCTTGTTTTTTTTTAATTTTTTGTGTTTGGTAACCCTTTTTATTTTGACTTTTTTTTTGGTGGTTTGCGGTGGTGGTGGTGGGACGTAACTATGGTCGACGGTGGCTGGTGGCTGCCGGCGGTGCTCACCGGCGGTGGTCGCCGCCGGCCGGAGGTGGCTACCGGCAGTTGCCAGCGGTCGGAGGTGGCTGTCTGCGGCCAGCGGTAGTCGCCTGAGGTGGCTGCCGGCTGTGGGAGGGTGGTGGTGGTAGTGGTGGTCTCAAAAAAAAAAACCAAAAGTGAAAAAAAAAATCAGTTTTTGGAGTTTTTTTTTACTCTTCAGTTTAAAAACTGGTTTTTTAAATTGGAGAAGGAAAAAAAATGGTTACCAAACACACTTTTTTTTTTCCAATTTTCAAAACTGAAAAAAAAGAGGAAAAAAAACCGAGTCAAATGTGGCCTAAGTGAGAGTGAGAAAAAAAAGGCACGGGACTGAGAAGTGATGAAGAGACTGAGGTCTCCCAAAGCCTTAAAACCATCTATATATCACAAAATTCACGTACCCGACCCAAACGAACCGGTATTTATGGGTTCAATCCGTTTACGGTTAAAAATTTAACGGGTCTCTATTTAAATCCCATACCTTTTTTTTTGGCCGACTCACGAGTACAGATTTTTTTGTTTGTCAAGTCAAACCAAAGGTACGAGAACCTTTATGCTCAACTAATTTTCAGCGATGCACTTTAACTACTTCCCTTCATATGCATCTCGTAAATAACCCTTAAAAAAAGGTCACAATGAGTAGCATCGTGCTTCCGCATAAATATGATAAATATTGACGCCCTAAAAGCTAACCCTAGGCCTCAAAAGTATTGAGCTGAGTCAATTTATGCTTTTTCTTTTTATAACAAAATTAATGACCTTTCTTCTACTATGAAAGATGATAAACTTTAAATTAGCAAAGGGGATGTTTATTAGAGTTTTTTTTCTTCTAATTAATACATGTTTAAAACTTAATTACTAATATATTCTATTTTGAAACTTATTTACCGATATACCACACTTTTGAAAATCGTTATTTAAAACCACGATTTCAAACAGCGATTTCTACAGAATAAACTTTGGCTCTTACTCGGGTTGTAGGAATTTTCTTTCAATCCCGTGTATAGTGACAATTAATAGTCCCTAAATATTTCTAGTGACTTTTCTTCTAACACTTTCGACGACAATTATTAACAGCACTTTATTAGCGTCACTAATTAAAAGTCAGTAGAGACATTTAGAGATAATTAATTGTCGCTATATAGGGAGTAGGAGGAAGATTCCTCCAATCAGGGTAATAACTAAATTTTTTCCATTTCTAAAAGTGTGGTATGCGGGTAAAATAAATTTAAAAAAAGAGTAAATTGATAATTAAATTTTAAACATGTATTAATTTGTCAGTTTCACCCTTTGTGAAAGTTTCATTTATCTTTAAGATTTTATATTTTTGTATTAACTAACCACTTTCAGCGACAAAAAATGAATCAAACCCAACGGTGAAATACTATTTGGCGAACAGCATCATCACGCGGAAACAAATTGAAATCATCGAGTGATCAAAATGTACAAATTCAAAACCGTAACGTAAATAAATCTCTCCTCCACATTCATTAACAAAAGATCTCTGGATCCTCGATCGCCGATGGCCGTGGAAGGGAGGGGAGGGGGCACGCTGTCGGACCTGTACCAGGGCTCCAAGAGGCTGCTGCTGAAGAGCAGGGATGGCCTGGAGCGCCTCGAGCGGCTCGAGTTCTCGTCGTCCACCGCCGCCGTCGACTCATCGGACCTCTCCGCCGCCGTCCGGACGGACCTCGCCCAGATCCGGTCCCTCTGCGCCGACATGGACCGCCTCTGGCGCTCCGTCCCCGCCAAGTCCCAACGCGATCTTTGGAAGAGGTCCTGCTCCTCCCTCTCTACGTCTCTCTCTACATGCTTATGTGCTTGTGTCGTATGTGAATATTATGATCTGATTTCTTAGGCGATTTTGAGCTTGAAGTGATTTGTTAGGGTTTTAAAATTTGAGATTGGCCAGCGGATTCTACATTTTTGTTTAGGAGAGGTCTATTTCCATACCTTATAATTGCACTTTGCCCGTCATTATTTCTCGCTGAAGTCCGCGTTAGTGACATTTACGTTACCTTCTGGCGACACACCGGATGTCAAGAAGCATATAGAGCGTGTCATTGATATTATTCCCTTCCATTGAAGTTTTCCATTTCCTTTTGAGGAGCGTGGACATAGAGGTTCATTTTTTATATAGGTAGAAGATTTGGTCTTGTTATATTGTCAGAATGTACTGTGGAAGTAGGAGTTTCATTAGTATGTGTGTGCACGCGTATTGCGTGTTTTGATGTTATGGTGTTGTGACGTATTGTCTTGGTGTTTTTTGATTTATTGGTGAATTTGAGCTTCAGCTGATTTTCAGGGTTTAAAAGTTGAGATTGGCCTGCAATTTCTGCATTTTTTTAACTATGGACAGGGGACTTTTGTCCAAGGACTTGTCAGAATGCCTTAATGTGATACAAATACACTGAACGTTGCTGTTGATATTAGGATTAAGAATTTGCTGCATGAGCTGTGGGTAGTGTTTGGAATCTGTAGTTTGAAGTGCGCATCTAAACTTGCTATTTTTCATATTTTGCTGTAAGTAAAAGCTTTGGTTTTGTTCGGACTGCAATGAATTTGGTATGTTATTTTTCCTGGCATTTTATGTGAAGAAAATTTCCTCTTTTGGCACGGCCCTTTATGAGGGGTAGATTATGATGAAATCAATTGTGTAAAGTCTCTAAATGCCTTTAATTAAATGTAGGTGTTGAGTAATAGTCCTAATTCCTCCGTAAAGTTGCCAAATGCATGATGGCTAATTATTTGATTATCTGTAGATCACAACAGAGATTGTTCAAATGGGGTGACCAGCCACACTTTGTGTATGTAGAATATGGCATGATGGGCATTGTGAATTTGGGAGTAAATGGCTGACATCGTGAAGCTGACTTTCCTTTTTTGCTCTGCAAAAAAGAGTGGAACATGTAGTTGCTAACTTGTTGTGTTGGTCGCTGCTCATGCATATAGTTCTTAGCTTCACAATAGATATCAGCATCAGGCTGGCAAATATACCAAGTACAATTATTGGTTTGTCATCTACCAATTCTACTTTTTCTTGTGAACTGCTGATACAGTCAGATGCAGATTATTTTGAGTTTAACGATGCTACAGTTTGGTGATTTTATAGTACCATGTGTTAATTCATGATGTGAAAAGTAGGAAAACAAAATGGTAGCTAACTTGTGGTTTTCACAGAAAAGTGGAGCAAGTAGCTGAAGAGGCTGATTCTTTAAAAGAAAGTCTAGACAAGTACTTCCAACGGCGTCAGAGAAGGGTGCAAGAAGTTCAAGAGAGGGCAGAATTGCTTGGAAGAGCTGTATGTAATCCTTGAACTTCAACAGCTTTCTTGTGTTTAGGTTGGTTCTCTATTTTGATTTCATTTGGTTTCAGAATGGGGAATCATCTCATGTTTTGCGAATATTTGATGAGGAAGCACAAGCAATGGTGTCAGCCCGTAATTCATCCAGGATGCTAGAAGAAGCAACTGCCACTGGGGCGGCTATCCTTTCTAGATACTCTGAACAAAGGGATCGCCTGAAGGTATCTGATTTAAGCATCCCTTGTTCTTATATCTGACTAATAGAAAATCCCTTTTTTTTAGCTACTATGGAATCTCCCCATAGGCAAAGCACAGTCTTATTGTAAGAGGAGAAATTCACTTTTTAGCTATCAATTTGTTATTTTTCCTGGATGGCTTAAATAGTGTAGTTTCGTACCATACTCTCCAATGTGCTACAGAGCCTTGGCCATAAGGGGAGTGGGCTCCTTTGACATATGGTCATATACAAATGGACAGAAAGGTTTCTGGACTTATTTACTATCTAACTACACCCAATCTCCGGTTGCCTGATTTCCTTCTGTTTGTAGTTTTAGTGTTCAAAAGTTCTTGCTTGGGTTTGGGTCACCAATTTGAAGATAGAGCCAAGAGGTTCACTGGATTGAATGCCTGTGGTACGGAATAATGAGAGCCTAATAAGTTTCGGCTTTTGAAAATCTTATAGGGTTTGTGTTTGAAAAAGTAGATACAAGAAGCTTTAAGGTTATTGATAAAACTCGTAGTGGGCTTTTAATTGCACACATTGTAAGGCCCCCCAAGGTTTGAGATTAGGGGACTTCTTATCCCCTTCCCTCTTGCTTCTTCTTACTGATGCGCTTAGTTGGATATTGGATTGTGCTGTGGCTGGAGGATTTACAATGGGACTTTCTTATTGATGTCATTCCTTGTTTGCGGATGGCACCATTATGTTTTGTGGCGCTGACGAGCAATTGGGATACTTGAGACTGGTGCTACTCTTTTTTTCAGTTGTGTTGGCATTGAGGATTAACCTTTTACCTGTGGGTGTGGTTCCTACTGTGAACCCCCTGGCATATTTCTTCGGATGTTAGTAGGTTGTCTTCCAAGCACTTACTTGGGCCTGCCATTGGCTGCATCTTCCAAAAGCCAGTCTTGCTGGGGCCTGGTGATAGAAAAGGTTTGAAAGAAGGTTGGCGACTTGGAAGATGCAATATTTTTGAAAGGAGTAGGCTCAGTTTGATCAAAGTACCCTCTCAAGCCTTTTGGTCGACTACACATCTTTAAGTGTTTTTCCTGGTTCAATTGCCAATTGGTTGAAAAGAGAACTTTTGTGTGTGAGCCTTTTGGTCGACTACACATCTTTAAGTGTTATTCCTGGTTCAATTGCCAATTGGTTGGAAAGAGAACTTTTGTGTGTGAAGGCATGAAGTTGAAACTGTGTGTGCACCCGCACCCCATGAAGAGTTTGCAGCTTGCAACTCCGCGTTACTTGCTAAATGGCTGTGAGGTACATGGTGGAGGAAGAGGCCTTGTGGAGAGTTATATGCAAATTTGTCACGAGGTTTAGGTATTGGCATCATGCGGAGCTGGTTTCATTTGAAAATTTTATTCAGGAAGGTCGCAGATGAATGTGCCAAAGCTCTGTTGTTGGCAGGGTCACGAGGATCAATATTTGACAGAACATCTGGTGTGGAGAAAAAGTGCAAGTCTATTCCCATAATTGTTTGCCATATATGTTTGCAAGGATGCCATAATATTTTAAAGTTATTCATGCTGGGAATCGTGGTGTTTGTTGAACCCTGTGTATAGACATAATGTTCAAGATTGGAGGATATTCTTCGGAAGTTTTATTGAATTAATGTTATGGAGAGGGTGCCCTTTGGGACGGTCTTCGGTCAACTCATACTTCGTCTTCAGTCAACTCATACTACGCCTTACTTGCTGCCACAGAAATTTGATCCTCCCCTGGAAGGCTATTTGACGGACCAAGGCTCCTCTAATGGTAACTTTTTTTCACCAAGAAAGCGGCCCTGAATTCAGTTCCAAGGCGGGACAATTCAAGGAAGCGGAGAGGAATTTATTTATACTGGTGGTAGATGTCCAATTCAGATGGAGAGAGTGTAGAGCACCTAGTGATCCACTTGCAATGGCCAAGGCTATTTGGTATATGGTGTTATCCTGTTTTGCATTTTGTGGGTTATGCCTTGGGCTGGTGTTGAACCATTACGGAGTTAGTTGTTATACGAGAGAAGCGGAAGAAGATGAATCTGTGGGACGAGACACCTTTGTGCATTTTCCTGTTTGATCTGGAGAGAACGAAACATATGGCTTTCGAGTCTGTTGAGATCTTGTTAGAGAAGCTTAAGGCTTCCCTTCTGAGTACTCTATCTTTTGTAGTCCCTAGATGTCTTTTTGAGCGATGCTAATTACTTGGTTGTATACTAGTCAGTTGTATGCCATTGGTGTAGAGGGTTCCTCTTTTGGCACATGTCATGTGAGCTTTTAAGGTCAAAGGGTTAATGTGGTGCATTCATTGTGGGCCTGAGACACCTCAGAGGGGAAAAATGGGATATGGGACTGGTGCAAGATTGAGAGTGAATGCTTAAGTTGGTACTTTGTAGAGAAGGGGCCAATTGTGTTAATGTTTTGACAAGTAGCTTCCTGTTGGTATTGCGGAAAGCAAGTTCCTAGATATTCTCCATTAGCTATCTCGGTTTTGGCCCCAAGAAGTTGATAAGTTGCCTGGACTGTAGAGAGCTAGTTGCAGGAAATTGCGAAACAACTAATTATGGAACTAGGTCGTCGGATAAGCACCATAATTAGACTAGCCTTCTTCGTGCAGAAATTTACGTAGAACAAATGGATAATGCTCTACACTTTTTCATATGTACAAATGAAATTTAAAACTTTCGACACTTGTGCAGTACTTCTTATCTCTTGAATGCCTTCAGTGGGTGAAAAATACTGCGAGACACTTCATAGTAGGCATGACGTCTAGCATTTTGGCTTTTCTGGTAAGTAAATGCCCTTTGGGAGTAATAGGAGATAGCATATGAAAGCTTTCGTACCTGTAGAACGCACATCATAAACCCTGCTAATCTTTTTTACTTTTCCCCTGATAACCTCTTTTTTGGTATATTAGTCCTGATATTTGAGAAACCCGAAAATACTCTTAACTGGATAATACCAGAGAAGTTTATCAAGGGAGGCACAAGAAATGAGAGTTACTCGTGGGGTGTATGTAATCCTATTTGCCAAGAAAATTTGCTTACTTCTTTTACTGAAGTATGTCTCATAATCTGTTTTCCCTTAACAAGTGCTAGTAAGACACCAGTGCATATGTTGCCTATCGTTTTATGTACCACACATCTGTACTATCTGGTCACACTGAGAAACTCACAGGAAGCAATTGATTTTTTTATGTTTTCCTGTATATAAAATTTGCTTTTTATGTCGTATGCCACTGTAAACTAATCTTTGTTTAGAAGCAAGCTGTAACTTTTAATTCGGGGGGTACTAAAAGAACCATATGTTTTGTCTTCTTCCAGAAACGAATCATAGTTTTTGAAGAATAAGAAGAAAAGTTGTATTATAGTAACATTTCATCGTTGCTTGGACTATGTGTGGTAGAAGGTGGGGGCTCTACAGTTGCACTTAGTGTCCTTGTAGCATACTTGCATTCTTGTTAGGCTTTCTGGTTTTCAGTGCTTCTAAAATAAAGTTTTCCATCTCCAGCTGATTTTTTTGCAGCTTTCTTCCACTGCTTCCTGTTCATTTCTAGAGACTTATCAATTTGGTACCCTTCTGCACTTCCTAATTCTGGAGGGTCGCTTCTTGTTATACTTATCTCTGTTGAATTTGTATCCACCTTGAGTGCAGTGTGATGTCATACTAGTTCAGGAATTACATTCTGTCATACGAGAATAGTTGATTTGTAATTTCTGGTCTGCATTGGAATGGTAGTGTAATGAATGCACCCTTTTTTTCCATCTCTTTTTCATACAAAGGACCCCCCACATAAAGTTGCCACCTTGCCTAGCTTGCCAGGTATTCCGTAAATTGGTACAGAATTGTGGAATTAAATTTTGCATTTGTCCCCCGACCACTCAACCAGCGGACAATACAGTTATGACACTTGCAGCCATGATATTCACTTTCCCATTTATGTAATTTCCCTTGTTGTATTGACTTTGATGCAGAGTGCTCAACGGAAAGCATTGGATGTGCTTAACACAGTGGGGCTAT
Organism: Escallonia herrerae; assembly: GCA_033070095.1. Taxonomy (NCBI): domain Eukaryota; kingdom Viridiplantae; phylum Streptophyta; class Magnoliopsida; order Escalloniales; family Escalloniaceae; genus Escallonia; species Escallonia herrerae. Next base: position 788,351 of record JAVXUP010000096.1, on the reverse strand, counting down.
CGAATTCTGTTTTGAGGTTCATCGAGAGAAGGAATCGTCTAGATCAATTGATCAAATGTGCAGGAATGGTTTTGACGGTCATCATAGTTTTTGTTTTCTGGAGGTGGATTCGTTGATCCGTGTCTCGTTGTTCATTTTTTAACCTCTTCCCTTGCCTTCCTCTTTTTACTTACCGGTTGAGTGAGAATATGGTACTTCGAGAAAATCCTTGAAAAGGGCGTCTTAGACTTCGGCTGCACGGTTGGCTAACGTTCTATACTTGAAAAAGGGACGGGAAGTGTAAAAGGAGATATATGAGATAGGTATATAGTTACTTTGTTGGATTTGTTGCTGATCTTGGATTGCCCCAACTATTGTTCTTCATCTTAGTGTTAAAGTCTAGCTGCTGTTCCAAGTGCTATACAGATCGAAGTGCCATCCGTTAGGCCTGGATGGAGTTTTTTCACATAAATTACTTGCACAAGTACTCCCTGCTCCTAATCAACTCGGTTATGCTTTGCTCTCAGATTTATGAACCATGCGTAAAACGGTGGCATCTTTCTGATAAAAAGCAAGTAGCCCCCAGTTTGGGATAAAATCTAGGTTGTTGTGATTCACCTCTATGGCAAGTTATATATGACCATGGTATTTGTCAATTGGAACTTAAAAGAGCGTCCATGTGCAGAAAATAAGAGAAATGTGTGAAAACTGGATAAACTGCACTTGTGTACAGCGTGGAACTTGAGGTGAACTCAAACCTCGATTCTCTATAAGCGGGGCGGCAAGCAGAAAAGTCATGGACACCAAGTCTTCTCAAATTCAATTAATCAAATTTGAAATGGGGCACTAAAGGCCAATTTCCATTAAATGGCTAAGCTAAGTTGAGCCGAACATGAAATCTTGGTCAAGCTGAGTTCATTTTTACCAAACTATGCTTTATCTCTTAAGCCGATCTCAGACGCTTTGAACCCAAGCTTTTTACGTGAAGATTTTACTCTTCGAGGTAACTCAGTAAACTAATATGTTCATACTTGATTAACCATCTTACGAGCCAATCTCGAGCCCCCTTATGCGGGAAAAAATGGATAAACTGCACTTGGAGTCCTAAGTTAAAATCTTTAATATACTCGATATCCCTTCTTTTCGAAAAATTCTACTAATACCCCTCGCTGATAGATTTTTATGAGTGTTGTTAAATTATTTATGGATATGACTTAATTGCCTTTACATGTGTGAAGAATTTTAAAAAATGTTACTTTCCAGATTCTAATGCCAACCTATGCTATAAACTGCAATACACCTCACGAGCCGTTTTCTTATATTTGCAACCACCGGTGCCCCAAGATCTGCGATTAGTGATGCAACTTCGTCTGCGTACGATGCCGTAATTGCCTGTCTTCGACGCCGTCCCATTCCCGTCGCTGGCGCATGCATAATACTGTTTTCTATGTCTTTATTACCGATCGATCAAGCTCTGTTTTTGATTCTGCATGCCTTCTTGTTGTATCTTCTGTAATATTGTTTTTGATTCATTATAGCTTGAATTGAAGGATTTGAAGATTTTTTTTTTGCAAATTTTAGGGATTTGGTTGGAAGTTTAACATGTACACGAGTCGAACCCGAACTTTGGAGTCACGAAATAGAGCCGAGCACGAACATACCGAAACTTAAACAAAATGAGTTCGAACACACCTATATTCGGCTCGAACTCTGTTCGTATACAGCCCTACAGACCTACCACCTCTAACGGATCTCATCACCTCAAACATGTCACCACCAATAGTCCTACCACCCCTACCGATTGCTCCACCACAAACTGATCACCACAAAGAGCAACTTGTATCCCTTGACCACCCACCTCAAACCCACCATCACCAAGACCACCATAGATTCCTCACTCCTGACTAATCCCACCACTCACAGACCCACCCCTTCTAATTGATCCCACCACTACGAGCCCACAATCACCATCCGATCCACTGCCACAAACCCTTAACCATTTATTAGTCCCACCACCACCTTAGATACACAACAAACACACTCCCAAAAGTAAGTGTGTGTGTGTGTGAGAGAGAGAGAGAGAGAGAGAGAGAGAGACTTTATGGGAATTTATGATAGGGCATAAGAAATCGGTTGGTGTTGGTGGTGATTGGTAGTAGGGAAGGAAGCATGGTGGTGAACAGTTTTAGGGCTTGCTTGAATTGCTAAGCTAATGGTAGTCGAAGTATTTTTGAGTTTCCAATTTCAACATTAAAATCGATGGAAAGATAATGGAAGGGGATATAAAGATATACGAAACAAAATTTTAAATAGTCTCAGTGTTTAGAAGGAAGAGAAAACGAATGGATGAACACATAATGACTATCGAGTGTTTCTTCTTTTGGTAGTATAAAAATGCTACATATAGTCATTTTTTTTTCACGTTAACTCTTCTTAACCCCCTAAAGTTTACATTGTTTTTTCCACTTAAAGTTTCAATTGCATTAAAAAACACCCTAGCATTTTTACTTTCATGGTAATTGGACCAAAAATCATCTCTCCGTTCGAAAAAAAAAAAAAGGTGGACGGTTGTCCATATGGAGGGACAAACATGTAAGATGTCTTTTCAAGTCAAACACACCATACCCTACCACAAAGTTGGCGACCACCCCCACTACTGACCCCCTTCCCCATCACCACCCACGCCTTGCCCCAATCCGGATCAGGATCCCCTGCTGTAACCCATGGTTACAGCAGGGGTGCTGTGCACCCAAATGAGAAAGGGGGAGAGAGAGAGAGGGAAGAGAGAGAGAGAGTAACCATGGTTTACATGGGATCACAGGGAAGAGAGAGAGAGTAACCATGGTTTACATGGGATCACAGCACAGCACCTCTCTCTCTTCCCCCTCTCTCATTTGGGATCACAGCATCCCTGCTGTAACCATGGGTTACAGCAGGGGATCCTAATCCCCCTAATCCCAATCCCTATGATCAAACCAATATACAACGCCACAATCCTCCACCCCTATCATTACCACCAGTACCCTCATCCCCTATTAAGCACCACCAATGCGCACTCGCGCGCGCGCGCGCGCGCACACACACACACACACACGATGTTAGCTACACCCACCACCTAGCCCCATTTGCACAAACAAAAACACTTACCTACTCACGCACGGACCGTGGTGCACACCCCACCATGCCTCCATTCACTGACCATCAAAATACCCACACCTTATTGTCTTGTCACCCACCAATATACAACCCTGTCTGCACACGCACCCACCTACACACGGTGGTACTGCCCCCCCAATCACCCTCATACACACACATACAAAACACCCACATATAGTCTGTCACACTAACCCCCCCCCCCAATCTGCATCCCCGTAACCGAGCCACCACAAAACACTACTGTCCAATTGATGAAGATTTTACTTGATCTTTGATATTTCAGCGACAGCGAAGTTGCTGGTGGAGCATCGAGATGGCTTGATCTCAATGTGAGTGTGGTCTTGGAGGCTGTGGTGGCAGTTTTCACCATCGGCTCTCGTTGGTGCGATGATGATGTGGGGGATTGGGGAGGGGCGAAAATCAGGGGGCTGACATGTGCGTGTTTGTGGGTGCACACTAGTGGTGGTTTTTGGGGGAATGGGGCACACGAGGGGTTTCGCGTGCGCACTGGTGGTGGTTGATGGGGGAAAGGAGGCACATGATGGGTTGTGGATGCGAGTTGGTGGTGGTTGATGGGAGAAGGGGGCACATGAGAGGTTGTAGATGTGGGTGGTGGCTGAAGTGCCAGCGACTTTCGTTGGTTGTTGGCGTGTTTGTCTTGAAAAAATATTTTTGCCTCTCTATGTGAACGGCCCTTCATCTTTTTTTTTTTTTAATCTGAGAGACGATCTTGATCTTGATCTTGATCTTGATCTTGAGTCCAATCATAATAAATTTAAAAAATATTAGGGTGCTATGTGCTACAATTGAATCCATAAAGCTTTAAATAGGAAACCGGTGCAAAAGCTCAGGGGGTTCGCTGCAATTTATCCATCTATTTTTGCGCCAAAAGCTCGACACGGCACGATATTGATGACTTTTACTTCCAACCTGAGAAACTTCCATGCCGTTAACAGATGAACAACTCCCTTCACTTATATTTCTACACAAAAAAATTCGCGTCGCAATTGAGGCCTGAATTCTTTACCAGCTCACTTAATCAAGCCTCAATTGCGACGAGTGATCCACCCCCAGGAGCTTAGCTTGGCCAGGCGGGAGGCGATGAGCGTGAGCCGCCCGGCGGTGCACCCGCTGGAGGCGCCGCCGCCGACGGACGGAGCCGCCGTGGCGCCGCCGCATAGAGTGAGGATGAAGGACGTCCAAGGCATGCCCGGCACGTCGGGTGGCCTCGTCTTGCGCGTTTGCCAGCTCATTCTTTCCGCCGTCTCGCTCTCCGTCATGGCCTCCACCTCCGATTTCCCTTCCGTCACCGCTTTCCGGTAAGCGTTTGTGTTTGAGTCTTTTTTAAATAGAACTTTAGTAAATATGTACTGTGTATTAGAATTTATATTGGAGTATGAAACTGAAATCTTGCTTGATATTAGATATGGGACCAATGTTTGGATACAGAGAAGAAAATGCAAAGAAAGTCTGGCAAAAGAGCTCTGAGTTTCAGAGCCTTTGCCATATAATCTCTCTGTCTACATGCTAATGTGTATATGTACACTAGAAAGCTGGTGGGGCAAAAGAAGCTTCTAAATTTGTTTGATAAAGGAGCTCGAGTGTGAGACTCTTTGTAAAATGCAATTATGGTATTGTGTTTTTGGCATGTTTTTTGAGTAGGCCGCAATACTGTGGAGTGTTTATGTATGTGGGAGCGGTGCTTCCGTGTATGTCGAATTGCTCGCTACATGTGAAGACATTATCTGGATAACCCACACTGACTCTAAAATCTCCTATCCACCAATAACTGCTAAGCAACAGAAGACTAGGGAGAACAAAAGGATCCATGTGAATTTATTTTGATTTTGTTCATAGCGAACGGAGTAAAGACCTTCCACCTCCTTCCTTGCTTCTTCAACTCGAGTGATGCATCATTATATAAGCTTGGTTATAATAATGCTTGATCCAGCCTGAACGAGACAATGGAAGTAGCAATTTAAGCTATATTTCTAGGAGCATATAATTGGCTTGGTATGAGAATGCATATTAGCTTTTGGTTGTCTGACAGACTAAACCATGGGATAAGGCATGGCATTGAATCATTGTCGGCATAGAAATATAGGTTGTCTGCACTTCCTTATGCATTCAAGGACAAGAGGATCTCCTAATGTGAGTGGTGATAATGCCAAGACTTTGCTTGTGAGCTCAGGTCCAAGAAAGAGAGATGCAACCAAAATAGACAGCTTATTATGGTCCTGAGTGTGAATTTGAAACATGGAGGGTTGTTGTTAACACTTCGACTTAGTCTACACTTTGCCACATTGTTTAGCTGTTTGTTTTGGTCCAAACTTCGGGAAGTGCTCAATCTGCATTAATCGTTAAATGTTTTGGGAAGTATGTGATTGTGGTGTTTCATACCCGTCGAAAGTTACGTTCAAAATGGCACCATATTTACTGAAAAGTTTTATAGGACATATAGTAGCACCAATTTCGAATGAGTTGACTGGACATTTGACACCTAATAACTCGTTTGCCATCTTAAGTTCATTTTCACAACAATGCATAAAGATAAAAAGGCACGAGCAACCACAATCGACCCCATTGCCAGTCTTTCTTGGAGGACACGAGAATCAAATAGTAGGCACAACTAGGACCTGGCTGGCATTGCGAAAACTGCTAGGATAAAAAGCATGCTGATTGTAATAAGATAAATCAGCCATATTGATCCAAAAGAACTCAAAGCAGTCATACTGCACGAATGCCAAATTTATAACAACCACCACCTTACCACTGACAAAAACCAACATCAGTTCCACTATGATCACGTTTAGAATACCACTACATTTCTCAGTATCAAGCAGTGCAGGCATCTAAAGTTTCAGAATCATGGACCACCAATGAAGAGCATTCTCTTCCGGTTGCTTTTTGTTTTTCCATCAATATTAGGAATTACAAGTACCATACCATTTTTCGTTCTCTCTCATTCCTCTCGCTTCCACCTCATCCACTCTAGATTTAGATCATTACGTGGCAACAAGGCTTAAATATGGGACCGAATTCTATATGCAGTTCAAGGAACTTGAGCATTTGTGGATTTAAGAGCGGAGCTTGTCAAACTAGTTGACTAATTTCCAACCATAGTTTAACATCTCCCATTTCCTTACCGTCCTTATTCCTGGTGAGAGGTCAATAAATAGAAAAGTGATTTTTATTCTCGGAGATACCTGACCCGTCAATAAGGTTGTTCCATTGCTACCTGTAGTTTATGCGTTTGAGATGGAGAAGCAGTTTTTTCAGCAATAATAAGGTAACATTAGATGCATTTAACCATCTTCCAGACCCCTTTGTGGCTGGAGCCTCAGCCTCATGCACTGAGGTAGTCCTTTACTCCCCCCCCCCCCCCTCTGGCCGCTCCTGGCTGCTTTATGCTCTTCCCACTGAACGAGTGATGAAATATTGCATGATAACGACTCATTTTATGTATTTGAAGTTCTGGAGTTTGCACTTTCTTGATGCATCTTACAATAGAAGGGTTGATTTAACGACCACATTCTTTTCCCAATAAAGTGGAGGCTGGATAATGCTAAGACTTGACTGTGATTTTGGACATCAGATATATAAAGTGCACTACCTGTCAAACACATTATAAAACTTTTGACATACTGTTCTAGTGCACTTAATGTCGGTGTTGATGTGATTGTGGACACTCTTGACCTCCTAAAAGTGTAAAACCAGTTCCTCTTCACAGTCAGCTGTTTCATGGACACTATTAACTTTAGAAGTTTAGATGAAGCCCAAGTGATTAAGATGAGTTCAATTCATGGCCTACTGTTGGAAACTCGGTTCAAGTTTTGGAACATCTCAAATAGAAAGAGGGGCTTGAATTACATAGACTAAGGAACTGTACTTCACTAATGCTATTTAGCTTAGAGCAGAGATAGCAGTATGCTTGGATTATACCTTCCCTTCCACCAATTTTAATAGACTTATTGGAGGGTCCCATTGGCGTGCGTTGAAAGATTTATCTCATATTTATCTACTCAAGCTCTCCTCTTCTTCTTTTCTTTTTAGTTATTACCAACATGGGGAGTAAGTCTCTTTTATAGTATTTTATGATAAATAGCATGATATGGTCATGCTCTACCACATTATTTCTTTGCGAATATCTAATATGCACGTACCATTTTTTCTCTTTCTTTGTTGTGGGATTAGTTACCTTGTCGCTGCTGTTAGTTTGCAAAGTTTTTGGAGCTTGACACTGGCTGTTGTGGACGTATATGCACTTTTAGTTGGAAGAAGTTTGCAGAGTCCCAGAGTTGCAAGTCTCTTCACCATTGGAGATGGGGTAAGATCACTTAGCATGAAATTTTGTCAATTCTGTACTAAAAGTGCACCTTTTGGAGTTGTCACTGAATGGGTGTCATGTCAAAGTTGGTAGTTTATAGGCGACGTCTGGGACTTGCGGCCAGTATGTTATTTTTCTCCAAGCTAATTTCCTTCTTTGAACTGCAAGTACCATCTTTAAGGACGAGATTGTGCCACAGTTAAATAACCTCAACCTTTATGCTTGTCCTTCCTTTAGCAGCTTGATCGGGTTTTAATTTGGTACATGGATGTTGGTTTGGAAGTATATTCTTGCAACCTTGTTATTAAAAAGTGCACTTTATTTTGCACTATTCCTGAAAATAAAAGACGGTTTGTTTTTGGAATTGCTCGTGTTATAATGAAGCATTTGAACTGATTGACTGTAGTTCATGAGTACCGGACTAGACTTCCTCGGATCCTCTGCCTAATATATCTGTTCTGGTCCCTGTACTTATGCTTCAGTTTGTAAATAAAATACTTCAGACTGTGAGTTAGCAAAAGTAGTTTAATTTCTCAGAATTCAAAATAATCGCCTCAAGTATGTCAATTAATGACTTCAAAATGATTGTGTGCCTTTCAATTTTGTACTTTTTGTTATATTTATTTTTCTTATTTGTGGCGGAGTGCTTAAAGGAGTTTACTGTGGTGCAGATTACGTCTACTCTTATGTTTGCTGCTGCCTCTGCATCGGCTGGCATCACAGCCTTCATTGTCAATGATCTTGATTGTGACGTGAACCATTGCGGGAGGTTTACGTCTGCTACAGCTATGGCATTCATGTGCTGGTTTGCCGTGTCTCCATCCTTTCTCTTGAATTTCTGGTCATTGGCTTCGCGATAACAACAGGGTAAGGCAGAGACTAGAGAGAATTCATCAGCTGGCTGGTGCTACCTTCCGTCTCCTGGCAACGATGGATGTCCGAGTGCTTATGTGTTGTTTTGTTTACAGGGAAGCTTCTACTTGTAGTTTGGGACACATCTAAATTTGCTTATAAGTAGAAAGAAAAAAACTACGGAAAGGGTTTTGAGGTACTTATTCCCGAATTTAGGGTATTGTTTTTAGGAGATTCAGATTCGAGTGTTGCTTGTTTGGTTTTGACCCTTTTTTTTCTTTTTCAAGTTCTCATTTATAGAAGATGAAGGACACGAAAAGATAGGAATCAGAATACTCAACGAACGAATCATGAAAAATGATGTTGTTTGCAACTGTTTCTAGGGTTAAAGTTTATGGTTCTAATGCATTTTGCTTGTGAGTTTAGGAGGATAAAGCCGTTCATTATATTTGTTTTTGACGTCTTATTGCGTTCGATTTTGTCACGATGGATTGGCGTTTAAAGGATTTTGCTGTTCTTGAAACTGGTTTTCTCTGATTGGTAAGCTAATAATGTTTCACCTTTAACAAAACAAATGTGCATCAGTGATCTTATATAACCATTTAAGAACGTAATGAAATTTGGATACGCATACGAGAGTGTATACCTAGACCTGGGACACGGTGTGCTCTGTGTTGGTTGTAACAAGACAAATCTAGTTATTTTTGTTACAAATGACTCTTGCGGTGCCGATTGTGGTGCAACTATTTAAAATCGTACCCCGAAGATATGAATACGCATATGAGAGTGTATTCATAGACCTGGCACATGGTGTGCTTTGTGTCGGTTGTAACAAGACAAATTTAGTTATACAAATGACTCTTGCGGTGCCAATTGTTGTGCAACTACTAAAAATCGTAACAGAAGATATGAAACCTCTAATTTACCCCCTTTCGTAACAAAACCTTGGAGATTTTTCGTTCTCATTCAGCAGATCCCGCCATCGCATTGACGAGGTTTGGTTTGTAGTAGGCGTGAGTGATGGTATTGGACTGAGGTGAGTGGACTGGACTAGGAGGATATGGCCAAGGCTGTTGGTGGCAACGAGACCTTTAGCTGAGTTGCCAGCAATGACGGAGAAGAGAGCACAATCAGAGGCGGATCCAGAAAGTGCAAATAGGGGACCAAAAAAGTTATAAAAAAAAATTTGATGGCTAATATAAAAGAATTCGCGTCACTATTTAATACGTTAAGTACAAAATAGATTGCTTAATTTGACTACTAATTATATAATTTCACTATTTATAGTGATTTAATTAAGTTGTTAAGGTTAGTCAACAACAAGTACTAATTGTATTGAATATAAGTTAACATATTATAAGAATTTAGAATAAAAAAAAGAACTAACCTTGATCACTTCGTGTTTCTTTATAATATGAAGATAAAAAATTTTAGAATTTGAAAGAATGAAAATGGACTAATGGAACAAGAAAGACAAAAATTATGACAGTTGGTGGCACAAAAATTCAAAAACACAATAAAATAAAATCCTAATACATTAATTCTGTAATATAATAGTATTTTCATAAATATTTTAAATACGATTATTCATTATTCAAAAATTAAAAAAGAATTTTTCAAAATTTTGGGGGGTGCCAGGGCCCCCTTGGTCATGGGGTGGCTCTGCCGTTGAGCACAATGGTAGCAAATTTGTGGTGGCGGCCGAGGGAGGAGCGAATGATTGGGTGGGTTGTTTGTGGTGATTACAAGAGAGAGAAGGTTGGGCTGGTGGAGATGACAAGTGGCTGGGGTGGTCGTAGACGGGTGGTGGTGGTGTTGTTGTTGGTTGGAGTGGCGAAGACTTAGGGACATGAGTGGGAGAGAAAACAAAAGATAGGATATAATTATCATTTTCCTCTACCATCTGCATGGGCGGAACTACATGGTAACAAGGGGGCTGAAGCACCCCTGAACGTTTGAAAGATTTTTTATTTTTTATTTTTTGTGATGTTATATGCTAATGTAAACTATTTCTACATTTGTGCATGCTGATGTTATATGCTGATGTAAACTAAAATTAACATATGTATACATATGTTAGTTTTAGTTTAATTTCAGTGATTATATAGAGGTTCAGAATATATGTTTGGTTAATTTAATTTCAGTGATTATATAGAGATTTAAAATAAGTTCTTAAAAAAAATTAATATTATTTTACTAATAAATTCTTTTGGTGAATTCGATATAATTTTTGCAACCCCTGGAATTTTTTTTTGGTTCCGCCCCTGTCCATCTGTGCGAAATGCACTTTTTGAGAGCTTGCGTATTACACCCCGTCAACTTGAACGCTTTTTTCTAATGGATGCACAACAATCAGCACCGCAAATGATCATTTGCAACAAATGTAACTAGCAGTATCTTTTTGCAATCGAGAAAAATCAAAAAGTGTGTTTTTTTAATGTCCTTTTATACTAACATGATGGATCTTTTTTTTAAGTCATTTAGTAGGTAAATGGGCAGAATTGATTCAACCGATTATACAAACTTATCAAAATATATTTTCTTTGATGAGAAGAATTAATTCAATTGACTATACGAACTTATTAAAACATCTTCTCCTTTTTTTCCCTCGCCAATGTTACAAAACTTTGGAGCCTATTGCCTAGATATAAGAAAAAAAAATAAAGTTGTAAGAAAATTGAACAGAAGACGCATCAAAACATATAGAGTTTTACACTCGTTATAAGATTCGATTTATAATCTTCGTGCTTTGTCGTGCTTTGTTGTTTTATGAAAATTATTATAGATAAACTCGCAACAAAAAATTATATAATAAAATTGTACACGTCCATACATTGGGTCCTAAAGGGTTGGAGGTTTTGAAATACTTTTGTCCCAGTACCACATCTGACCAGCCGGTTTTCAGATATTCACACAAATACCCCTCCTCCTTAAAATTGTTAATTGGCCACAACCGTGCTTAACTCTCTCCTTTGTCTCCAAAGCCTCCACAACCTCCTTTGAAGTGCCGAATTGGAAGCACGTCGCCGGGAACCAGTTAATCGGGAGGCGAAGTTGAGCAAAGCTCACAACCGAACTGTAAACCTACAAAAAAAATCAATTACTATCTTTCCTCCCCTTCTTACATCACCTTGAGCTTAGATTATCAGGTTACCTTCAATTCTATGAACCTAATTTCATGTTTCCTTGTTTTATTTCCAGTTTGAATTCTTCGACTAATAAACAAGTTAATTGCTTAGGAGTGATTGTGTACTAATTTATTGCTGTTATGGTTTTGTAAAGTTGAGGAATGCTTTTGCTACAGTTAACCCTAACTCGCATTGCCGTGTAGACCGACAAAATGAAAAAAAGAATGAAAAGAATATGTTTGTTTTTTTTCTTTTGTGGTAATTTTATGATTTTTTATGTATGAGTTGAATATAGTATTCCATTCCAATTTCAGCTCAAGAATGAGGATTCTATTTACATTTTAGATCACGACGAGACAAGTATGTCTTTGATGAAATTTGTAAAACTATGCCTCTCTAGGAGGAACTTATAGTGTCGAGAAAGAACATGAAGGAAAATGTGTTCACAATAATTTGTTGCATTAGCCTATTTTGTACGGCTGCCCTCCTTTGTTCACGAGGAATTGTTTTCTATGGTGCTATCTTGAGTTTAGGACTTAGACCTAGTAGATTATTCACTTTCCATACGAGTTCGATTATAATGAAATTTGATTGTATTCAAAGTGTATGGTCTGTTGTTGTACACCTTTTATGTTTTCTTTACCTACTCAGCTGAATTCCTGAATTAAAAACCACAATATCTTGGATGGGGTTAAGTCGCACCCATTTTGGCTAATCCACACCCTATTGTCACTAATAGAAGTGGTGGGTACAAGTTATTTAATCATTCAGTGACAAAAGGGTGTCCATTTAGCCTCATTGGGTTCATACATTGCCTGTATGGCTTATCTCTGTTTCTGCTTAACCCGTGGGTTGAATTTTAAGAGAACGATTGTGTCAAAGGAGAATTCGCCTAAGGTCAAGTCACAAAAAACAAAGAATGAGTTGAAAGAAAAGAAGGACAGTGGAGACGGAGAAGAAGAAAAAGAAGACGGAACAAGGGTGGAAAGATCTGAAGAGATTCCTGTTGATTCCGGTACTGATGATGAGGTACTTGACTAAGATTATATTTTTGGTAGGCATAGCCAATTCTTTCCATCTCTAGGGAGACCAGTAATTGGTTTCGACAGACTTTTGTACACAATTTGAGAGCTGATGCCTTGTTATTCAGTTTCTTCGGTTATAGTATCGTGACTTAAAGATATGGGAGCCAAATCTCTTAAAAGTAAAGTCCATAGATTTTAATGATATTCATGTAATGGCGCCATATATTCATTGATAGTTTAAGTTAATTACCTCAAGTTGTGAAGTAACCTACTATGACTCAAACATGACAACTTATAAAAGATACCATCATGAAAAAATTCAACGTGGAGGTACTTCAACTGGATCCTCGGACTCGTGCATTGAGGGCTCATCCTGAAGCTGGCAGAATGAGGATCATCAAAAGCAATGTTAAATGGAATCGGTATGAGTGTCCGAGTCGGATACGTGTTTAAGTGTCGGATTCGTTTAATTTTCACAACTCAAGACAAAGGGATATGAAAAAATATGTTGATAATTTATGGGAATCGCAATCACAAATAAAGACTTTGAAACGCGTGATCGCTGTCTTTAAACTTTATTTGTCCCCACTCGAAATCGAGTTTGCTGACGGGTTAGCGACAAACAATCCTCAATGATACAACAAAGTCTTTGGAAATCTGTAAACAACAAATTTGAAAATTTTCTTTGAACTCTTTTTATATAATACCTGAAAGAGTGTAAATTTGGACAGACACAACTGTTAGAAAAAAAAAAAGAGTTGTAATAGTTAAAAATAATTGCCAGAATTTATTTGAAATAAATAAAAATTTGAATTTAAATAAATCACACCTTTTCAGTAAAAAAATATTTTGAAAATTTTTTTTTCAAAAAAGTGATAAGTGCGCCTAATAACGCACCTAAACACACGCACTCGTACGCGAGTAGCATGGGGACTAGCATACTTTAGTCTTACTCCCACGTTATTCCTTTTGGAAGGCATCCTGTTATGAATATAACATGCGGTGAGTAGAGCTTCCTCCTATAAGTTTAGAGGTAGTTAAGCATTAACTATTGTGCAATTAACCATTTCTCCTAAAGAACGGTTTTTTCTTTCAGCTAAGCCATTTTGTTGAGGTGTGTAGGGTGCGGAATTTTGATGAATCAAGCCATGTTTCTCACAAAAATCTATAAAATCATTTAAAAAATACTCTCCACCTCTATCAGAATGTAGGATCTTAATTTTCTTCTCATGTTCAATTTCGACTTCTGCCTTTCTTTATGTATTATGTGGTTAGCTAAAGAGCCAAGTGACTCGAACGAGTGCTTTTCGAGGTGGGAAAGGGGGCGGCGGAGCTTTATCCGCTTGCTCATTTATCTTTCTCGTAACTATTTCTTCCTTATTTCCATCTTTCTAGAGCCTCCGTATATTTCCTTCCCCGCCAAAAGGATGTGATTTTCTTAATCATATTTAGCTACTATACACACTCGTGTGCACATACGTACTGCACAGTACACAAGCTCATTTGTGTATATGTGTGTGTCTACTATTATTATACATATAATAATACGCATCAAATGACAACTCATGTTGACCTTTTTCGATCTTTATATTGTGTTTCTTCATTTGCTAGAGTCAAAAGGACATTTGTGTTTCCTGTCGCCGGTAAGTACTTCGTTTTGTATTCACATCCTTTCCTTAACTTGCTTGTTACGTGAATCAAGAGCAATACTAATTCACCAGCTCTCAAAGAAATCTACCCAGAGAATTCCCTTCAAGTTGCATGGGCTTCCAGTTTCATCAACTTTCCATCTAACTCGATCCGTATTCTTCGTTTGTTAATGTAAAAATATGATTATAGGTGTATAGATCCTAGATAGCTAGCACTCTTCCTATCCACTCATTCTCTTCATCTTGCTCTATAAATAGAGCCATTGTATTCACCACTTAACATACCATCTGATATAATGTATCATCTTCTTCTGTCTTTAATACCATCTACATGGTATTTTCTTCTCTCTTTCTGCAAATACCATTAACATGGTATCAGAGCCACTGATGGGTGGTCTCTCCGATACGAACGACCATCACCACTGATTTGGACCAACCAAATTCCAAAGAACCCAAAAATCTCGACCACCGCTATCATTACCCTAATTGACCCATCACTACCGTAGCTGAACGGCGACCACTATCTCAGAAATCTGGACCCTCGACCACCACCAGAAATCTCGGCCACCGCCTCAAAAATCTCGACCACCGCCGGGGAACCTGATCAGCCACCGCCAGTCTGGTCGCATCATCACCACCAAAGGCCACCTCACCTTGCTAATGTACGATCTTACCTTGTCGTCGTACGATCTGCAATCAACCTCATCTCGCATCCACCGATCTGCAATCAACCACCTCGACGACACATAGATCGGCCGGATCTCCACTGCCTGACCCACCGTCTCAGTCACCGGTGTTGACACATCGTCGACCACCACCAGGGACACCAACCTCAATCTCTCCCAAAATCCAACACACTATTAGGTTCCCTTTTTTTGGTCTACTCAATTTTAGACTGTTCCCCTTTAACCGATTTTTATTAATTCTTGGTTCATATTCATTTAAAAAAAAACAAGTAGACAATTCGTCATCTTAGTCTTTAAACATAGATCACTCCAACGTTTCAAAACCAATTCAAACCACTAATCATATTTGTTAGTCCTATGGTTGGATAACCTAGGCTTACATCTTGTTTTGATGATAACTACACATTGATTATGTTTTAATGTGTGCTTTGAGTGTATTCTTAGTAGGCATATACATGCACACTCATGAAGACACATTTGAGAAGTTGGATAGATAGGGGAAGCCAAAGAAGCTTAAAGTTATAGTGGACATACTATGGAAACTTCATCAAGTCCTATGTCAAAGAGCAAAAAAGAATGCAAAAGCTAAGTTACTACGATTATGATTGATCTTTACTATTATGTAACTAGTCTTGGTTTGATGGTTGGATTGATGACTATGACCTAAAAAGACCTTAGGACACCTTGTGCATTGCATGTGAGTTCATAACTTTTCACACAAGTGTGGTTCTTAAAAATGAGTGAACTTTGGAGCTCACTCAGATTTTCTAAAAAACTATTTTGGTGCCAATCTTTTCATATCTTGATAAAACTTTTCATTAGCTTTCCAACGCAAAAAACTACACCTCAATCCGATTTTTCTAGAGAAAGTTATGCCCAAAATAGGAAAAGAGGGTTCCGTGAGGCAGCCAAAAGGCAGTAGGCCAATACAATCGACTGCATTTGAATCCATTCGACAGCATTGGTCAAAATTCAGCTCCAACGGCTATTTTAGGGGGAACCCAGTCGACTGTATTGGGAATACAGTCGACTGTAATGACAGTTTTGCCCATATTATGCTTATAACGGCTATATTTCATTTGCTCTTTATATAAATGATTTGGGGCTTCATCATACACCATGAAAACCACTTTCTAAGCCTCCATTCATTAGATAAACATCAAGGCTCATAGATTAAACTTTTCTCTCTTCATCTTCATGATTTTACATCATTAAAGAGAGCATCTTTGTGAGCAATTCTTTGATTGAGAGTGAGCATTCTTCAAGTCATCAATTCTCTCATCTCTCTATTGTACTAGAGCTTCATTCGTACTCATTTCCTTTCAAGAGGGTTTCTTTGTACACATTTGATCTTTGTAAAAGGATTGTGATCAAGGCTTGGGTTTGTCAAGTCTTGGGTGAGCTTTGTGGATTCAAGGCTTGTGCTTAGTGTGGGGATATCACTAAGTGTTGTAAGAGTTTTGATCTTGACCCGGAAGAAGATTGTTGCTAGTGGATTCTATTGCTCTTGCAAGGGACTTCCTTGAAGAGATGGATGTAGGCTTGACGGTAGTTCAAGCTGAACCATTTAAATCTCCTTGTCAAGTATCTCTAACTCAATCTTTTTACTTATTATTCTATAATTGCTTGAGATTGTGTAGTTAGCATTTACTTATTGTTCTATAATTGCTTGAGATTGTGTAGCTAGCATCTTCATTGAAATATTGCTTGGATTGATTAAGTTTCATGATTGTGTTTTGTTTAGTTCCCATTAATTTTTAAAAACCCTATTCACCCCTCTCTAGGGTTGTTTTATTGGTTTCAATATTATTTGGGCCCAATCAATGACCAGTCTCTTAAAAGGTTGCAAATATTGGTGATACATCAAATGTGATATTTGCAAACCAACAAAAGAAAAGGACGAGGATGCTGTCAAATTCGCTGAGCAACATGATTCATGGGTTGCAACAAATCATCAAATTATAACATGGTTTTGAAATACATCTATTTCCTCCATTCATCTTTAGTTCGGCCACTTTAACACCGCCAAAGAAATTTGGGTTTTATTATCTCAACGATACACCACCTCTGATCTTGCTCAACAATACTAGCTTTTAGGGGGACACTTCATTGTATGAGGCAGGAACCTGGATAGTCTATTAACACATTTTTATCCCAGCAACACTCCATTGGGATCAGTGAGCACTATCTGAACCAAAGTGGGACTGTAATGCTGACGATCAAAAATTTACTATTCACCGAGATCGCGTGCGCCTGGTTCAGTTTCTTATGGCTCTCACTAATGATTTGAGTCTATTCATGCATCTCTTCTCCACCAGAGTCCCTTTTCAACTCTTGAAGCTGTTATCTATGACCTTCTTTATGAAGAAACATGGCTTGGATCACTAAAATCACAACGTACCGATGCTGTTCTAGCCATTTCTTCTTCTCGCCCTTTCAAAGGGAATTTTTTAGATTCTCGTCAGAAGCGGTGCAAATATTCTCACGAGTGTGGTCATTTTCTTCTGGATTGTCCAATCAGAATTTGTAAAATGTGTCATCGAAAAAGGCCTGGTCATTATTGAGAAGGTTGTCCCAAGAATCCTATTAGGCAAGCCACCAACCATCGCCTTCAAAGCACTTAATCCGCTTTCAAGTATGGTTCCAATTCAGCTGCTATTACCACAGATTCTCCCATCGAGAATTCTATCTCCACTTCTCAGATCTCTATTTCTGAGATCGCTAATATCCTTAAACAAGTTCTATCTAACACTGGTAATCCTCCTTCCACTGCATTATCCACAATTTCAGGTAATTCTTCATGGGGTTCTTCGACTATAGGTGTTGCAATCACATGACATCACATCCTACTATTTTTTTCTCGAAATCACCAACTCACAAGTTGTTCATACAACTGATGGCTCGCATATGCATGCTAGTCATATTGGTCATGTTTCTACATCAAACCTTACTCTGCCAGACACTTATTTATACCAAACCTCACTCTCAATTTAATTTCTGTTGGTCAGTTATGTGAACTTGGTCTTGACTTACATTTCACGAGTTTGGGATGTTCTGTGCAGGATCCAGGGACAGGACAGATTCTTGGGATTGGCCGTAAGGTTGGGCGATTGTATGAGCTCACTAATCTTTGCATTCCATCAAAATTTTCTTAAAAATACTACTCCGCTGTAGCTACATCATCAAAAACTCCTATGGAGCTTTGGCATTCTCGATTAGGTCATCTATCGTTAAATCGCTTACGCTTTTTAGTTTCAAGTGGTCAGTTAGGTACTGTAAAAAATGAACAGATTAATTGCTTACCTTGCCAACTTGCTAAGCAAATGACCTTACCATTCAATCAAAGTTCATCTCTTGCATCTGCCCTTTTTGATTTAATCCACTCTTATATATGGGGACCTTCTCCTAATCTTATAATGGGGGGATCAAAATACTTTGTGATTTTTATTGATGATTACTCTCGGTTCACATGGTTTTATCTTATGAAAAATCGATATGAATTGCCTAAAATCTATCAAAATTTTGCCAACATGATACAAACTCAATTTTCTTACAAAATTAAAACGTTTCGCACTGATAATGCCATTGAATATAAGAAAGAAGAATTTGAACTTTCTTCAGCAAAATGGCACCATTGTTCATCGGTCATGCCCTGGAACATCATAACAAAATGGTCGAGCAGAACGCAAGCATAGACATATTCTTGAGACTACTCGTGCCTTGCTTATATCTGCTTCTTTTCCTGAACGTTTCTAGGGAAAAGTTACCGTAACAGCTGTTTATACGATTAATCATATACCATCTCCCATCATTAAGAATCAATCTTTTTATGAACGGTTATATGGTAGCTCTCCAAACTATACTGACCTCAAAGTTTTTGGATATGCTTGCTTTGTTCTCCTTCAGCCCCATGAGCGAACAAAACTAGAACCTTGAACTCGCCTTTGTTGTTTTTTCGGATATGGCATTGAACATAAAGGTTACAGATGTTGGGATCCCATCTCAAACCGTCTTCGAGTCTCCCGTCATGTTATTTTCATTGGGAAAATAAGATGTTTTCATCCATGTCAAAATTTCAAATATCATCAGCTACAAATTTGTTTTTTGCTGACCCTCTTGTTGATTTGCTTCCTGATCCAAACTTTTTTCCTGAGCTCAGCACAACGAATCAACCCACGACTAATCTAGAGACTCATGATCTATTTGTGGATCCTTCAAACTTTGAAGAGCCTGACACTCCACAGATTTCCCCACTTGAGACACCTGACCTACCTGAGAACCCCACTTCAGCTACTTTAACTCCCAAGGAACTAGATTCTTCTGACTCACATATACATACTCTAGAGACTTCTCCTCTCCAGTCCTCCGAATCTCTCTTTGAGTCCCAACTTCCTCCTTCACAGAAAAGGGTAAGAAAGCCGCCTACTCATTTTTAAGACTATCATTGTTTCTCTGCCATTGTCTTTTTACATGAACCACAATCTTACCATGAGGCTAGTTCTGATCATGTTTGGCAAAAAGCAATGACTGAAGAGCTACAATCATTAAATAAAACTCGTATTTGGGATCTTGTCAATTTATCGCCCGAAAAATCAGCTATAGGGTGTAAATAGGTATATAAATTCAAAACTCGTTTAGATGGATCTATAGATCGTTATAAAGCTTGCCTTGTTGCAAAAGGTTATTCTCAAGAATATGGCATCTATTATGAGGAAACTTTTTGCTCCTGTAGCTCGCCTTACCTCAGTTCAAAACTTAATTGCGGTTGCTGCTGCTCGTAAATGAAATTTATTTCAAATGGATGTTAAGAATGCATTTTTTAATGGTGATTTAACAGAGGAAGTTTATATGCAACCCCCACCAGGATATCATCATCCACCTCACAAGGTTTGTAGACTTCATCAAGCATTGTATGGTCTCAAACAAGCTCCATGAGCTTGGTTTGCTAAGTTTAGCACCACAGTTTCTCAGTTTGGATTTACCTCCAGCCCTCATGATTCTGCACTCTTCATTAGAAAATCAAAGCGTGGGACCATTCTTTTGTTACTTTATGCTGATGATATGATCATCACTGGGGATGATATAACAGGTATCTCAGATCTCAAACATTTTCTCGGCCAAAATTTTCTGATGAAAGACCTAGGGGTTCTCAGTTATTTTTTGGGTCTTGAGATTTCCTCTTCGGTTGATGGATATACCCTCTCACAGGCCAAGTATGCCTCAGATCTCTTATCTCGTGCTGGACTGACCGATAGCAAGACTGCTCCAACATCTCTTAAGCAACCGGTAGATATATTCACAAAAGTACATCCAATCGGACGATTTGAAGATCTAATTTTCAAAGTCACGATGGTGTCCTGTTCACCACCTTGAATTTGAGGGGGGATGTCAATGTAAAAATATGATTATAGGTGTATAGATCCTAGATAGCTAGTACTCTTCCTATCCACTCATTCTCTTCATCTTGCTCTATAAATAGAGCCATTGTATTCACCACTTAACACACCATCTGATATAATATATCATCTTCTTCTGTCTTTGTTAATACCATCTACATGGCATTCTTTTCTCTCTTTCTGCTAATACCATTAACAGTTTCAACGAAAAAGAATGTTCGTATTTATGATCTACTGAAGCAAAAGCTCATCAAGAAGCTTGAAACGGGGGCCCGTGAAGTCTCCTCTATCGCCATTCATCCTGGTGGTATGTCTTTAACTTTCTACAATTTTCTGCTGCTTTTATCAATCAACAAAGTGAAAAGGTTAAGTACAAAAAGCTGCTACTCTTGATGAAACAACATTGGCTTCTGCATAGCAACAACTTCTCAAATTTTTGGATGATGATGTTGCAATCAATAATGATGAGATGATGCGGAGAGAGGACTTAGTAAGTTTTTGTAATCATTATCACTGATGTGATCAAGACACATGAGAAAAAAGATTTGCAGTATTTAGGTCAAGGGCTTGAGAAGTGGAGGGACGAATTATGGTAAGGTCCTGCGATCGCCTCTTTCAAGTGACCGCTACCTTGTCAGCAGTATTTTAGCTAAGTGGGATCTTTGTGGGGAGACTAGAGAAGGAAAGATGTGTTGGTTTGACATGGACCTATCATCTCAGCCATACAGAATTCTCAAGTAAGTAACTCCGAGTATTGTTATCACTCTTTAAGAAAAGCAAAAAAAAAAGTGTTTGTGGAGGTTTCTAAAATTTTAAAGTAGAGCAAGAAACTTGAAACCTTGCTTTAATTAATTTATAGCGAGTACAATGAGACAAGAAACGAGGGTAACACAAATAATATGAGGAAAGCAAGTAGAATGACTCCTGGCAGTGCATAACAGACTGATTTAATTGATGATCAAAAGAGCAACACCAAGTCAAACCAACAACTACTTCCTGAGTTCTTTTTCTAGAGCAACACCAAAAAGACAACCTTGGTGGGTGTTTCTCACACAACGGCCGCTATGTGATACTAGCCGCACCTTTTTGCAACAGTTGTGTGATACTAATTATTATCTTATGGTCCAGGTTGCAAAATAGGTTGTTTGTCGGCTTATTGTTTCTTGGCTTGGGCATTTTTCAGGGTTTAGTGGCTCCGTTGCCCTTTTGTTCTCTGGTAGTGTAAGTTTTCTGTGAGTGTCTTTAGCGGTTATAGTCTATGTTACATGGACTTGGTACGAGTATCTAGATCGGATACGTGTTCAAGTGTCAGACTGATTTAATTTTGAAAATGCGAGACATGAGGACACGACAAAATGTTCATATTTGTTATTGCTTTTCAGTTATTTTGAAGGTAAAAAGGTGTTTTACGTGATGCACTTTTAGTTATTTCGAAGGTAAAAAGGTGTTTTGAACACATATGGCCTTACTGACGTCTACTCCCCCTGGCAACCACCGGCTTGAAATTTGCTGCTCCCGTGATAAATCTTTCTTCCTTAATCTTTTCTTCTTTCTAGTTGTAACAGAAGTATTCTTATCTTCACTAATTGTTGTTATTGACGAGATATAACCCGATTGAGAGTTTCTGAGGTCGGTAAATTGTTCAATACATGAAAAAAAAAATCACGTAGAGGGAAAAAGTTTGTTTTAAAAATTTCCCAAAAAAAATGAAAACCAAGAATGATCCATGGGTTGACATTGTAATACGGGCTTAGTCAATTCCAAGGTCATTTTCATCGGTTTCTCATTGTTAGTTTCATGACATGACAATCTTTAATACTAAGTGGAATCTAGTTTTTTAAAACTCGTGGAGTGTAATAATCTTAATTCTCGTGTATGATCAATGGTAGCAATTTTAAAATAAACTTTGTTCTCATCCCAAAAACTAGTGACCCCCAAAACTTTTCTGAATATTGACCCATCAGCGTATGCAATACTGTTGTAAAAATCATCTCAAAAGTCTTAACTAATAGGCTAAAACCTATGCTCAACTCCGTGTTCTCTCCCTTACCTAGGAGACCCTCTTTCCCCTCTGTCTTTTCATTCTTCCAATTAAAATTCTCTCTGCTAGTTATAGCTCAAGCCAGAGTCTAGAGAAAGACTTCAAGGTATCGGGATTGCCTGAAGCAGCCACCCAAGCCCCTGCCATGTCTTTTTTCATGATGAACGTATAATGTACTTTAATGGAGGTTGTGCTTGCTGTGATAGATGCTAAGAGTGAATTTGAATGAGGTGATTGAACTGTAAATTCTACTGAATTGTGATAAGATAGATTTATCGAATTTTATGATAAATTTGAAAGGGAGATTTGATGTACTAAGATCACCTCTACAAGACTAGGTTTTTCTTCAAATTCCTTCCACAAATATTACCTACACTTTAGGAAAGATTACTCTTTTTTGTCTCTATCTAACTTCTTCCATAATAAAGGAGACTCTCTCTCTCATTAGTTTGTACCCATAAACCATCAACTTACATGGATTCAAATTTTCAAATTTAAATTCACATATAAAATACTCACTTTTATAAAAATCTCCCAAACAAATAATTTGCAATTTCATAAATTTATAAATCGGAGAATATTGAAATAAATGAATTTTAAAATGTAAGGTACTTTAAAATTCTTCATCCAAATACATTATAAATATGCGATGAATGGAGGAAGAATACGAGTCAGTCGATTGGGAGTAAGAGAAAGTCTACAGACTAAACTATTTTTTAGGAGATGTTTTTGATAACTAGGTTAAATGATCAAATGATATTTTTCGATTCTGTAAGGGTATTTTAGTCTTCTAAAAGTATAGATAGATATAGATGAAGATAAAGTCAAATACTATATAAATTGCCTTTGACCTCAAAATAATAAGAGTGAAGGTCCGCGAGTGAGACGATGGGGTATAAGTATCATCATCGAGAGGGAAACAACTTGGATCACCAAGTACTTCCCCCCAATGACTGCGCGGTGATAAACGAGTGATAAAGGAGATACAGGTTCAGAGATAGCCATGAGGTTTGCATAGAAGCTAGCACTCTTGAAAGGTAATACAACCATAAGGAGAAATACAAACAAACATAATAGGATTTAACTTGCACAAGGTAGTAATAATCTTACGAATCCGCGTTGGGCATGGATGGCTTGCCTTATTCCACTTTCAAAGCAGTGAACCTATATAGGCTGCGATACCCTTATCGCATAATAAAAAGAAAAGTACCTGTTGACTTGAAAGAAAAAGGAAAGATAATCTCCATATCAAACTTTTGTTGATTGTTACAATTCATACAATCAAATGTTTCATACAAAATTGTGATGGATTTATATAACTTGAATGTACAAGTATATCTTAGTCTCAGCTAACGTTAAAGCTGGCCTGAAAATAACTCTAACCGTCGACTCAAAAAAGAAAAGAAAGGAATGTGCAAGTGTGTATAAGTAACTTAAAGCTCTTGATGTACTAAATGGTGCATGCATTGCTATACTTCCCCCAATAGCATCTACATACAACAGCCAAACGCCAAGTGTTCTCAACGCCCTTTCCTAAAAAGTCGTTACTAACCAAATTATTGTAATATCTCCTCTCTTTTTGTAGAAAAAGATTGGATCATAGGGATCTGCGCTGTCCAAAACTCTACAAGCAACTCTGCAGAAAAGGTGGTCAAGATGACCATCAACTTTGCCTTTTTGAGGAAAGAGCTAGCTTTTCTAAGGGTAACGGTCCAACTTTTGTCTAAGTGTAGTCGCGAGAAGTGCATTTGCATGGCTTGACTATGAACTCTACGTAACGGTGTCGTTAGTAACCGACCATTTAGTTAAAGCAAACTTCTTCTCCTTCTCATGCTAATCCCATGCACTTGCCTTGTATATGTACCCTACTGCAAGTAATATACAAACACACACAGTGTGGGAGGAGAGAGAGAGAGGACATTTGACATCGATGTCGTCCAACGAAGAATGTGAAGATAGAAGACAATTTCGATGTCTAAGGAAGTGTGACAAAATTGTTAGCCAGGTAATTATTTCATAACTTGATTTCTAACCTTGAAAGTTTACTATGGTGCTTTAGTTACTCTGGAGGTGGAGGGGGAGCGAATATTTGGAATGACGCGATAATAGTTGGGAAGATTATGCATACATCAACATTACCCAGACCTCCACAAGGAAAGCCTCATGTATCGGCGAGTCCTTTTTGTCAGTAGAAAGAAATGCACGCTAAAAAAATTCTTAATTTGCAAAGGTCTCTATAATCAGAAGGCTATCCCAAATAAAGAACAGTTGCAAAATTCAGGGCCGATCTCGTAGATCATAATTTTTCCTATAAGATATATATTTCCATTTAAACAAACATATTTGGACGTGGTTGAGAAAATAAAGCTCTTTTATTCAGGCGTTTTTTTAAGTCAAGCGTATTTGACGTAATACATTCCAATCAAACTTAAAAAAAACTTGTCAGTCAGCGTATCGATTATAAACCCGCCTAGTATTCTTAAGTTTATGAATTTTAGGCATTTCATGTAGTGTTGTTTTATGCCTTTCTTAGAGAGGTGTCCTCTTAGTCTTCCCCACTCCATTTAAACCCTTGAAAAAGTTCCGAAGAAATATAACTTTTATGTTGTACATTTTACGTGGTGGATATTTACATGGTCAAAGTTATAGTCTTTTCGTGTTATAATGATCGTCTGTATTAATTTTCTTGGAATTTCCAAATAGAGTTTATATACATATACTTTGTCTTGTTATTTTTACTTCTCTTGCATGTTCTCAATACTTGCATTTAATGTTTCATAATGAAATTTTATCTTGAAAATTGACAAAAAACAAAGGAGACAAAAACATTGCAATGGATGGAGTAAATATAAGTAAGTAAAAACACAAAGCATAGGGTGCGTTTGAAACCCTTGTAAATTTAGTTCTCTGTTCACAAAAAAATAAAAAAAAAATTAATCTCTCATTTGGTTTTTATTTTCCATAAAATCAAGCATGTGGTAGGTTAGAGTTTTTCTCCTTTAACCCTTCGTTTTTAGCCGTTTCCTTACTTTTTGCTACGACTCTTTCCGATTACTTTCTTCTCCAAAGGAACACCTTTCCACCATCACCATCAAACCCACAACAAGACCACAGTGGATCCCGCTCCTGCTGCTACTACCACCATGAACCAATCCATGATCAGATCTTCACTGACAACCTACGATGGCATGGCCTCTGCCATCAACTTCCACAGATATAATGGTGGTCGCAGCAACCGACAGAGAAACGTGATAACTATGAGTTAAGGTTTAATTTACCGTTGGATCTTCACCAACTACCAACGACGACGACATGGCCTTCGCTGTCAATTCTGACAAATCAAATGGTGGCACCAGTGACTGCAAGCAGGACAATTGATAGTGTTGGCATAGATCTATGGGTGGCAACAGTGGTGGATTGGCGACGACAGGGTATTAGATCAGGTTGGTCGTTGACGCGGTGGTGGAAGTGGGTCGGAGTTAGTGGTGGTGGTGATGATGGATGATGGCGATAGAAGATATGGCAGTGATGGTAGATTATCTAGTGGTGGCCATGGTGGCAAAGGTCGTGGTAGTAAGTTTTGTGGTGATGGTGGTGAAGGGGGGAGCTGGTGAGTGAATGGTGGCAGTGGTGAAAATGAGGAATGAGTTTTGTTAAAATGTGGACTATAAATTACTTACAATGATGTCTGAAAGTTGTCTTTGAAAACACAAATTTAAGATTAAAAACTCAAAAGTCCAAATTGGAATTTTCAAAAACAAGCTGAAATTGACAACCAGTTCAAAAAAACGAAGGAAAAATGAAATACTTGAAGTCGTTTATCAAACATTAAACATCAAAGCTCAAGTTGGTCAAAGCCTTACTCTATTCATATTTTCCTTTTTAGTTTTTAAAAAATTGAACAAAAACCTAAAAACAAAATCTTTTTCAAATGCCACCTTAGTTTCCGAGTTGCCCCCCTCAACCCCATCTTTTGAAATCGTCATCTACACAAAAGAGCTGATGCAGATGGTGGACGCTAGGACCAAACCGCCAAAGCGACGAAGGTTATCTCCCGTAAGTTTCTTTTTCGTCCACTTAATACATAGCAAGTGCAACAATTATCACCAATTAGCCCATGTTCATACCGTAAACAACTTGCATTCGATAAGTTATGGAGAATTGGGGAACATATCATTCAGAGACAGAAGAAAGGAGGAGGGCCAACTTGAAAAAAAAAACCTTGCATGCATCGGCTGAGTTTTAGTGTAGGAAGACGTAGAGAGTTTAAGGAACAAACAGAGCCTCAATGCAATTGTCGTATAGGGAACAGTCAGTCACTACATACTAGCAAGTTCTGCAGCATGACATGATAAAATGATCTAGCATGTGGATTTGCATGTGTAAAATGTTATAGAACATGTGTAGATTGAGATATATGTATGAATGGTCTGTCTTACCTAGAGCCCAAGAAGAAGCAGGACAATCTGTGCTGGTGGAGGAAGCAATTCTGCAACCAGTCCTGGAGAGAAGAATCCAACTATAACTACAGCCATTAGAGGAAGCAGTTCCAGTACTGTTGCCCCGGCAAGTCAAGCTGACATTAATGGAGTATTAGCGCGATCTTAACAAGGCATCTCAATGAGCTGAAAACTGACCCACCATCCGATTCTGATTTCACCAACGGTGATAATTAAGCTTTGCATGTGACCACTGCTTAAAGTTTCAGTGTCATCAACAAAGCCCATTAGAAAATACTGTAACAATGTCACTATTTGGAAGTCATCTGTTACAAATGTTCATATTTCAGTGAGCACTACACATAGCTTTAACAATTCATCACCTCGTTTTGTACCATGCATGCATGTTCTTTATTTTCTTTCAATTGCCATGCTTCTGGAAATGTGGATGCATACTACTTTTGCTTGCATGGGTAATGTATAAGCACCTCTTTTATAAAAAAAAATGAGAAAGTCAAGCAAGAAACTAGACCCCACATAAAGCCCAACGTTATACTTACCATCCAGCAACGACCCACTTACCTGCAGCACAGCCTCACCGAGGAATGAGCCGCCAAAAGATGCCATTTAATGTCGAGTATTATTACCATTTCCATCTGCTGGTGCCCTCCAAGTACGGTCAAAACACATGGGGCATAATTGAATAAAGAATTCAGATGATCTAAATAAAAGGAAGACGGAATGAATGAAATCTTGTTCCAAAAGCACAAGATTTCATTAAAGGTAAACACATTGCAGAGGAAGTTCCAAATGCAGAGCAAGTTTCTAGAAGGCAAACACATTGTCCAAGTAAAGCCGTAAAGGTATGTTCATTAGAACTTTCAGAAGCGTTTGACCACATAGTACTTGAGAAGTATTGACAACCAAACATCAACACTATGCATCATGCTGCTGACTTCATCTTCACTGAGACTGTTCATTTACAAGACAGTATATTGCATCTCTGAGGTCTTGTGCGAAAGACCCACACTACAAGATGTTACAATTCCTTCAATCTCTTACAGCTGAAGAACTGACAAGTAATCAGTGTTACGGTAACAGCATTCAACGCCTGTATCTCATTGGTACTCCTCATTTTATAGCTGACACGACCATGTGGCTTTGCAAAAACTACAAGTCATAAAAAACACCACGTAATATCTATTTTGTCCACCCACTATCAGTTTAGGTATGAACTCTACGTCCGCTGCATGCTACACTTCAACTTCTCTGCTTCAAGCTCTTCTTTCAAGCTTTCGACCCGTTCAAGCAAGCCTATGTTCTCCTAATGGTGTTTTAGATTATGAACAAAAAACATGGATCAGATCCGGAAAAGAATCAACAGGAAACGATAACTCCTCACAAATTTGTGCTTCTTTTCATGATTTATGAGGGAAGTTTCCGAAATTAGGGAAAAAGAAAAGAGATTGCAAGGCAAATGAATTAGGCAAATGAATTGTGAGCTGAGCTCATAGATAACTTACCTTTCGTAACATATCCAGTTTCTTTGTAATGCTGCCAGCATCCTCAGATTTCTTCTGGAAAGCCTTAACCTGTTATGACAGCATACCAAGTAAACTGCTTACATAAGATATGTCAAAGTACGTAATATTTCCACTTTCCATGAACAAAAAGGCTGTTATCTACCATCATTAAGCGCCAAACAAAATAACCATGTATTAAGAACTCAGAAAGCATGCTTTTTTCAACACTATTCTACTCGGTGGATGTGAGGATCTGTTACCAATTTGTAGGTGGTCCAGCTTTAGAAAGGCTGTAGTTAATACTCTTTGCCGTGTTATCCACCTTAATTTAACAGAGGAATGTAATTTACAAACTCTGCAATAATAATTTGCGGATAAGATGCCTAAAGATGTGCCCCAATAGGTTGTGCATCATACAGTTGTTCCCAACCCAAAGTAAAAGCCTATCTATAGGCCTTAAAAGCCCTTGAGTAGTCAAAAATAGGGACGCTATTAGCATCAATATGTAGCACGACTGATTATCAAATCAAGATACATGTCGTGAATCAAAATCCCATTTTTACTTATCATGCATCGCATCGTATTGCCTTATCCTAAGACACGGGTTTTATTGTTTTCCGATATCATTTCATATATGGAAGAGTAACACATAAACAAGTTTAGAAGAAAATTTGCAATATATCATTTCACATATTAAACCTCATTTAGTGAGACATTTCTCTTTTCTAATTAGAAAGAAGAATTTCCACCAGTAAGAGGTATAATGCTACAAAGGAGTGGAAAACCCAAAAGAACTCAATAAAACAAAAGATATGGTGCAAATCTACCCTAGTGATAGTGTTAAGATACGACACATTAGAACCCTTCAATACACATAAGATGCTGCATCATTTTATATGTGAATCAGAATGTATCTTAAGATACATATGGTTTATCATACAGGATTGACAATTCCAAGAGGTGGCAGGGAGCAAGTAGGGCCGCCTTTGAGGGCAAGTTATAACAGAGTGATTTTGGATTTTACAAAAACCATATCCATATTTGTGCATTCGGCCAAGGCATCTCAGAAAATCAGGATACCAAGCATGTAAGTGATAATCCAACTTCACAAGTTTGTGCCACGGAAACAGTCTCTGTCTCTCCTCTCTACATATGTGTGTGTGTATGAGCGTGTGTGTGTGCCTATCTATTGCATATGCACACACACGTATGTACTCCATATACTCCCCCAGCCTCTTCATAAGCACTAATCTTTTCTTTTCAAGCCAATTTGACTTCCACCCCAAATTGCAAAGTAGGTAACGTCAACATGCACATCAAAAAGCTCAACCAGCAAAATATAATGGCATGATCTTGTAAAACCACAAAAGACCACCATGTGCCAAAATTTTGATTGTTGTCATCGCGACTCAAATATCCTCCCTGAGAAAGCACTCTCATAATCCACACTAGACCAATGGCAAGTTCGCAATTTTTTTCAAATTAGACACATTCTGATATTCACTGCCAAAAGATTACCCTCATAGATCCTGATATTCAAGAGAGAGATGGTTTCTACAAGGCAGAATCTTTCCACACTCTGACCTATAGAACCAAGTCTTCCTCTGTACTGCGAAATCTAACCATCAGAGTGGGAGAGCCTTGTATGCCCAGTCACTAACTAGCTCGGGGAAACAATACTTGGATCCAAGGTAGTAGAAGTAGAACTCATTAAAAAAAGATTCAAACTCAGTGTGACGTCTACAATTTCTTGGCTTCCTTTCTGCTTTGTGAAGTTGGATTATGTGCTTACTTCGATTTATATGTGGACATTTAGGAAGCAGAACTTAATGAAATGTAGCCACCTGATTTAGGATAACAGTAGCCAGAGATTGAATCTCATGTAGAGGGTATCGGTATCCTGATCTTATTGGCTTACCTAGGCAGGGGCAGTTGCCTTACTATGTGCCTTCTATAACACACCACACAGGAAAACTAAGTCATACTACGGTCGCACCGGTCAAAGGACTTACAATCTGACATGAGAACTAGACGTGCTTGACGTCCAGGCTAGCCATCCATTCCCTACTATGTCTTTAGATTTCAGTACTCCATAAATCCCTTTTTTCTCCAAGAAGGAGGAGGAGAAGGCACGTTATGGGCCACAAAGCTACAGGTAGAGAGGAGGGAAGAATATAAGAGCACGGGCAGTTCCACGTCATCCAAGGTATTTGATGGATTTAGGGTATCACAAACTTCAACCACAATCTAGAGAACTTAGACTAAAGCATGTCTTGAGTTGGGGCAGTTATAAGTACAGGCTTCTAGCATGCCACCCAAAAAAGCTTAATCCATCAACCATCCAGAAAGGATTTGGGATGTTTATAACTCAATCCAAAATGAGTATTCTTTCCACATCACTCTTGAGCCTTGGCCAGTCGCAAAACAATGATAAGGTTATCTATCAAGAGCCTCGAAATTGGCTTCCAAGTCAGATTCTAAGGATACTATTTTTCGGAAAAGTCAAAGCCTAGTCTTTAACAAAACAGAAAGGCAGATCCTACTGTAGAAGAAGAATTGAATTACGGCATTTCGACAAAATAGAACCCCCGAAAAACCTTAGAAGAGAGACCCGTATTAGCCTCCACTAAAACCTGAATTTAGCAGTTAATTCAAAAGCATCGTTTCTCCAAATTGTGAGCATAAAACCTAGACTGAAAATAATGTGGTGTCACCCCCCACTTCTTCTCAATCGAGACTCAGCAAAGTCACGATAGAAGGTAAACCAGAAGCTTTATTTTCAAATTTAAGCTCTCCCTTGAGCTTGTAGTTCCATTTCAATCACCCACACTTTACCTTGATAAATTCAACCTCTACTTCCTTCGAAATTTGGGGACATCATTTAGGTCTTCATGAAATCTAATTTTCCCACATCAAGCATAGCATCTCAGACCCAAATAGAGTGCCTGGATTATACATGCCCCTCAGCAGCATGTATACAACTGATTTATTATGATGTTCTTCAGCTGCTTGGTCTTCACAATTTAGATTTTCCTCTTCATAATGTTCATCATGAAAAACTTTGAACTTCTGACTCTTATAAGAGTAGGGTGACATTTTTTGACTTGGGATCTAGACTTCTTCTTGCTAGAGCTTGCCATTTTCAGAAGACACCATACCAGACAGACAAACTCTCAAATGTCTATCCCAATCTTCCATTTCGTGCATACTGTATACATCAAGAAAGAGGGGGATATAGGAACAAGATTAAACAAAAGTGTGCCTCTGAAGTTAAGGCTTCGGTTATTTCTTTTTGTTTTGTTCTCTAAATATCCACATTTTGTGCTAAGTTTGACTTACTGGTGAAATATGAACATATCACCAGGACAAAAATCTTTATCACATCGTAGTTTTTTCAAATATCTATCTACCAAACAAGCCCGCCAACCAATTTAGTGCAAAATGCAAAGTCGTCCTATGAAGGAATAGAGGACTTGGGCAGCTCTTAGCTCAAGAAGGTAAAGGCCTTATTCTATTGCGATGACGGAATAGAGGCCTTGGAGCTCAGGACATTGAGTCATTCGCTCACTCCCGACTATGCTCAACCCCTCACACTTTTTGGGCTTAAGGGGTTGAGCTAGGAGTCCGTTTACTCAATCTTTCCTAGAATAGTGTCATAATGGGGAACCCCAGCTAGGACTTCTTTTGAGGAAGTCCTTCGCTTCTTAAGGAAATTTTAATTACTATTTTCTTTCTTCTACTGGGGTACGTTACCCACCCACCCGAGCTATGAGCTACTCAATTCATACATTTTTGTTCCCAAGATAGTTCCCACTCCTCCAGACAAGAAGGCTGTGATTAAGGAAAGAATACGCCATTCTTACTCTACTCCTTGAGAGTGAAGGATTGGAGACCCTTTACTCTCACGCCATAAAGAGCGACGCAGAGAAAAGCACATAGGTCACTGAAAGACCGGATTTTAAGAGAAAGGGTTAACAAAAAACAACCGGTCAGATCCCCTGACAGCAATACAAGAAGGCGGACATTTACTCTGAAAGTCGGGTTGCTCCCGGGAGCTGGATAGGTGCCTGGTAACTATCCCTGGAGTGAGAGGTTCAAAAGAGTCAAGTCCTAGGGTAGAGAAGTTCTTATTCCTTGGGACAAAACAAAAATGTAGAATTGTTTGAAAATCCAATTTATTCATCCAAACAACTCAAAATAGGAGGAAATTGACTAAAGAAAAAAAACCCATCAACAACAGGTCCTCAGTGAAGAAGGTAAATATAAACAAGCCTGTCGTATTCTGAATAATCCTGGCAAATGAAAAACAACTTCATAATTGTAACGTTGTTACCTCAATCAGTTCCTTAACACAATTTGTATTCTTCTCAACCTCCTCATCGTACTTTAGTCTCCATTCTGCAGATTCATCCATTGCCTCCCTATTAGCGAGATCGAACTGTTTTCTGGAGGAGGACAATCAAACGAACACAGTGATTCTCATAAACTACAACAATGACGCTGTAATTACATGACACAGATGCTATGCCAGTAATTTATTTACGAAGTCATACCATTATAGTATCGTTACTGGGACAGATGGTCCACAATGAACATATGTTGAACGTCTATGTCCACAACCTCATGTGCTTGTCCACACACTGTTTTGTCACTAAAAGGCCAATATTTTGTTAGCAACAAAATTAGGTAAGGACAAGCATCAGAGGGAGTTGAAAGAGGCGTTCCCATGTTCAGCACACAATCAGTGGAGTACAATGCGATTTAGTTCTTCAACTGCAATCACATACATGCTAATTTAAACTCTTGTTAGAATGTAGTAGCTTCTCGCAAACTCGAGCATAAAAGATATACCAAATATCTTTTACAGCTATCCCTAAACTTAATTAACTAATGGTCGCACACAACAGTACTAAATTCAAGTTTATGTCAGAACAAAAACAAGTGTCAAAACATCAGATAGGTTCATGTTCACTGGCAAAATGCAACTTTGGGCATATATCATCTCTTCTCTGATACATCATCACTTCTGGCAAACCAGACTGGAGCTAAAGTTTTTCCTATTTCACCTTGAGAACTGTGATACACGGAAACTACACATATTCCACCAATTTTTTTCGGCCCTAATACCACTCCCTAAACGGTTAGTGATTCCCCCTGTCCTACCATTTTATGCACATAAATTATCAAGGCACGATCATTCAAGCTCATGCCTAGTAGCACTGATAAGTGGCTAATGGCACTCCATGTACTACTACTGTATGCACAATCATGCAAAGCAGTGCACGGGGTCGATTTAGGGACATTGCCAATGGGGCAAACCCTTTCCCCTCCCAATGTTTAGAAAAATCAACGCAACAGCTCAAGTGGTTAGAGAGTTTCCATGATTTCCTTGCAATGAGCAGAAAGATTGGTATTCAGCTATTGACACACAAAGATACAAAATTTACGGAACATATAAATTGGTAAAAGGGGGAGATGCCGAGATGGACTGATATTGCATGAATTAAAGAACGGGGAATGAGAAAGAAGAATGAGGGGTTATTAGTTGAAAGGGTACCTAATTAGGTCAGCCTCATCAGAGGAGATACGGTAGTCGATGGTCCAGAGCCTGAAGTAGACGGCGAGGCCCAACAGCATGACCAGCGCCAGCGCACTCAAGACTCGCCTTCTGCTTCGCCCCATTCTCTCTCTTTCTCGGGCACTTAGTCTCTACGGTGGAGGCATTTGCAGGCAGGGTTACGTGTAGATGTTTAAGGGAAGGGAAAGACAGAGATGTCGTTATGCCGACGAGACCTTGTAATAATACCGGTTGGATTTGCAGGCTACTTTCGCCGTTTGGGCACGTATAATAATTAGACCTGGCAAAAAATGATCCGGACGCGCGGGTCTACCCGTACCCGTGCAAAAAATCCGGGTACGGGTACATAATTAAGAGACCCGCCAAAATTAGACCCGTACCCGAATCGATCCGTAAAATTCGGATAAATTCGGATCGGTTATCGGGTGCCCGGGGTTACCCGTTTATATTCCTATATATAAGACTTTTAGGGTTTTATTGTTTTAACATCTTATTCTCACTTCTCAAATTCTCTCATCTTCATTGATTTCCGCCGCTTCTCTTCTCAAGTCTTCCTCACACATTCCTTCTCTTAAATCTCTCTCTCTCTCTCACATAGATCTGCCAAAGACACGACCACCCTACTCCACCCACGGCGCCACATCGGTCAATCAATCTCGATTCACCGCATCTTCGCCGTCATCGGTCCGTTGGTCAGTCAATATGACTCCGTCACCTCGTTGCCACAGTTCGGTCATCGCCTGGCCCCGTTGCCACCGATCGGCCACCACCGTGGCCCCGTCTCCAACGATCGATCACCATCGTGGCCCCGTCACCAACAATCGGTCACCACCGTGGCCCCGTCACGACCGATCGGTCGACACCGTCGCCGACATCACTCCGCACCTTGGTTGGGTAGATCTTGATGGTTGTTGACTTGTTGGGTAGATCTTTGATGGTGTCGTGTGTTCTTGATGTGCAGATTGTGTTTTTTTTTTTTTCAGATTGTTCAGGAGTTTGTTTTTTTTTTTTTCCCGAGGGAAAGATGTTCAGATCTAATTATTCAGATTGTTTTTTTCTTCCGATGAGAAGATGTTCAGATCTAATTATTTAGATTGTTTTTTTTCTTCAAATGAGAAGATGTTCAGATCTGTTGGAGATTAAAATGTCTAATTAGTATGTGATTAAAATCTGTTTATTCAAAAAATAATAATTAATGAGAAATTAATGATTTACCCGCGGGTAATACCCTACCCGTAAGGGTAGGGTACGGGTTCTCAAAATTCTTACCCGGAAAACTCGGGTAAAATATATCCGACCCGATTTTACCCGTACCCGATTGGATTTTACCCGTACCCGGCGGGTATACCCGTTTGCCAGGTCTAATGATAATCAGGTCCGGTTTGAAAATCATTTGATTTTTCATTTTTTTTTTCTAATTTTATAAACTAAAAAAATAAACGTGTTTAAGGTACAGTTTTTATTTATTTTTTCCTTTAACTTTGAAAACTAGTTTTTTAAAACATGGCTATTTTTTAAAACCCCCATTTTAGAGTTTTAGGTTTTCAGTTTTATTTTTTGTTTTGAAACCGCCACCAACACCCCCACCGCCACAGTCATCGTTCATCGCCGGCCATCGCCAGCTGCCGGCCGTCGTCGCGGATCATTGCCGCTGGCCGGGCACTGCCACGCTCCACCACCGCCACCGTAACCACCACCTCAAAAAAATTCAAAATAAAAATTGCGTAATCAAATACTCAAAGAAAAAACTCGAAATAAAAATTACGTAATCAAATACCCATTTATTTTTAAAAAAAAAAAAATAAACTAGTTTTGATTTTTATTTTTTTAAAAACTAAAACTAAAACTGGAAGTGATTACAAACAAACCCGTATGCTAAAGAAAAAATTCCCTCCGTTCCACATAAATTAGTCATATTCCTTTAGGCCATCACTTTTTAAATTAAAGAAGATTTTGTAGGTATTTTTACACATTTATCCCTTTATACTTTTTTTTATTATGTTTCTCTCTATATATTTAATTCTTCACTAACTCATTTCTTTCCTAACTCACATTCTTATACCTTTTTACTCTATTTCTCTCTCCATTTTAACACTCCACTCATTTATTTTTTCTCTCCCAACTCATTTTTTCTTCACATCCTCTTTCTAAAGGGTATAATGAAAAACATACAATAAATAACCTGTTGCTGCTAAAAATATGCTTTGGGATCCTAGCCGAAAACAAGACAAAAAATAAGTGACCGACGGGTGAGGTTCCCAGTAGAGAACTTTTTAACGCTTAAGTCAGAGCGTAGCTACTTGATAGTAACTCGCATGAAAGACTGTATGTCTGTGTGTATGATCGTCTGCATACCTATGGGTAGTCTCCTTTATATAACTATAGGTAGAAGACCCCTAGTAGGACTAAGCCGTGGGTCAGATGTATTAGGATCGCGTTAGGATCCTTGAGGATCACGACACAATCTTTGAGGACTCTTTTAGAATCTTAATAAGGTAATTATCAATCTCGTAGTCTGACCTAGTTTGACTGGGATTACCTGGTGTCCCCTAATTATTGAGAGTTTATATCAGGTGTTTTGAGCACACATCAGATTCGTAAGTGATCTTTCATCCGCTTATAGAGGTAAATGATATTCTTTACTCCATGTGCTCGAACCTAAGATCTTAGGAACTTAAGCCATGGAACTTTGCCTAATTATGGTGTTAGGACTTCAGCTCTTGAGAGCTAGATCTTAGAACTTAGTCCAAGCAACCTATTCAAAATTGTCATTGGAAAGACGAATCATGGGATCTTGAGATCCTTTAGAGGTTGTGTCCCATGGTAGCCTTTCTTGGGAGAGGACACAAAGTTGTGCATACAAGTTATTGCATGTGCTTATACATTTTTGCCTAAATGTTTAAATGTCCGCTTGAGGGGTTTCACTTGACAATGTAGTTTTCACCTCTCTGTTAGAGGGTGTTTGTTGCAAGTGTATGTTCTTCAGCTTAGGCTGACCACATCATGCTTGCGTTTTACATTGATGCAAACTTTTATCATCATCTAAGAGCTGACAAAGAAGCATGTCACTCACACTAGGCTGGGTTTTGAATTGACAAAGAAAGGTGGGGTAATGAAGTCTTATAGAGTGCTTTGCCAATTCATGGGCTAGAGCTGTAGCTAAACCCTGTGGAGAGAGCTTGAGTTTTATCCTGACACCCTTGAGGGACCGCTTTTGGGGGCTAGTGGAACTTTGAGTTTTAGTAAGCACCCTTGCGGGCTGATAGAGCACAAAGCTCATGCAAGTACCCTTAACACTTTAACGGAACTTAGAGTTCTCGTACGTGCCCTTGAGGACTGATGGAACACAAAACTCATGTAAATGCCCCCGGGGATTAGATGGAACTTAAAGTTCTCGTACCCACCCTTGAGGGCTGATGGAGCGCAAAGATCATGTAAATACCTCTGGGGTTTGATGAAACATAGAGTTCTCGTACGTGCCCTTGAGGGCTGATGAAGTGAACGCCTTGCGTAAGTACCGCCGGGGGTGTGACAAACATAAGTTCTTGTACGCGCCCTTGAGGGTTATCGATCGAAGTATCGCTGGGGGGGGGGGTTGCATGCTTGAGCTTGTTATTTTTTATTTTGGTACATAGGAAAGAAAAACAACTACAACAGATTACATCCTAAAACGGCCAATACCCTCGGCATCTTTCCTAAGCAATTCTACCAAAATCTCCTGATGGCTCTACGAACTCCACAAAAGCATTATCTTGGTTGCTTCCTAAATTTGCCAACATGTCAGCACAACAGTTTCCTTCTCTCAGCACATGTAGTATTTCAGATCCAGTGGCTTTAAGCAGAAAACGACAATCCAGGATTAGATTGATCAGGGGATGACAAGAGTTGTAGTTTTTTTGTCAGAAGGTCTCTCACTGTTTCAGCATCCATTTCCAAGATAGCTTGTTGGATTCTCTTGTTCTTAATTAGCTGAAGTCCTTTTAATATCCCATGCAGCTCCACTTCCAGAACATTGCAGATTGGAAGATTTCCCATAAATCCTCCTAGCCACTTTCCTTTGTGATCTCTAACTACTCCTCCAAAACCTCCATGTCCTTCATTTTTTGTGCTTCCATTAATGTTAACTTTGATTTTCCTTGCAATTGGAGAAGACCACAGAATTAGTCTTGGTTCACTTTCCTTGTTGTTATTGTGCTTAATGAAGGCCTCCTTTAGTTCAGTGGCAAAATCCAACACTCTTCTCCAGGATATGTCCACATTGGCTTCCACTCCTTCAATACTTTCGTTGTTCCTGTCTTTCCAAACCTGCCATAAGTTAGCTATGAAAACAAATTTCCAAGGGATGATAGATAAATCGGGCTTTTTTATATTAGTAAGATTATCATGAAACCAGTTTTCAATATTTTGGTCAAGGGATAGTTTCCACACATTTTCATTCATCATTTTCCTCCACATAATGGTAGCTTTCGGGCATCTCTCATAATGTGATTAGTGGTTTCGATGTTTCCTCGACATCTCTTACAGGTATTATCGCTGCTAATATTCATCTCCATCCTTAGACTATTGGATAATAATCTTCCTTTTAGCGTAAGCCATAAGAATAAAATATTTTTTTGAGGGACTTTTTGTTTCCATATCCATCACAAAGAGTTTTCATTGTTGCTTTCCTTCTTTAAGTTATCTGTTATCAAAAGGTATGCACTGGACATCATAAATTCTCCCTCAGTATCCACCCCCCAACTTGGTTGATCTTCTTTGTTGTTCTCAATAGGGAGGTGAACTCTCATAATTTCTTTTATCTCCTCTCTGGTAACCATTTGTTCAAGCATCTGTTGGTTCCACTTGTTGTTAGAAATAAATTGTGCGACTTTAGTGCCCCTCATAGCTCCAACATGCTTCTGATTTAAAGCTTCTTGCCCACACCAGTAATCATCCCAAAAGTCAGTATTGAAGCCATTCTATTCCACCTAACACCTCTTTGCAGGTAAGCTAAACCTTGCTGGATGCTTTTCCAAACATGTGATCCTTTCTTTCTAAGACTCCACTCTTTAAGGTTACTATTTTTGGTGTATTTATCTTTCATGACTTCCACCCACAGAAGTTTTTCATTGCTAAGCAGTTTCCAACCAAGTTTGACCAAACTAGCAAGATTGATGTCTCTGGCTTTCCTTAGCCTAGGGCCACCAAATTTCTTAGGTTGGCATACAATGTCCTAATTGACCAAGTGAATTCTCTTTTTTATATCAGAATCTCCCCATAAGAAAGCTCTATTGATTTTATCCACCTTCTCACAAATAGCTTTAGGAAGGGCTTGGACTTGCATGGCATGAGAAGGAGTGACAGAGGTCACATATTGGATCAAAATATTTCTGCCCACAAGAAAAAGCAGGTTTAATTTCCATCCAACCAATCTATTTTGAATTTTTTCCAAAATGGGATAGTATAAACTCTTAGACAACCGGTTGTGTATCATAGGAATGCCAAGGTAGTTTCTTAGGTTGTCAGTCAGGGGAACACCACACCTTATACTTAGACTGCTGGCTTTGTTTCTAGGGATGTTTTTGGAAGCAAATATTTTGGACTTACTTAAACTTATAGTTTGGCCAGGCATATCACACAATTTTCTTAAGATTTTCATGAACATATCACAATCCTTCTCATTGTCATTACATAACAAAATCAAATCGTCAGCGTAGAACAAATGGGAAATAAAAGGACAATTCTTGGAAGCTCTCAATCCCAGCCAATATTTCTTTTCATTACACTTATTTATCATTTGAGAAAGTTTCTCAATGCATAGGAAAAAAATGTACAGGGATAGGGGGTCACCTTGTCTTATCCCTCTCTGAGGAGTAATGGGAGTTAGCGGTTGCCTATTAAGAAGAATAGATAGACTGGATCAGTGACAAGGTTCATAATAAGATTCACCCAGTTTCTAGGAAAACTGAAGTCCTCTAAAGTGCTTTTAATGAAATTCCAATTGAGCTTGTCATAGGCCTTTTCAAGGTCTATTTTACAAATTAAACCACCCTTTTTACCATTTTTGTTTTTAAGAGAATGACGCAGCTCTTGGGTGACTATAGCATTATCTATAGTAGATCTTCCAGGGACAAAGCTGCTTTAAGCAGGGCTTATAAGCTTGGTAATAAGAGGCCTTAATCTATCAACCAGAATTTTTGACAGGGTCTTATAAATAACATTAAGGAGACTAATAGACCTAAATTGAGTAATTCTTTAGGGATTTTCCATCTTAGGAATTAAAGTCACAAAGGCTTTGTTATTAGAGGGGAGCATTTGTTCCTCACGGACTAATGAACTCACAGCAAGAAGTACCTACTATCTCCCAATATTTATGATAGAATAATCCATTAATCCCATCAGGTCCTGGGGCTTTTAACGCTTTGATATGAAAAAAAAACCTCTTTTATTTCAATGTTGCTCATGGGAAAATTTAGCCTACTAATGTCCTCTCTGGATATTCTAGCAGTGTTAGGATAGCTATGGAAATTAAAGGGATCCAGGGCTTCATTGGTAAACATGCTACTAAAAAACTCCAAGATGTAATTTTCAATAGAAGACTTCTCAGTTATCCAATTATTATTAAGATCCGCGAGGGCAAAAATTTGGTTTCTTTTCCTCCTAGCAAGGGTGGAAACATGGAAAAACCTAGTATTTCTGTCCCCTTCGTAGTGCCATTTGGCTCTAGACTTTTGGAACCATAACATTTCCTCTTGAGCAAGAGTCTCCATATACTGCTTTCTAAGGTCTTTTTCTATTTCTAGGTTATGCGAGTTGTGTCTGGCAAGAGCAGATTGCACTCCAATAAGCCTAGCCTAGATCCTCCTCTTTTGAAAATGTTATCAAAAGTATTGATATTCCAATTAGAAGCCTTACATTGGAATTGGTTAATCTTCTCCAGAAGATTGTCATCGCCCAGGCACTAGTAACAACTTCTTTGAAGTTTTCTTGTGACAACCACGCAGCTTCAATTCTAAGCAATTTTAAGCAATTTTTGAGATTTAAGTTTGTTTTGGTGGAGAAACGTACCTAAGTAGCTCACAAATATTGCACAATGATCTGAGGAGGTGCGGGGGAGATTGCACACCATGGGCTTCAGGGAATATTAAACAACACTCTGGGTTCGCCAGTGCTCTTTCTAGCCTCTTTTGGATGTTTGCCCATCCCTATCTTTTATCCATCCACGTGAGTTTTGGTCCGTTACATCCAAGATCCACAAGCCCACATTTATTAATATTCTCTCTAAACTTCTTGATTCTGATGGTTTCAGTGTTGTCCCCACGTCCTTTTCTTTCGGAGATATCAGTATGTCATTGAAATCTCCTCCCAAGGTCCACCACATATTATTTTTGCTAGCGAAGTCTACGAGATTTACCCAGGCCATTTCTCTCTTCTTCGGATTGGGGCTCGCATATACCGCAGAGAATATCCAATCTTCAAAATTAGCTCTAGAGATAATCGCATGTATTACCTGATTAGAAGCTTGGATAATTGAAACACCTACTTGACTTGAATACCATACCATCCAAATTCCTCCCATTCTCCCTTCCGGGTTAACAATACACGAGGTGTTATATCCTCAGTTGTGGAAAAAATTCCTAAGTCTGTCGAATTGGACGATGGGCTCAAGTATAGCAACAATATTAAGCCGAAAACGTCTAGAGATTTTTCTAAAATCGTTCATAAATTTATCATTCCCCGCTCCTCCGCAATTTCAAATGAATATATCCATGGACTTATAATCAGGTTCGTAAGGGAGTGGATTTATTTGAGGAATCTTAAGAACTTCTTGGATCCTCTCTTCTTCTTGCATCTGGCTCATCACTAGAGCAACTTAGATTACATGATAACCCTTTTGACTTTGATCTTCCAGATTGGGTTCGATTTTTAGTCGTACTTCCTCATTCGTCCAAAGAACCTCTATACGGTGAATTTCTGGCGTGGCTTTGGATACCAGAGGAGATACTCTGTTGTGATTCATCTTGTATACCCAGGTAGTGGTGTCATCCATTGGCAGGATCTGGTGGTTTTTGTGGGATTATAGGCTGATCTACAAGGTATTTGGAAGGACTTCACAGAACAAGGTTTCGAGAGGCAAGATCAACGTTTCTGTCCAGGGATTCTTTAGGTTCGGGCGTTTTGCTATGACCGTCAAGCTTTTTAGGGTTCTTGGAGTTTTGCTTTTTGGAGTTGGCTAGATACTCGGTGTTTTCTCTATCAATTTCCATAGTGGACTCCAAGAGGACTTCTTCATCTGGAATATTGTTGTCAAACCAAAATCTTCCAATTATGGGTTGGCCCGTTGATTTGCCTGCTTCTTCACTAATATAGTCCATCTCCTCTAGAGTTATTTTCTTATTTGTGTCTTTTGTTTCTTGAGCTCCAATCTGGGCTTTACCTTGGCTTTCTTTTGGGTCTCTTTGGCCTTCTCTTTGGGCTTCTTCCAATGGGCTTTAGAGTACCACCGCTTCCCCTTTAGATTTCCTTCCAGCCTTGTGTGTCTCGTTTCCTTGTTGTTCATTCCTGAGAAGTTCAAATATGTTAGAAGGATTATGTTGACTTAAGGTCTTACCTGTGATGGGCCTGCAGCCTCTTCTTTTTGCTAGCATCCAAGGCCCAAACTCCACATCTCCTATGCAATTAGCCATTTGCTTTTTCTCCCATACTCACTAGGACCTGCCAAACTGACAGAGCTAGCATCTAGCTATTCTTTGGCACCGTTTGAGACTTCAACGGTTATCTTTGTCTTCTCCGGTGGTTCTGTCGTCGGTTCTCTGCAATTTTCCTTTCTGTGGCCTACCCTGCCACAAAGAAAACAAATATTGTTAATATATTCATATTCCACATGATATTTTCTACTTCTAAGCATGTAAGCCGAAATTGGGGGTTTCGCTAGGTCCATTTTGACACATTCTAGCGTATTTGCCTAGCGATGAGGTAGCGGTATTCAGATCAATCTTGATCGGTTTCCCGAATTTACTAGCAATCTTGAACAACACATTTTCCTCATAGTATTCTATGGGAAGTTCCGGAAGCCTTAGCCAGATAGAGGTTTTAATATCTTTTGCCTCAGTGAATTTGAAATCAGGTTCCCACTTTCTCACGTTAGGTAATGGTTAAGGATTATCCATGGCCCGCCACTTGAAACATAATTGTAATCCTCCATGTAAGTAAATTTGATGAGGAAGAATCCTCCATCTAGATCAACCATCTCAAAATCTCCTTGTAAGCTCCAAAGGTTTCGGAGCCGAGTTGTCAGTGCTCGGTACCCAATGGATTTTCCCATCAATTTGATTATTAGGCTTGATTTCCATTGTTTCCTGATTTTTCTAATCAGGTTTGATGAAAGGATGATTTTGGGCAGCAAGGGATTTTCCTCGTTTCCCTCTTCTATAGGTTCCTCTGTCGTTCCATCATCCATCCTTTCATCCTCCTCTTCTTCTTCATCTAAAGTTGTATCTTCCACGTTATTCTCAAAATATACAGCAGCATTTGAGGGTTTGGATACTGCGTCGCGATAGGATTTAGCTTTGAAAGTTTCGTCTTTGTTACTCTGTTTTGGGTCTGATGGTTGATGTGGATTTGTTTCCACCCCTTGCATCTGATCCAGACTTAGATTGGCTGTATGAAAATTTTTGGGTTTTTTGTTGCTCTTTTCATCCTGGCATGCATCTTCAGATAGAGGCTGATTCTCATGGAGAGCATCGTGAGTTGTCGGAGATGACATCCTTTCTCTAGGGAGAAGTCAGAGAAAGACTTGAGCTTGTTATTGTACCAGACATATTAGTGATGCTTATCAGCAAAGGCTGGCGATGTGTTATGATTTACTAGATGTAGTGGCAATATGCGTTCCTCCATCACTATAGGATTAGCTTCTCAACGAGTAGTGATGTGAATATGACACAAATAGAGGTCACTGGATGACCAAATATATCACTAGATAATATGTGAGATTGAGTTGCCAGATGTTACCGAACAAACCGTAAGCGTGACTTGTAGTTA
Source organism: Escallonia herrerae (assembly GCA_033070095.1). NCBI lineage: Eukaryota > Viridiplantae > Streptophyta > Magnoliopsida > Escalloniales > Escalloniaceae > Escallonia > Escallonia herrerae. Next base: position 744,552 of record JAVXUP010000096.1, on the reverse strand, counting down.
TAGGCCGCTGTGAATTTGTTCCTTGCTTGTGAAACAGTCTATATGTCACCGTTGATGCTCGCAAGCGCGGTTTACGACCTTGCCACGAGAAAAGCACGTGACTGAAAAAATAACCTTTGAAACAATAAAGCATATGAGTTTACAAATGCAACTATGTTTTTAACATAGAAATAAGAGCGATATTCAAACACTGTGGCCCCATCAGGGCCTTGCTGGTTAAAGGATAGGGTGTGTTGCATCATGTGTTGTAGGTGAACTTAATAAGTTATAGCAGTCACAAGCCCGAATTATTACATGCTTGTTCAAATTCGCGCAACTGGATAATAATAGACCCAAATAAATAGGTCTAGGTATTAACAGAGTGCGCAGGAGAAGCACCCTTTGGGAGGCTTGCTAGGGCTTAAAATGGTGGTCATTTAATTTTCTAGTGACAAATATGCTATGAAATATACGCCGTTTTAAAGTCACAGTCTTTAATTTTTTTTAGAGATAAATATGTAATGAAATATACGTCGTTTTCAAAGAGTTGCTGCATATGTTAAATAAAGGAGATTCTGTGGTCTTAAATCTGAATAGGCCTTTTTGATGGGTTTAAAAGCTTAATGCTTTAAACAGTGTGCGACCTAAGCAAAATAAAAGAGACCCTTTGGGTCTTAAACATAAATATTCATTTTTCATGCTTTAAAAATTTGAGGCATGTGCCAAATAAAGGAAACCCTGTGGGTTCAAAATATAAATCCATAATTTCATAGCACAAAAAATTAAGCAGTTGAGGAAATGGGCCACCTGATTTGGATGGTCTTTTCCCATCACCAGGATAATTCAGCCTCCAGCCCTAGATGCCAGCCCGTCGTGGCGGTGATTGATGTGGAGCTAAAACTTGTAACGGTGTGGCGGTGATGGCGTTGCCTGTCACCGCGATGACGGCACGGTCTGGTGCCATTATAAGTCCGTTGACACGGGTCCAGAGTCGCGATCGACAATGGTGCTGACTCCCAAGTGCTCCGACAGTGGTGATGACAAGGAGTGGTAAGAACGGTGAGTTCCCGACAGCGCTGACAGTGCGTAGCCCGACGTTGAGGGTTTGTGAGATCGCGGTACGCCGATGGGGGATGTCGCGCGGCGGCGATAGGATGAGCAGATTGTGGCATGGAGCCGGAGACTTATGGTGGTGGTGGTTTGCGCCGATTGGAACTGGCAACGACTACTGGTGATTTCCTCTTTCTCCCTACTTTGTTTTGTATTTATAATTCGATCGTTCCAGTTGCGCCAACAACTTCACAACGATGATGGTTGTGCGACTGACAGTGGCGTTGATTTGTTTAGGTTTTGACCATTTTGCATGGTGTGGCGGTCGCCTGAAGGCGCCGATGTTGCTAATAGTGGTGGACAACGACATTTGGGGAGGTCACGACCATTGCGCCTGTGCGGCGACAGTGTGGCCACTAGTTGCAAAGGGACTTTGTTGAATGGTGCCTCTGAGGATCGGAATTACAACATTGATCTGCACAGATTTGGCAATGGCTGTTGCGACTGCGGCGAGACGGTGGCGGTGCTGCCATTATTTTGTTGTCGACGCCACCACTTATGATCTGATTTTTTTTTTCTTCAATGTGGTAATGATAGTCTAGTGATGGTTGTGCAGCCATGAAGATTTTTTTTTTTTTTTTTGTGGGGATGTTGTTGGTTTTGCTCCGGCATGTGTAGCCGGTTATGGTAGCTGTGATTGTGGCAGCATTGCTCCACTGTTTGATTTTTTATAGTAATGACCAGATGAGACAATGCGGGGTCATCAGTGGCTTTGTTACTAGCGACAGCTCGTAAAAAATAATCTCTTGGATTTTTTTTTCCGATGCGATTATCTTTGAGGTCAATCGGCAAGACCGGAGGTTCCCACGGATGGCGCCCAGATCCGAGCCGAAAATGATAACCTGCAACATAAGAAAACGAGCGATTGTCGGGTAAGATTCTCAACGGCGGAGAACTCTCCGATACTTAAATCAGAGCGCAGTTATAGGATAATAACTCTGAAAAAGCATGAAATATTGTATGTCTGTGTGTGTGATTGTCTGTGTACCTGCGGGTAATCCCTTTTATATAACTATAGATAAAAAAATTCGACCAGATGTGTTAGGATAGCGATAGAATTCTTGAGAATCATGTCACGATCTTTGAAGATTTTTTTAGAATCCTAATAAAATAATTATCAATCTGTAGTTAGACCCAATTTAACTGGGATTGCCAGGTGTCCCCAGTTATTGGAAATTTATATTTGAGTTATATCATGACCAATATTTGTAATCTGCATGTAAAAGATAGTGATCGAATTATGTGGGACGGGGGGGAGTACTATAATTTAGCGTTTTGAGTGATCATGTTAGTTTTTAGTATGAGTGACTCAAAATGATAAAGAAGAAAAATGTGTGGCACTTTTTGTTTTTGTGTTTGCTAATAAGCACGGCATAATTATCTACCGTCAACCGAAAAGAGTGGTCGTAGCCTTCGGCTAACATGTCGCTCGAGCTCAAGTTTTAAAAGCCAGCAACCCTTCGTGCAGTTGTATATGTTTGTATCTTGGGTATGAATTAACTGCATAAGATGTGTTGATGATTAGAAAAAAAAAAAAAAGGTCAATAGTGCTACCCATTAGTGACAAAAAAATGTCACAGCCTTAGAGATGGCATTTGGGGCCCCACCTGGTTCATTAATTAATGTCATGGACCTCAAAAAACTCTCCCTCTCTCCATGCTAGATAAACGGTTCCTCTCTCAAAGTTATTGTTAAATGCATGCATGATTCTTCGCCCTAAATTTATCGAAAACCTTCAACTTTTAGTCAATTGATTTAATTGATTTAATTTTGTCATCAGTTCACCTAAGTTCAACCTCTTCTAGGTATCTCACAACACCAAAATAAAGGTCAACAACATCAAGCAATTCCTTTTCCTTCTTACTCCATCTTGTTCTCTTTCAAAAATTAACACCTGCATGATTTTCTCATTTTCAACTTAACCTAAAAACATTCTTAAATACTTTGTATCCTTTCTCTCCCACATGCAAATGCCACTGTCGGTGGCCACCTTCAAATCCCACTATCCGCCACTTTCAATCACCACCACTAACAAATTCCGTCCGTAATGTCAGAATTCACCTCCGACCACCACCTCTGGCATCCACTTCTGACCAATATCGCTTATCTCTAAAGTAAAGAAGTAAAATTTGACTATTAAAAACTTTTAGAAGTAAACTATTTGACATGTATTGTACCGGGTCAAATAGGGGCGGGTTAGACCTAGATGTGGTAGGACAATATAGATGGGGCAATTGGGATCCCCATATTGGCACCCTCACATACAATTTTTGTACTTCCCTTTTCTTAAACTTCTGAATTTTTTTTGCATGAAAAGCCTTAGACCAATTTTTTTTTTGCCAAAAGGGAGGGATGGGGAATAATTGTTTCTTCTTTTTGTTCTGATCTCTCTCTTTTAACGTTCAGATTTCTTTGGAATTGTATACAAGCCGAGTGCAAGAGTTCAGGTTTGTTTACGTGTGCTTGTACTAACATTAGCGAGAAGTCACAAGCTACCAGTTCAACAAAATTTGATCAAACAACTTTAAGCTCATTTGCATGATTGAGCTTGATTCACTCAATTAGAACTATTGTTCCCAATTATACAAAAGCTTCAAGCCTAATTCATCACAAATTTAACAGTTCTAGATAGTCGTGATTCAATTTGAACTTAAACATAGGCATGCTTACAGTTAGAAATGTGTTTCTTAATGGAATACAGAAAACGCAATACTTACAATAAAAGAACATGTTCGCGAGTTTGCTCATGAAAGACGTCGAGGTGTTCAAGCTTATTTCATTGAGAACCATACTTTTAATACTTTAGCTTAATTTTCTTATCATGTGAAGACACGCTATCGAACCGACATGGCTCTCCTTTTAGAATCTAAGATAGTCATCAAGGGTGGAGATTAATTTATTGGGATTTCTTGATGACTAAAAAGTGTTGGATGGTTGGGGAGTAATGAGCCCGATCATGCATTTAGAACTGTTGGATATGTAATAGTACTATAACCCCTTGCTCGCCTTAACCCTACCTCCTATCGCATCAATCTCCTCCTCATTCTACCGTCCTTCATGATGGAGACTAATTGTTCAGAATCATGCAATATTTACCCTTCAAAACAAATAATGTAAAATCTATACTGAACCAAACCACCGAACCTGGCACAAGCTGCCAAGTTAAGACTTAGGGAAGCTTACACGTACACGTTTCTCAGCATCTTATTCAACTAACCGTCCATGGTCATCAATTAGTGAAGTTCATGACTAGCTTGATCCATTAACCTTACGAACAATAAAAATTAAAAGTGTAAAGAACCTGTTGCTGCTAAAAATATGTCCCGCGTACGTTGCGGAACCCGAGCCTGGACCGATGACCTGCAAGACAGAAAACGAGTGACCGCCGGGTGGGGTTCCTGGCGGAGAACTCTCCGATGCTTAAGTCAGAGCGCAGCTACATGATAATGACTCTGAAAAAGCATGAATGTGTGTAGTTCCCTATACCTGGGGGGTAGACCCCTTTATATAGCGGTAGGAAGAAGAGCCCTAGTAAGACTGGGCCGTAGGCTGGATGTGTTAGGATCGCATTAGGATCCTTGAGGATCACGTCATGATCTCTGATAAGATAACTATCAGTCTTCCAGTTCAACTAGGATTGCCGGTATTCCCTAATTATTGGGAGTTTTATTTGAGGTATATCATATGCCCCCCACTTCCTTAGCCAAAATGTTTGGCTGAGGAAGTTTATACCTGGTGTCTTGAGACACACGTCAGATTTGTAAGGGATTCTTCATCCGCTTGTAGGGGTAATAATATTTCTCTACTCCATGTGCTCGGACCGAAGTTCTTGGGAGCTTAAGCCTTGAAACTTTGCCCGAGTAGGATGCTAGAACTCTAGCTCTTGAGAGCTAGGTCTTTCGAATGTCGCCTAAGTAGGCTACTCAGAATCATCTTTGGGAAGATGAATCATGGGATCTCGGGATCCATTAGAGGTTGTGCCCCACGTTAGCCTCTCTAGAGAGAGGACACATAGCTGTGCATGCAAGTTGTTGCATGTGCTAAGTGTTTGAATGTCCCCTTGAGGGGTCACCTCTCCTGTGGAGGGTGTTTGTTTTGTGCAAGTGTGTGTTCTTTAGCTTGAGCTGACCACATCATGCCTGCGTTTTACTTTGACGCGAACCCTTATCGTCAGCTAAGGGCTGGCAAAGAAGCCTCGCACTCACGCTCGGCCAGGTTTCAAATTAACAAAACAGGGTAGGGTGACGAACTCTCACTTGGTTTTGCCGTTTCACGGGTTAGAACTATAGCTAAACCGTTCGGATAGAACTTGAGCTCTATCCTGTCACCCTTGAGGGTGTTCATCCCTTGAGGGACTGCCCTAGAGGGCTAGTGGAACGTAGAGTTCAGATAAGCGCCCTTGAGGGCTAATGGAGCACGAAACTTAGAATTCTTGTACGTGCCCGTGAGGGAGTATGAAGCGTGTAGCTCATGTAAATGCCCTGGGGGGCAGGACAGAACTTAGAGTTCTCACCATACGTGCCCTTGGGGGCGGATGGAGCGCAAAGTGCTCTGATTCACCAGTTGCATTGGTAGCATGCGCTGGTGTGAATGTTTGACCGTTGATAGTCGGTCACTGTATGACCGGATATATAATTCTGAGCTCGGCGGCAGGATACTGCTACAAAAACCCTTAAGTTGCCGGGTGCTGTGAATTTGTTCCTTGCTTGTGAAGTGGTTTTTGTGTTATTGTTGATGCTTAGGAGCGCAGTATAAACCCTTGCAACAAGAAAAAGTACGTGACTGAAAAAACCGCCTTTGAAGCAATAAAGCATATAAAAATGTAACGGTGTTTAAACATCTAGGCCCCATTAGGGCTTTGTCGGTTAGCCGACAGATGTGTGCTGCACTGCGTGTCGCAGGTGAGCTTAAAACGTCAAAGCAGTCGGAGCCCCGACTTGTGACGTGCTTGCACCACTTGATGCAATTGCTTGATGCTAGACCTAAAAAAGGTCTAGTTATAAGCGCACTGGAAGTAGCCTTCGAAAGGCTTTGCTAGCGTTAAAAATTATAGTCGCTTTATTATTAGCGACGTATATGCACTATCAAAAATACACAAACCCTTTTAAAGAATGCGTGGCATGTTCAGTCCAATTGTGCATTCTAAAAACTTAATGCTAAAAATAGCTTCTAGCGTATGCCAAATAAATTAGGCCATGTAGGTCTTAAATTTAAATAGGCCTCTTTGACAGTTTAAAAACTTAATGCTTCAAAATCTGTGTGCCCTAAGTAGAATAACTGAAAATCCTTTGGGCCTGAAATGCAAATGCGCATTCTTTGTAGGCAAAAAGCTAATGCTTTTTAAAGAATATGGCATATGTTGAATAACAAAACCCAGTAGGTCTAAAATATGAATATGCATAATTAAGGGGGGCGAATGTATAATTCTTTTAAGAAAGAAAGATTTCACCTTAATGAATCTGTCTCTTTTCCACTTGACCAAAAGGGCAGCCACTCCTGGAGACAGATCAGACCACCGGAAGACGGTGGCGCCATGGTGAGGAAGGCCGCTCTTACCGGCGGTGAGACCAAAACCCAACTTCCTGGGAGTTGGTGGTGAAGCAGCGTCCTCTTCATCTGATCGTGGTGGATGGCGGGACATCGAGGAAGATGGCTATAGGCGGTGACATTGAGGTGGCCACCGATGATGGCTACCGATGGCGAAGTCACGGTGGTGATGGCGCTCGTCGCGGTGGTGGCAATGAAGCTGTTTAGTGATGTTGCGCCGGGTACGACGGTGCCTCTGTGTGTTTTGCAGTGGCGCTGGTGAGCGTTGATGGCGGTGGACGGTGGCCTTAAGTTTCCTATGGCATGCTGTCTGTGGCCTTAAGCAAGATGCAGGGGGTGCAATGTCAGCCAAGTGGTGGCGTCGTCGTAGTTGATTGCGGTGGGGCAGATCTGAACAAATGGGTGGCGCTGGCCACTGATTGCATGTGCCTGGTTAGGACTGCAGTGATAGCGCTGTTATTGGCCGGGACGGCGCAGCCTTTAGCCATGACGGCACTACCGTTAGCCACACCGGCGATCATCGTTTTCTTCATTTGAAAGGAGAGAGATCGCGAAGAGTTGTGATTACCGGCGATTATTTGAGGATGCGGTGGCACCTTGACATATGGGCGTGGTGTTTGGTTGTTTTGGCTTCAGCCAACGGTTGGATCTGGATGAGGAGCGGTGGCCATCTGTTAGGGTTTGCACCCTATGTGGCGGCGCCATTACTGATTCTTCTCTTTTTTTTGAGATGCTGCTTCCGAGGTGCGGCGCGTGGTGTTACCGAAGTTGTTGTGAATACTAACCGGCGGTGTATCGATGGGACGAAGGTGGCTGTAGTGTCGATCATGGCTTGTGCCCCGACGACACGGCGCTATCCTGCCGTTGCGTGATTGCGACATTGCCCAGTCCGCGATGGCGTTATCCTGTCGGTTCTTCCTCTGCCACTTTTCTGTTTTATGTTTTTATCGTAGCTACTTCGGCAACTCCATGGCGGCGGGAGGCAGTTTGTTATACCGGTGACCATGGTTGTGGTAGAGAAGCTCGTGCGGCGATGAATGTCGAAGGCCCACGATGGTGGGTGGCATGACTATGTGCGGTGTCGGCGCATAGCTAGGGGACACGCCGCGGTGGCGACGGTAGGGTTCTGACCCGTGAGTGGCGGTGTTGCCGCGACTCGTTCATCCTTATATTTTTCCCCTTTTCTGTGGTTTGGTTGTGATTGCTGCTCTGACAGCTTTGCAGCGGTGGTTGGCGGTTCATGGTGCCCGCGACTTCGTAGGTGACGACTCTAGTAGTATCATGGTTGCGCAGGCATGGGCCGCCTACGTAGGTACTGTTGACGTTTGTGGCGCAGCTGCTGTGTAGGGTTTTTCCCATGACGGCAGAGCCGCGTTGTGGCGGCTTCTTCCATGTTGATTTTTTTTTCCTGTGAACGGATTGCTGATTTGCGGCGGCTGTGAGGTCGATTGTGGCGCCGCCGACTCCTGTGGGGGATGGAGGTGCGCCCGTGTAGGCTGTCCTTGGAATTCATGGCGGTACCATCAGTGGTTCCGATGCGTTGCCGCCGCTGGTTTGGGATATGATTATTTGAATTTTCTTGAGGTCAAACGCCTAGGCTGGCGGGTCCCACAGATGGCGCCAAAATGTTGCTGCTAAAAATATGTCCCACGTATGTTGCGGAACCCGAGCCTGGACCGATGACTTGCAAGACAGAAAACGAGTGACCGCCGGGTGAGGTTCCCGGCGGAGAACTCTCTGATGCTTAAGTCAGAGCGCAGCTACATGATAATGACTCTGAAAAAGCATGAATGTGTGTAGTTCCCTATACCTGGGGGATAGACCCGTTTATATAGCGATAGGAAGAAGAGCCCTAGTAAGACTGGACCGTAGGCTGGATGTGTTAGGATCGCATTAGGATCCTTGAGGATCACGTCATGATCTCTGATAAGATAACTATCAGTCTTCCAGTTCAACTAGGATTGCCGGTATTCTCCAATTATTGGGAGTTTTATTTGAGGTATATCAGAACCTATTAGAAGCAGGATGAAAAGCAGAATGAGAACAACAAATCAAGCAGCGCCCCTTGTTTGTCATACACTTTGTATGACGGTGATGAATGGCTGTGTCAATAATGGCCACCCAGTCTGGGTACTTGTTCCATAGAATAAATAATACCAAGGTTAAAATTTCTTTCAACTCTACTCTAGGGGTTGTTATTCCAAATGTTTAGGTGGGGCGATCAATGTTTCCATATTTTCTTCAGTAATAAAAGTATGCAAGAGGAAGATGATGAAAAATGAGTGTGTAATCAGTAAAAGATAGAAATAAAAATGGTGCAAGTGTTCATCACTCAGGATTGTTAGCCACAAGTTGTTTTAGTGATCATTGAGGATATGTAATAAGAGTTTCGGTGGCAAGGCGAAGAAGATTCGTTAAGATAAAGGAAAAGTAACAGTCACAAGATTAACGACTTTTAAGTTTAGACTCAGACAATTTTTCATACTGTTATGAGGCTAAGAATATCTGTTAAGGTGAAAGAAGAGTAACAGTCACAAGAACAACAACTTTCAACTTTAAGCTGAACAAATCTTCCTAATGTTTTGCATTCCGGCTAATTTTTCATGTGTAGATTAACTTTACTATTAACAAATCGAGTTCCCTAAATTCCCATCTTACATTCCATGCCACGTCATGAGTCTTGACTCTCGTATTGCATCATTAATCAGCCCCAACTCCATCGAAGTAAAATATGCAGATTATGTGCCAAATGCCTACTAAAAGCACTCAAAAAGGTGTCATCGGTAGAATGTTTTATACTTATATATTTCTCGTGTTCTTATAAGTATTAGCGTAATATGTTACACATCCTGCCTAAGTTTGGAAGAACTTGTAAAAGAATAGCGAAAAGTTTCTCAACTTCGTAAAAAAAGTCTACAAGATCGACCTTTACGGCGAATATAGTTATAAGCATCAATTTTAATGTGCCGCATGCCTTTAGTGACACTTAAAAACTTACTTTACGGAATTGTTTGACTTTGGTGATCTTTGGTGCCAAAATTGCTTCCGAAGACAATGACATCATAAGGGAGACTTGTGGGTACCCATGATCCAATCTGATGTACTTCTATTCAATACCTCAAATGATCACAATACTCTATCATTGACCAGCAAAAAGTTTACTTTGCATTTTTGTTTCGTATCGTCACAACTCGCAAAGAGCGATAAATAATACTCGGTACATAACAAAAAAGTGATCAATATGACAAAATATAATCAACTGATAAAGACAAGACAATAATGAATTTTAGATTCCATATTATCTAAAAGTGACTTCATCTTGTTAAGGTTCCATCCGTCCATTTCACGACATCATATTTATTATCGTTGTATTCAAAAAAAAAAAAATCATAAACAAGGGGAAAACTCCAAAAAGAGGCAGCCTTCAAAACTTTGCATTCAAGGGTAGATGGATTTTACTTCAAGGGCGGTTCAACATAACCTGTAGCTTTCTTACCTACCTTCCAAATGGTTCAACTCACTTTAATATTCGTTTAAATAGTAAACATGAATTTTATGTACTTGCAAATTTACATCCATAGAAAGTAAGATATTGTGAAGAGGTATATCAAAGGAGATACGACGTCCATGTGAAAGACACCGAGAAATTATTATGTCACTTAAATTATTACGTCCCTTTTCCTCTCGCCAAGGGTTCTATAAGCTCTAAACTGATTCAGAGCGGTCTCAAAACTGTTAATGAGCATTATACCTGGTAACTAAACACTTAGTTTAACCGCACTTGGCGAACCACGCATTCTTATCAAGGGTGCGTTCTTGTCACCCTTAGTTGCACGAATGAGAAGTGGCGGAAGCGGCATAGGTGTTAGACTTGAAAGCGAACGGTCACTTTGCCATACAAGGTATTGGAGTCATAGTAAAGCCAGTTCGACGAAGCGAGGCAAAAGTGTCACTGACATATGAAGTTTTACAAACCTAAGTACGTATTGACCGAAACTGAATAAACTAAAACAAGTTGAGAGAAACAAGAAAGGGCAATACAGAGGAGAGAACGGGCATAAAGTGAGAACTTCATACAAACCCAAAGTTAGAATTAACGATTAATCCTCTGAACTAATACAGTCACACACCCAAAAACTAGAGGACCAATGATCGTCTAACTACACTAAAAGCAAAGGAAAAAAATCACAACCAAGAGGCATCAATTAATTAGTTAAACATATATGATCGCAGGACTATCATCTATGTAGGCCAAATTCTCTGCTAATCTTCAAAACCAGTTTGCTTCCAAATAGCATTTCTCACCCTACTCAAGTCCCTACCTTTAAGCGTCCTGCCAACACCTTCATGCACTGAAAATGGTGCATTCCTAGTCCTCGCCAAATACTCATGAGGAGGTATCCTACCATCTTGATCCTCATCCTCATCGCTGTCCTCGTCGTTCCCGATCCTCCGATTCTTATACTCGCCGCGCAAAATCTTCGACCAGTCCGGTACGTTCACCGGAAGCGACGTCCCCGAAACGGGCTTCCGATCATTTGCATGATCACCCTTCTTGAAGGGCTTTTTTGAGGCTCTCCAGTTTGGTATAGTTTTCTTGGGTTCAGAGGGATGAACAACTTCATTTGAGCCTGCGGAGGTCCATATTTCGGACTCCTCAAACTCAAAGTTTGTGTCATACGAGCAGATTGGGCTGATTCTTTCTCCTCCTCCAAGGTAGAGGAAGTTCTTCCTTGTTGACATTATTGAGAGGAATGTGAGGGGAAGCTAAAGCTAAGAATAAGATGTGGCCTTTTGCTTTTGTTTATACAATGTTAACGTTTATGTTGGCTATCTATCTACCAATATGGCTACTGCTTTGGCTCTCCTTGTTGATTGCTACGCTTTATATAATGGTGTAGTGGATATTGGATAAGGTCTGTTTCAATTATGTACCACCTAGAAAAAGGTTACCACAGAGGATGAGAGTTATTAAAATAGCAAGAAGGCAAGGTTATCAAGTGGGTATCCTCATGTGCTTGCCATGTGTCCTCCATTTGATTAGTAGCTTTAAATGTGTTTGCAATAACTTGCAAATGAAAAGATTTAGGGAACAACCGAGTAAGAGTAGCGTACAAACTCCACGTTTCGTAATTATTAATTATTGCTAAACATTGTTAGCGGCTTTTTATTGACATTTTTAACAATAATTTTTATCTGATTTTGAGTTTATCATTTTAATTTTGTATGAAACTTGTTGTGACTTTTAACGACGAGAGTTATTAGCACTTCGTTTCACAATATTTTGTACTTGATACTAACAAACTCTCATACTAAGGAATATATGTGTGTGCGCGGTTGTGCATATACGATCTAATTTCATAAATTATTGTTAAGAAACATCCTCCAACCAACTTCTCGTGTGAATTCTATTTCTCAACAATTATTTATCGGTTAAAATGCTGGAAAAATATGTGATAGTGTTTCCCAATTGTTCTTTCGATCACAAGATCAAAAGATAGACATTTTGCATTATTTGTAATAGTAAAATCACTAGGGTTGGATGACCTCATGAAAAGGGAGTTTTCCTTCTTAATGGATGATGGAATTTTTGTCAGACACCCGTCTAATCAGTATGGAGGTCCTTCATATTAGCCAACTTTAAACCCCTTTTTCTTTCTTTATTTATGGTAAACAGTCAAACTAAAACAGTCAGAATGACCTAGTGACACGTGTGGTCACAAATTTTAAAAAGAAAATCTTCCCATAACATAAGGGTATTAGTTGGTTAAGAATGAAAGAAAAATATTCGAGAATTGGTATTTTTACTTTACATTTAGATTAGTTCTGTGTAATATGTCACGTACACGTCGACCTATTATGCACCTCAGTTTGTAGTGTTAGATAGACCTCGTACAATAAGTGTCATAGTTCTATAAACTAGAAGTTGAGAAAAACATAATATGTAAAAGTGTCGTGAATTTTTTTTTCTAGAATAAACAAGAATTTTGAAGTGAACATACATCTTTTAAACTTCGTGTTACAGGAATAACTTTCAACATGAGTGATTTGATGTTGTTCAAACTGAAATCGTAACAGTGACCGTTGTTAATGCATTATGAGGTCTACCTCTTGAGATTGTAGTCTTGCGTATGTGGTTTGGCTGTCATCCCATTTTTAGTTTGTTTTTGTGCTCTAATGTCGCAATCTTAAATCTTTGTATCTTTTTCCCTTAATGGTATATATTTCTCAAATTTTTAAGAAAAAAAAAAAAGGCATGGTGGGTGTATCCATCGATTGAATAACCCATGAAAACGTGGACCAATGGGAGTTCTCGATTCAGCTTCACAGTATTCATTGGTCAGTCATGGAGTATGAACTTCATTTGAGGCCCCACTACCCATCAAAACCCTAGCATGTTCTTATCATGACACGTCACGTACGAAAACTTTGCCTCTTACGTAAACACTTTTGTCGCTACGTGTGGGTTGGATCATGTGTTTCTCTTGATTGGTGGTGTTCTATTGACCTGGGTGGGTTTGCCATTCTAATTTTGGAAAATGTGGACTCCAAAACTATAACACATGATTCACTTAAATTAGAAGTAGCATTAGGATGTTCATGAATATATGCGATATTCATACCAAGCGTGAAATAGAAGACGAGGCATGGAACGAGGCATGGAACGTTATTGCGTTCTCGAAGCCATGAAAAGAGAATCTATCGTGTCTTGTTGGAGTTGTATGAAATGTTTAAAGAATTATGTTTTGTTGCAATAGATGTCAAGTCTTATGGGTTAGACGTGGAGGCAATTGTGTAGTTCACGACGTAATTAAATTTGCTCGAAATGTATTCGATGCGATGTATGGATAGAAGAGACGCCGTCATTTGTCTTGCCTACCATTCTTACCGAATGTAATTTCATGTAAGTAATGACATCGTGCGTTCCTTTAAAAGAAAGTAAGATGTATCTCAAAGTAACTATTTTGATAAAAATAAGCACATAAAATCATTGAAAGTATACCATTAAAGCTTAAGTTGTGTCCCAATGTTCCGTTTCTTTTGGCTACCTGTGACCAAGAGACTTGTAATCACAATCTAAGGTAGACACATGATGTTCAAGGTACAATGGATCAGCGCATTGCCACTTCTGAGAGCAAGAGTGTTGCCATGGCAATTGGATTTAGCCTTTTCTTTCTTTTTTTCGTTCATCAGTTCCTACGTTCGGCATGATCAATGCTCAGAAAATACCCTGCAAAAAGCTTCCCAAAAACAAAAAATAATTGCTCCAAACTTGTCATATCCAATATCTTTCACAAAAGTTTCTCTTCAAGTCTCGATAAAAGCTTTACTACAAGAGCATGATATTTTAATTGTGGGTGTGAATCACAGGTGAATCAGATAAGTAGTAAGGTCTAATAATGGTGTTCTTGGCAATTTAAACTACTATTTCCTACCTAGAAGTTTGTGTACCAAAATCAACCGGTTGTTACTATCTCAGATTCTTGTCAATTGTTTTCATAATGATAAAGTAAAGCAGCTTTACCCCATTATTTAGACTTTGGAGTCATCTCTAAGATTAACTATGATAGCAAGTTTCCATATAAATTAGGTAGGGATTCCAAGAGATGGGAAAACAAAGGAATAATGTATTCCACTTCCATGCATCCCAATATCCTTGGTTCAATTTATCTTGTTCGTCTGACTTAAAAAAATGTGATTGTTATAGTTTTGTTCACTATTTATATCTTTAATAAGTTCCACGTCACAACAGAGTAGAGTTGATATTGAATCTATCATCCTATTCACATCATATAAATCGTTAGAAGTATGAATTTAACTCCACTATATGTATCTGGAAAGGAATTAAATGAACAAGTTAGGAATGTTGCCCGGTGATTACACGAGTAGGTACTTACAAAATCACCAACGAGCCAAATAATCGAAAGAATTCAATTTCTCGAAAACCAAACCACGGTAATTCAAATGATTTGATTTGCATCATTTAACTATTCTCAGGCTGATGACACTCACCCTTCAAAGAGAGGCCATATTTCTTCTCATCCTGCCAAAAATGACTAATTCATCAACATAAAAATCAACATGAAATGCAATGCAAGAAATAATTCATTTTGGTTATACCATGCCAAGAAAAGGAAAGTGAGGGATTAGAAAAGTATATCTTACTAATAATGGAGGGCAATTACCAAATGAGGAAAAATCATATAACAATGTAAGGGGTGTCCAAGCGTGATGTTAGTGGCCCATGGGAAATTTGCAAGTGATTACGTAAATGTGGTGGCTTGAGTGTGAGAGGTTGGTCTGACGTTTGTCCGATTGATTGCTAATCATAAGTTTATTTAAATGGTTAATGGGGTGACCAATAATTGATGGTCACCGTAAGTGTGATAGAGAGAGTGATGAAGTAATAAAATTTCTTTGGTCTCTAGGTAATGAAGGCATTGTGGGCTCTGGGAGAGACCGTAAGTAACGTATGGTCTATGTGTTTCTACAATTTGAGATTCACTTTTCTTGACAAATTATTAAATTCAACGGTCAAAGCTGTCAATGAAGTCAACATGCTATCGATTGTGCAAAAGACAGACAAAAAGAATAGGAAAAATAGGTTAAGGCATGGGAGGCAAGCGGCTTGCCCAGACACAGGCCGCCTGAATCACTTCCCGGTGCGACGCCCGTTTCTGCCTCCAAGATGGTTGTCAAACCCTCCACTGTCAAAAAAAAAAAAAAATCACGCGTCAGACGCTGTCCAGCCCATCATATTAGACCCTCATATCCGGACCATAATAGTGGGCACCGGCACTCTCATATCGAGCCATGTCCCAACTAGAGTTGTCAAATGGGTCGGGCGGCACGCGGGTTGGCCCGACCCGGCCCCCTTCATGAACAGTAGAGGCCCCGCCTTTTAGGGCTTAGGGCCTGGATCAGGCCTGCATTTCCGAGAAAAAAGCCTGGGTTTGGCCTGGGAGTGGCCCGGGTTTCGCCAGGCCCGGTTCTGGCCCCCCTCTTTACTTTTCAAATTCTGATTTTTCCCCCTTTCCCCCCAACGGATTTATTCCCCTTTTTTTTTCTTCCCTAAATTCCACTTTTATCCCCCCAACAGCAAAATAACGGCTAGTTTGGGGGAGTATTTTGGTCCAAATTAATTTTTAAACTCTTTTAAGGTTTTTACACTCTTACCCTCCCCAACAATTATAAACAGATAGTTTTATGGGTATTTTGGTCTTTTGTGAAATTTCAAAAATCTATAAATTTACATCATTTTTCTCTAATTTTTCACACCAATCTTCTTACTCTCTCTTATATAAACATTCTACATTTCTACAAGCTTTACTACTCTTACTAATTACTACTCTTGCATGTTATTACTCTTGCTTACTAATTACTGCTTTTGCTAAATTTTAATTACTAACCACTCCTCATATTAATTTGTTACTCTCTAATTCTTTTGTCTAGTAATTAGTGAATTTTTATATTTATCAATTACTATTACCAATTTTTTTTAATTACTAACTCTCTCCAATTACCCTCAGTGATTCATTTGTTACTCTTTAATTCTTTTAATTGTTATTTCTAATTACTAATTACTGCTCTTATACTTGTGTATTTAGTTACTCTTACTTATTTTATTTTTCAATCTAGTAAAAAAGTTTAGCGTCAAATATGGCTGAATTATTGAAGAAACTGAAGCGTGGATCATTATTATGAAAAATATCATCATCATCACAAACACCACCACCAGCACGAGCGCCAGCACCACGGCCATCACAAATACCAATCAAAGCACCATCACAACCATTCGTTCATGAACGAATGAGTACAGGCTGTATGATAGATACACAAGCCAATTGGGAGTTCAATCAAAACATTTCAGATTTTGAATACTACTCCGTGGCATAATTTTAACCCTGTGCCTAGTCATGATAAAGATTATGAGTATTATTTTTGATAATACTTCTAACAATACAGCTGCTATTGATGCTTTACAGGAGAGCCTCAAACCTGTACTTTCTGGTAAATTATTTCATGTTCGTTGTGTTTGTCATATAATTAATTTAATTGTTCAAGATGGTTTAGCTGCTGCAGGAGATATTGTTGTCAAAATAAGGGGTATGACGGCGTATGTTAATAGTTCGAGTCCAAGAACACAACAATTTAAAATGTTGTGTGTTGAATATAATATGTCTCGCAGAAGAGCAGTTACAGATGTAGTCCACAGGTGGAACTCTACATACCATATGCTTTTACACATTCTAGCATACAGAGAAGTCTATACGCATTTTCTACTAACCTTGTTCCCAGCCGGCTTGCCAACTCAAGAGGAATGGCAGATGGCCACATACCTAGCTGAATTTTTGGAGGTACTTTACACGTCTACCAATTTATTTTCTGGTACGTACTATCTCACCTCTCCTCTCGCTGTAATAGAAATTCTGAAGATGGCTACAATGTTATCGAAATGGAGATATATACGACCCTTTGAGGAAATAATAAAAGTGATGGATAAAAAGTTTAATAAATATTGGAGTGAACTGCCTGTTATTTTTGCTGTTGCTACTTGTTTAGATCCTAGGTTAAAGTTGCATGGCATGAACGTCTCAATACAAGAGATATCGATATTAATGTGCCACCCAGTAGAGGATACAACCGCACTCACAGTGAAAGTGACCAAGACATTTGAGGAACTGTTCAACCTCTATCGTAATTCTGCTGACGTGCGCGGACGAGCTTCATCATCGACTGCTGAGAGGTATTATGCGCCATACCTTAAGGGCATTGAACATCAAGTAACAAGACAACTACCAGGTGAATGTACTTCTAATTCGGCAGGTTCATATACTTTTTCCTCTTTTAATGAGATTGGTGTATATTCAAATACTGATCATTATGGTGATTTATCAATGCAAGAACAGGTTAATTTTAATTTGTTAAATTTTTTAAAACAAAATCAAAACATGTATAAAACTTTAGCTCAAATTGCACGAGATGTACTGCCGGTTCAAGCCTCTACGGTTGCTTCAGAGTCGGCATTTTCAGCGAGCAGGAGGGTTTTGGATGACACGAAGAGTTGTCTTAACCCCGAGTCGCTCGAGCAATGTGTATGTTGGAAGGATTATCTTGATGCGAAATATCGTAAGTAAGATAAACCGATTGATGATAGGAAGAGCAATGACTCAGATGTTGAAGTACTTCCGGATGATTAGGTAATTTCTTTTATTTTCCTTCTCTTAAGTCTTAAGAATAAAATTTCTCACAAAATATACTTTTTTTTTCATATATATATATATATATATATATATATATATATAAAATAAGTTTTTACAAGCAAGATAGATATTTTTCCGTATATATATAAAAAATAGGTAACTTCTCCTGTTTGTTTACAAGCAGCTGGTCCCAAGCCCGGATAAAAGGAGGAGGGCCTATAAACACATTTATCTTCAATGTATATGATTTATAATGAAATAAAAAGATAAAGATTAGGTTCGTTAAATTGTGAATATTGGACATGCCTAGAGTACAATTTGCTTAAACAATATTTGCTTAAACAATAACAACAAATTACCATAATTAAAACTCTTACCTTGAATAATAAGAAAATGCAACAACAAAAAAAATTGGGCCCGGCCCTAAATGTTGGGCCCAGGGCCTAGGCTTGGACTGGATCCAGATATCCCCAAAATCTGGCCCGGCCCGGCCCGTTTGGCAGCCCCTTGGCCCAGCCCAGGCCCGTTTTGCTGGAGGCCCGATGGGCTTGGGCTGGGCCAGCCCAAGCCCGGCCCATTTGACACCTCTACTCCCAACCATCATGTTAGACACTGTAGTCCCAACTACCGTCCTGATCATCTTTTTGGTTGGTTAAGGCCATTTCACTCTTTACTTTACGTAACAGTGCCAAGACCAATGCAATCATCTACAATGCATTTTTGGAGGCTTACTACCTCAATAGAGTGGACTGTATTGATAATGTAGTCAACGGCGTTGATTTTTTTTACTAAAATTACCTCTCTTATTTTGGGCATAATTTAAAAAAAAATAGATTGAAACCTTAAATTTAAGCCTCGTTTGACACTAATTTTTTTTTTCAGTTTTGTAAATTGAAAAAAATAAACGCGTTTGGTAACCAGTTTTCGCTTTTTTCTTTAATTTAAAAAATCAGTTTTAAATCAAGACTATGTTTGCAAACTCCAAAAATAAGTTTCGATTTTCAATTTTAGTTTTTATTTTGAGACCACCATCACCACCACCCTCCCACCGCCGGTAGCCACCGTCCACCACCACTGTCCATCGCCGGCGACTGCCAGCGGCCGGCAGCCACCGCCGAGGACCACCAGCCACCGTCGACGG
Source organism: Escallonia herrerae (assembly GCA_033070095.1). Classification (NCBI taxonomy): domain Eukaryota; kingdom Viridiplantae; phylum Streptophyta; class Magnoliopsida; order Escalloniales; family Escalloniaceae; genus Escallonia; species Escallonia herrerae. Next base: position 725,571 of record JAVXUP010000096.1, on the reverse strand, counting down.
CAGGCCACCACCACCATCGGCCACCTCCATGCCCCACCACCGCCACCGCAAACCACCACCAAAGTAAAAACTCAAAATAAAAACTGAAATTTCAAACACCCACTTGTTTTTGTAAAAAAAAAAATTAATTGATTTTGATTTTTTTTTTAAACTGAAAGTGTTGTCAAACGGAGCCTTAGGTTATATTTGACACCTTTTTTTTTGCTATTTTTTTCAGTTTTAAAATTTGAAAAAAAAGGAGCGTTTGGTAACTATTTTTTTTTCAATTTAAAAAACAACTTTTTAAATTGTAGAGACTTAAAATTTTTTTTGAGACCTCCACCACAACGCACCCACCCCGGCAGCCACCGGCCACCTCCGCCTGGTAGCCTCCGGCAGCCAGTAGCCACCCCCAGGCGGCGGTGGGCGATGGCCACCATAACTGGTCGAAGGCCACCTCCGGCCACCACCGCCCCCCGACTGCCACCACCGACAGCCACCTCCCGCCATCGGCAACCACCACCGGACGGCAGCCACCTCTGGCCACCACCACCGGCCAGCAGCCACCGCCCACTGCCGGCAGCCACCACCGACAGCCACCTCTAGCCACCGACAGCCACCTCTAGCCACCGGCAGCGACCTCCGACCACCACTACCGGCAACCATTGCCGGCGACTACCGCGACAACCACCGGCCGCCTGGAGGTGACCACCGTCGACCACCGCTACAGCCCAACATCGCCACAGCAAACCACCCAAAAAAAATCAAAATAAAAAGTGTTACCAAACATAAAAAAAAAAAACTCAAACAAAAAAAGATTATCAAACACCCACTTGTTTTTGTAAAAAAAAATATAAAAATTAAGCTACTCTTTAAAAACTGAAAACAAAAAAAAAAGTTTTGTCAAACATAGCCTTAGTGTTGAAAAGCTAATGAAAAATAAGCTAGCCTTAAAGTTCACATATTTTCAAAAAGACATGTGTTTTTTCAGATATTTTGATCTTGCATGCAATGCACAAGATATGCTAAGGTCATAGTCATCAACCTCCAAGCATCAAACCATAACTAATTATATAACAGTAAAGACCAGACTTGAAAGTAACACAGTCTATGCATTTTTTGTTATTCTTTGATATCGGACTTGGTCAAGCTCTCTTATCACCTCCACTATAGCTTTAAACTCCCTTGATTTCGATTCACATATCCAATTTCTCAAATGTATTATCGTGAGTGTATATGCATATGATTATTAACAATGCACACATTAAAACATACTCAATGTATTTTTATCATCCAAACAAGATATAGACTTAGGTTATCCAACGATACGACTAACAGCATATCCATAACTCGATTGCAAGGGTCAAGATTGCATGTCGAGGCACCCCAAAAAAAATATATATCAACTATCCTCAGGTAATGAGGCAAGGCTTAAAACACTAGTGTAGATGAAAGTTTAGATGGTGTTATTTGCTTCGTTGTTCATCCTTTCCATGCATTCCAAAAGTTCTAAAAAAATCCAATAGAAGCAAATATTTTGGCTACACGTCCTAAGATCTGGAAGTTGAAAGAACCAATAAACAAACCTACGCCTCCACCTAGAGGTGTCAAATGGGTCGGGCGGCCCGCAGGCTGGCCCGACCCGGCCCTTTCTGGCCCGGGCTTGCCCAGCCCGTTCATGAACAGTGTTGGCCCGGCCTACATTTCCCAGAAAATGCCGGGTCAGGCCCGGCCCGAAAGGCCCGGGTTTGGCCCGACCCGATCCGTGGCCTGGAAAAAGCCCGGTTTTGGCCCGGGTCAGGCCCGGGCCTGGCTTAGCCCGGCCCGGTTCAGGCCCCCCTCTTTAATTTTGAAATTCCACTTTTCCCCCCTTTCCCCCCAACGGATTTATTCCCCTTTTCCCCCCTAAATTCCACTTTTACTCCCCTAACTGTAAAATAACGGCTAGTTTGGGGGGTATTTTGGTCCAAGTTTATTTTTTCAACTCTTTGAAGGTTTTTACACTCTTACCCTCCCCAACAACTATAAACGGATAGTTTTTAGGGGTATTTTGGTCTTTTGTGAAGTTTCAAAAATCTATAAATTCACATCATTTCTCTTTAATTTTTCACACCAATCTTCTTACTCTCTCTTATATAAACATTCTACATTTCTACAAGCTTTGCTACTCTTGCTAATTACTACTCTTATTTACTAATTAGTATTCTTGCATATTATTACTCTTGTTTACTAATTACTACTTTTGCTAAATTTTAATTACTAACCACTCCTCTTATTAATTTGTTACTCTCTAATTCTTTTGTCTAGTAATTAGTAATTAGTGAATTTTTATATTTATCAATTACTATTACTAATTTTTTTAATTACTAACTCTCTCCAATTTCAAATTACCCTCAGTGATTCATTTGTTACTCTTTAATTCTTTTAATTGTTATTTCTAATTATTAATAACTGTTCTTATACTTGTGTATTTAGTTACTCTTACTAATTTTATTTTTCAATCTAGTAAAAAAGTTTAGCGTCAAATATGGCTGAATTATTGAAGAAACTGAAGCGTGGATCATCATCACGAAAAACATCATCATCATCACAAACACCACCACCAGCACGAGCGCCAGCACCACGGCCATCACAAACACCAATCCAAGCACCACCACAACCATTCGTTCCTGGACGAATGAGTACAGGCTGTATGATAGATACCCAAGCCAATTGGGAGTTCAATCAAAACATTCCAGATTTTGAATACACGCCTGATCAAGACCCCCCGCATTATAGTCAAGGACGCAGCTCGGTTGGCGAAGCTACTACTCCGTGGCATAATCTTAACCCTATGCCTGGTCATGATGAAGAAGGGCCGAGCAATGCCTCCGGTAATGAGCCAGAAGTCCAAAAGGGGAAAAAAAGAAAGCCGAGTGTTGGAATCATTTTGATGTAGTTACGGTGGACGGCATCCGAAAAGCTCGATGTAAGTACTGTGCTAAATTATTTTCGTCTGGTAGTGGTAATGGACATCTTAACAGGCATTACCCTCAGTGTGCACCTCGACAAGGCCACGTCGAACCTACCCAAACGCAGTTATCTTTTGACGGTAAGTTATTTGTTTATAATCAGCGAGAGCAAAGAGACGGTCTCGCTGAATTTGTTATTCACGATGAACAAGCCTTTTCTTTTGCCGATAATGCTAAGCACTCTAGATATATGAACACATACGTTCAACCTTTGTACAAAAAGGTTCATAGAAACACAACTAGATCCGATGCACTCCGACAGTATAATGCTGCTAAAGCACGCCTGATCGATTATTTCGATAAATTTGACGGTAAAGTTAGTCTTACTTCTGATATTTGGCAATCTCCGTTTACTTTTGTTAGTTATATTTGTGTGACAGTCCATTGGATTGATGCCGATTGGATTATGCACAAGAGAATCATCGCTTTCGAGCTCTTTCCTTTTCCGCATGATGGAATGAACATTGCTACTATTATATTAAAAGCATGTACCAAGTTTAAATTAAAGGATAAGATTATGAGTATTAGTTTTGATAATGCTTCTAACAATACAACTGTTGTTGATGCTTTACAGGAGGGCCTCCAACCTGTACTTTCTGGTAAATTATTTCATGTTCGTTGTGTTTGTCATATAATTAATTTAATTGTTCAAGATGGTTTAGCTGCTGCAGGAGATATTCTTGTCAAAATGAGGGGTATGACGGCGTATGTTAATAGTTCGAGTCCGAGAACACAACAATTTAAAACGTTGTGTGTTGAATATAATATGCCTCGCAGGAGAGCAGTTACAGATGTGGTCCACAGGTGGAACTCTACATACCATATGCTTTTACACATTCTGGCATACAGAGAAGTCTATACGCATTTTCTACTAACCTTGTTCCCAGCCGGCTTGCCAACTCAAGAGGAATGGCAGATGGCCACATACCTAGCTGAATTTTTGGAGGTATTTTACACGTCTACCAATTTATTGTCTGGTACGTACTATCCCACCTCTCCTCTCGCTGTAATAGAAATTCTCAAGATGGCTACAATGTTATCAAAATGGAGATATATAGGACCCTTTGAGGAAATAGTAAAAGTGATGGATAAAAAATTTAATAAATATTGGAGTGAACTGCCTGTTATTTTTGCTGTTGCTACTTGTTTAGATCCTAGGTTAAAGTTGCATGGCGTGAACATCTCGATACAAGAGATATCGATATTAATGTGCTACCCAGAAGAGGATACAACCGCACTCACAGCGAAAGTGAGCAAGACATTTGAGGAACTGTTCAACCTCTATCGTAATTCTGCTGACGTGCGCGGGCGAGCTTCATCATCGACTGCTGAGAGGTATTATGCGCCATACCTTAAGGGCTTTGAACATCTAGTAGCAAGACAACTACCAGGTGAAGGTACTTCTAATTCGGCAGGTTCGTCTACTTTTTTCTCTTTTAATGAGATTGGTGTATATTCAAATACTGATCATTATTCTGATTTATCAATGCAAGAACAGGTTAATTTTAATTTGTTAAATTTTTGGAAACAAAATCAAAACATGTATAAAACTTTAGCTCAAATTGCACGGGATGTACTGCCAGTGCAAGCCTCCACGGTTGCTTCAGAGTCGGCATTTTCAGCGAGCGGGAGGGTTTTGGATGACAGGAGGAGTCGTCTTAACCCCGAGTCGCTCGAGCTATGTGTATGTTGGAAGGATTATCTTGATGCGAAATACCGCGAGCAAGATAAACCGATTGATGATAGGAAGAGCAGTGACTCGGATGTTGAAGTACTTTCGGATGATTAGGTAATTTCTTTTTATTTTCCTTCTTTTAAGAATAAAATTTCTCACAAAATATAATTTTTTTCATATATATATATATATATATATATATATATATATATATATATATATATATATATATATATATATATATATATATATATATATAATATAATATAATATAATAAATTTTTACAAGTAAGATAGATATTTTTCCGTATATATAAAAAAAATAGATAACTTCGCCTGTTTGTTTACAAGCAGCCGGTTCCAAGCCCGGATAAAAGGAGGAGGGCCTATAAATACATTTATCTTCAATGTATATCATTTATAATGAAATAAAAGGATAAAGATTAGGTTCGTTAAATTGTGAATATTGGACATGCCTAGAGTACAATTTGCTTAAACAATAACAACAAATTACCATAATTAAAACCCTTACCTTGAATAACAAGAAAATGCCAAAAAAAAAAATTGGGCCCGGGCCCGGCCCTAAATGTTGGGCCTAAGGCCTGGGCTTGGATATCCCCACAATCAGGCCCGGCCCGGCCCGGTTGGCAGCCCCCTTGGCCCGGCCCCGGCCCGATTTGCTGGAGGCCCGATGGGCTTGGGCTGGGCCGGCCCAAGCCCGGCCCATTTGACACCTTTAACTCCACCTGTAGTCACAACGACCTGCCATCCTCCTCAAACAACAAACATGGACACGTTTATGCAGAAAGACGCACACACAAGTACCGTAACATTGCATACTAAGACCGGAGCGGAGCGGATCCCGAAAGTCTAATCAGAGGGTGTTAAAAAATCATAAAAAATATTTGATGGCAACATAAAAGAATTTAGAAGTTCAAGTTCACATAAAATATGAGTAATTAAAAACACATTATAGTTAGCGTCACTATTAAATTCGTTAAATACGAAATAGAGTGCTCAATTTGACTACTAAGAATATATTTTCACTGTGCATAGTGATTTATTTAATCAAAAATATATTTCTAAATTTGCATGAAAAAAACTTAACTCTTAACAATGTGATTAACCTTAGCAAATCACATATGAGTACATTAATATAACTAATAATCACATTAATCACGTATAAGTTAACCAACTATAATAATTTAAACTGTATATATAAAAAAAAGAACAAATCTTAATCTATTCTTTTTTTTTGTAATGTAGAAATTTAAGATTTGAAATTTAGAAGAATGAAGATAGAGTAAGAAAATAACAAAGATAAAGACTGTGACAGTGACAGGACACAAAGAGTAAGAAAATAAAATCTTAATTAATTAATGTTACAATATAATAATTTTTGTAAACATTTTAAATAGCTTAAAATATGTTTGTTCATTATCTTAGAAACTAAAAAAACAATTAAATATTTTGAGGGGGTGGTCCGCCGTTGTACCAAGATGAAAACAAAAACATACACATGCATAGGCAAACAACCAAATAATTGCAATTGGGGAACCTACCCAGTCCGGTGAGAGCCAGTAATCCGAGGAGGGGGATAAAAGGTTTATAGTTCTAAAGTCTTTGGTGCTCAAAAATGCCTTTAGAGAAATGCTCACCGGATGTACATTGATTCTTACTCTTCTCTTAGTTAAAACGATTACATTACATGTCCGATTCTACGCTTGGAAGCGAATATAATCGAAGAATCAAAATAAAAAGCGACGAAAAAGACGATTTTTTTTTTGTCTTCAGGAACAACAGTCTTCTAACAAGCGCAGCGTTCCTTCACATGTCTGGGACCTATGTGATGACACAACTTATCCCAGCAACTCGTTCTAAACAAATTGTCTACTAAAAACATCCTAGACAAGCATAGTCGTTATATTTCGTCTTAATGTCAGTTCTGCAACTACATAAGTAAATCGGCGTTACATCATTTTCTTACTTGCCCCAAAGTCACATCCTTGTGGCATACCCCACCCTACGAATTACAACACCCCAAAACATTAGTCCCCAACAATTTTGCGAATGGCTGGCTAATTGCCTGGTTGGTTACGGGTCTTGACATACTCTCGCCTTTTCTCGGACGCATAACATAATTTTCTTAACACTTTGGCTTATTTGGAAAAAAATGACGACTTCATTTTTAAAAACTGTGAGTGAAACCTATAAATAGTACTCACAGCGGAATTCCTTGTCCCTCTCTTTCCCTAGAGCTTTCTATACCACATCCTTATCCAAAACAACTCAATCTTCTAGGATGCCCAAATTGATTAATCAGACACTCCCGATGATCAACGAGAAGTTGCCTTGCAGCTGCACAAATTCCCAAGTGTATTCCATCTTCATGAACTGTTACACCGACAATTAAAATAATCGCTTCGACAACCTCAAGAGGTTGGCCTGGTGGTCAATGAAGTTTGCTCCCTACCTTAACTTCCTAGGTTCAAACCTTAGAACCGTCACCCAGAAAAAAAAAAATTCTACTGAATGCACCAAACGTACCCCTACTAGTATAATTCACCTTAAATTTGGCCGTAAAGTAACGATTTTACTCATCTTTTGATTTTCTCGGAAGGTGGGCTAACCACTCTTGTAATAATGAAGACAGGATTACTTTATTCATGTCTAATCCTCCTGTGTGATTACGGGAAAAAAAAAAAACAAAGGAATGCCGAAAAGAATGTCAATTTTGCCAAAACAGTGTTGTGCGTGAACGCTGAGGAAAGGTGTACGACTTTAATCTCAAAGTCAAGAAAAGAAAAGAAAAGATCTACAGAGACACTCGGTTCTTCAACATACAGGAATATGACTAATAGGCCCCCTTAATCATTGGAATACATCTCATACCACCATTTTCACAAATAATGCTGTAAAAGTTTGGATGTTAAAAGGATGACTGCAAGTCTAAACAGGTTGTGGAAGGCACGGCCACAAAACGAGCTTTAGTCAGTTTAAGCCTTCGGAGTTTTTCTTTCCCTCGGATCCAAGCCTTTTATAGAAAGATACGAAAGGGCAAACCTCATATTTCTCAACCTCCATTCTACCATATAATCATGCCGACTGATCCGAAATCCAAATCGGGATCGTTTGATCTTAGAATGCCTTTTGACGTTTGAGCATCTTGTGTCGAGTCTAAAGTGACACAAGGCACTCCGAGTTCTACTACCTCGGGTACTAAGAGTTCAAAGTGAGGCCTTCCTACCTAACGTACACCCCGGCAAGTTTTCCATCCCCTAGGAGTTCTACGACTCCGGCCCATTTTTTGAGAATTTCTCCCCTCAGCGTTTGGCATTGCCCCTTTTAGCAACCCCTCCACCGTCTCCAAGTTGTCCACCGTCGTCTTCTCCAACCAACCGCATGCCAAAAAATCAACATCCTTCTTTGCAGGTTAAATACTTGTGAAATGAAGTTTATGCTAACGGTAGAAAATATTGAGTAGTCCGGGACAGATAGTCAGGAGCATCGGGATAGGGTAGTCAATTTCTTTTTCTTTTGGAATTCAACATTGAAAATATTTACCCAAAGCTTCCTGATGAAAGACAGTGACCGAGGTAATGGAGAAAGCAAAGTCAAACAAACTGGGGCCACTAACTGAACCATTGTCTGCTCCTACGGGAATTAGTCACAAGATATTTCTAGCGTGATAAAACTAGGAATATCCCAAGTCTAGGACCCAGAAAACAATCGACCAAAAACCATAACCCCAAGGCCCCCATAACCCGGACAACCGAGACGAGACAAGCTTCACCCAGGACAGACACAAACGCAGTCGGGCGTCACCACCACGCAATGCCAGATATCCATTCACAACGAACACCCCACCTCACAAATCTCACCAACACTAAACCTTCACACCAACAACCCTTACAAAGCAGCCACACCCACCAACAATTAACACCCGTGATAGGACAACAGGAGGAGAACCTGACCTGCGACCCACCCTGAGCCAGCAGGGCTAACAATAGACTAAATTGGAGCAGATTCACCGATCAAAATCAAGTAGTTCGTAGTCACTAAAAATGTACAAAACAAGAAAAATAACAAAATCAAAATCTTGTTAGAGCTTGCCACATCTGCACACGACAGGGAAACACCGGTGACGGTGGATGCAGGATAAATTTCTAGAGAAGGGAGTGTGTTATTTTCTAGAAAGTAGATAAGTCAAATATATAGTTGATTATTGAACATCGGAAGTGAGTTGCTTGAAAGGTGCAACTATCCCTATTCTTTCTAGACCAAGATTGCAACATAGTGAAGTCAAGACTGGAGGTAGACACGCCACAGTATTTGAGTAGCCAATTGGAGAATGTCTGCTGCAATTAATAACGCCGTTCACTAAGATCTGGCAGCCATAAATTCCCTTTGCTGGACAAACAAGTACTTACGAAAATATGTTACATTCCCATTCCTATTTCAAAGTTTGAAACATGTGAGGATCAAACAGGAAAAGCACAAAGGGCACCTTCAACTAAGAAATCGAGACAATCATTCATTTCTGAATACTCTACCAGAGGTTACTTGTCAAATAAAAAGGGCTTACAGATGTTCACAACATATTTGACAATGAACAAACAGGACAAAGGCAGTTCAATGAACTCAATAGTTCAAAGAGCACCTCAAACAAGAAATCAAGAAGAATATATTTTTGAATACAATACCAGTTATCAAACTTAAAATGCGTACATATATTCAAGATATATTTGACAATAACCAGCTGGACAAAAGCAGATCACTGAACTCAATAGTGCAAGAACTACTCTTGCCACTCCCAACACATCAATACACTTAAACTAATTTCGATGAGTATACACATGTATGTCAAGTAATGCACCAAGGCAACCAAAAGAGAAATGTGACTCAAGTCCGGGGCACCCTAACCAAAGTATATGGTATGAGGGAAAGGCAGGGAACAGTTTTCTCCACATTTCAGACAAAACGGTCAGAGGAATTGTATAAAGATTCACGACGGACCCACAACAGTTTGGGGGAAAAATCAGGTAATTTTATGAGAAGTACTATACTTTAGCATATCTGTTACCACAAATATCACATCTATATACGAAATAGACCTGGCAAAGCCTACCCATGACCTGCGGGTAGACCCAGCCCAAGGCCAAAAAACTAGGTATGGATATCTGTTTTTTTCACCCCGTAAATTTGCAGGTAATTTTTACACATACCCAAACGGGTCAGGGTAAGGGCAGATTGGGCATGGGCATACTTGCGAATAGAATGTACTTCGGGTTTCAAACTTTGATCTCTCTCGTATTATCTTTTTCATCTTTTTGGCTCAGTTACACAGCACCTCTTTAACACTCCAACACTAAGGGTGCCTGCGTGTCCATGTTTTTATTTATTTTGTACGAATGTGTGTAAGTTCGTCAATGAGTTGTGTATATGTGCGCGCACATCTGTTGTGCGAGTGTACGTTGTTCATTTTGTTGCGTGTGCTCGCATGTGTTGATTATTCTGTCTTTGAGAGAGAGTGTGTGCGCGTTATGTGTGACTAAACTGTGTACGTATGTTAGGGAAAAAAGGAAGGGAGAAAAAAAGGCGAAGAAAACATCCGATTTCCCGCAGGTATACCTGGCTCATGGTGGCTTGGGCTTCGGTCCAAGAAAATGTTACCCATAAAACCCTGGCTGAATTCTACCTGTACTCATGATGGGTTACTCACAGGTACCCGTTTTCCAGGTGCCAAACAATGAAACAACATCAATAAAAGAGAGACAAATGGACGGGAGAGGAAAGTGGACTACAGAAGTGTGTTGCACTTACAATACTTGCTGAGTCCTAGGCTTCTATTGTAGAGTGATATGACAATTCTTAGGCAGCTAAGACTTGTTTTAAATTTGAATAATTTGATCTCATGTTTTTTGTTTTGTTTTGGTTTGGGGGGGGGGGGGGGGGGAATCAATGGACCACTCATACTGCTTTAAAGACATCAACTGCACCTGACTCATTTTTGGAGACAGCTTTTTGTGAAACCAAAATCATGAAAGTGCATATAGAAATGATCATGCATATGTGTCATCATTCTAGATCTAGACAGCAAAACCCCCTTCAGACTAAGACGAGTAGAACAGGAGGAATTAAAAACCAAGCCAGAACAATTTACCAAATTGAAAGTCAAGTACCTGTGTATTGGATAGGTGAACACTATAATGCAAAAGCAAAGAGGTAAAAAACTTTTACAGCACTAGACACAGCAAGCAACGAAGCATCCATCCACGGACAATAATGAAGGAATCTATCCAGAACACTAGACTAAGATACCATGGCCATCAGATTTCCCTCTCTTATCATTATTGCATCGAGTAACTATAACTAGTTCATAACCATCCTAATCTATAGCCTGCATCTTACGTATGTATGCATGCCCTCGTTTCTTTTCACTATCTCATAGCATAAACTAAAGCCATCCGCAACCATCCCAACACCCTTCAGCCAAAAACATACTTAGAAGATTAACAACCAGTTGCACCCAGAATCTTGCCACAAGAAAAGGAAATCATATATAAAGGACTTCCAAAACCCAATTTTAGAATCAGATTTAATGTAAGTTACGCTTAAAGACAATTCAACAAGCCCAAGCAGTGAAAGCACTAACATAACCCGGCATTCATTCAAGCTCAATAATTCAAAAACCGGAGGCATATGCAGTAAGACGACTAAATTTAACATTACCTCAAGAATTCATTAAAACTTCAGAACATAAAACAAAAAAGCAATTCTCAGAGCAGCGTAACAAACAAACCCCGCAAACACGTCGCCGTTTCAATCCAGCGGCACCTCCACGTCACCATCTGCAATCTCCTGCTGCAGATCCTTGGGGCTCTTCCCGTCCACCGTGCAACCCACGCTCACACACGTGCCCAAGATCTCCTTCACGGTCCCACTCAGGTCCTTCGCCATGGACCTGGGCCTCATAATCTTGGCAATCTCAACGACGTCGTCGAGAGAAATGTTCCCGGTGTGCTTAATGTTCTTAGTCTTCTTCCGGTCACGCTCGGGCTCTTTCAGGGATTTGATGACGAGGGCGGCCGCCGAAGGGACCACCGCCACCTTGGCCTGACGGTTCTGGACAGTGAGCTTGACGGTAACACGTAAGCCTTTCCAGTCCTTGGCGGTCTCTTTGGCGATGTCCTCTCCGATTTTTTTGGGGGAGAGGCCGAGGGGGCCGATCTTCGGAGCGAGGGAGCTGGCGGCGCCGACCTCGCCGCCGGTGACGCGGACATAAACGTCCACTACCTGGGACGGGTCGAACTTCGGCGGCATGTTTTCTCGAACGGCGGCGTAGGGGAAAAGGGGAGAGAAAATGAAAGGGGGGAAAAAGTATGGTGGACGCTCTAGGGTTTGGCGATATAATGTGTGCTTAGGGTTTTTGTCTCTTGTTTGGAAGCCCAAACACTGTTTGGGTTGGACTGGAATTCAGTATAAAAGCCCAAACTCAGCGAAATATAGTTTTAGCGGCAAAAAGGGTCGTAGAAAAACATATGAAGGAGTGGAACTACTGTCTTTCAAAAAAATACTTTCTTTGTATAACGTGAGTTAAAAAAAAAAAAACTAAAGAGGGGAATTAAAAATGCCACTCCAAAGACCTCATATTTGTCATTGGGATTTCTGAAGGGACTATGCTGAAATCAATAAAGCAATCCTAGAAGGGGCGAGGGGGATGAATAGAAATTTTAAAATTTAGGGTTAATTACAAAACTGTCCCCTAAAGTTTACACGTATTTGTACTTTGCTCCTCGTGTTTACAACTTTTGTAATAGTGTCCTCCGAGGTTGACAAAACCATTGCAAACAGCTCCAAAACTGAACGGCCGTTCAAATTCGACCGTTAAGACCGCATGTGCACAGCACACGCAGTTTTGGCATGGGTAGATCGGTCATTTCCGATCCCAATGTCCCAACATGAAAAACACAGCAGAACTCACCTCTCCCCCACCCAGTTCATCAGATCTTCAAACGCCACACCCACTCACGTAGATGCCCATAGTACGCACACAATGCACACAACAGTGCGTGTAAATGAGGTGCAAGAAGCACCATGCCACCGATCTCAGCAGCGGCGTCGTCATCTCTTGCCTCCGCGAACATCTCTTCTGCCTCATCGCTGCCCAGGTTGCCCAGTCCCAAGCCCTCGACGACCGTCGCAAATCCAGCACCACCACCGATCCTCCACCACCACAACCACCAGCCCCTCGTCTTTCCCTGCTCCATCTCCCCTTACATCACCCGCCACAAACCCACCACCATGAGATAAGCAGTTCCATTCCTTCGCCTTCTCCGGGATTTGACACTTCACTTTCCACTGAGCTGAGGTAATCCTTGAAGCCCCTCTACTTGGAGTGGCAGTTGCCAGCGAGTAAGACAGTGAAAGCTATGGCTAGGGATTTTCTTTTGATAAGGAGGGGAATCATTTTGGACCGCGATGCAAGTTCTAGAACTCTTGAACTAGAGATCTATCAGCAGCGGCATTCTCTCTTGATCAAAGAATTCAAAATAGAAAATAAAAAGTAATGGAATTCTCTCCCAGAACGGCAGAACAACAAAATCCATAGAAATTCCATGAATCCCTTCTCAAACTCAGTAAAACAAGGACAGTCGTTAGGAGAGATCCTGGTAAATGAGTTGTCTCGCTCGAAAGCTATAACCTGCCCATATCAGATCAACGCTTATACAACACTCCGCAAATGGGTTTTTTTGCTGGCAGTGGTAATGAATTGACAAGGAGAGATTATTGCGAAATCAGACCATTGAAGTTCTTATATCCCAAGTCCAGTACTTCCAATCCCCAATTTTTTTGGGAATGTTTCCAGAAAAAGAATTGTTGCGTAAGATGCTGGAACAATGTAGGACAAATTGGGGGTTTAGGGTTCTAGGAGAGGAAGAAAGAGAAGAGATTAATGGAGGTTTAGGGTTTTCATAGGGTTTGGATCGGAAATGACCGATCTACCCATGTCAAAACCGCGTGTGCTGTGCACATGCGGTCTTAACAGCCGAATTTGAACGGCCGTTAGGTTTTGGAGCTGTTTGCAATGGTTTTGTCAACCTCGGGGGACACTATTGCAAAAGTTGTAAACACGAGGAGCAAAGTGCAAATACGTGTAAACCTCATGGGACAGTTTTGTAATTAACCCTAAAATTTAATATGGAAGTTTCTTTTTAAAAGAAAAAATGTAAGAAAAAAAATCGAAGTATCAGTAGGTTGGTAGCTCCATCCTATAAGCATGATTAACCACAATCAATGTCAAAACATTAGTATAAACCTAGCAATAGGACGACTACAACAACCACATAGCCCTATATACAAAACATCAAGATTAAGTACCAAAACTATTCCACCACTCCTGATGTACAAAAACGTTATTGTGGGCAGTCTGATATGCTAAGCGAAAAGCCAATTCCTGTCGTCTATCCACCAGTTACGAATATGTATAGCATGTACCGTTTGACTTTCCTTACATAGTTCTAAAAAGATGGTGGTAATACGCGGAGGGATATATACATCACTCTTCAACCGTGGAGCATATGAAGATCAGGCAGATAACAATGCAAATGTATAACATGATGAGATAAAAGTCAAGTTATAGTCCGTAATATAGCTAAAGTATAGACTGAATTGATATCAATAGCATAAATGATTATATGAAAGATCCAAGTAGAATATGTTTATTTGAATAGGTAGTGCGACAAATCTTGATTGCTGAGTTACTCTACCAAATTTTGCAACGAAGTAACAATATATGAGTGAGGGCCTTGATTTACACAAGCTATCATAGACTAACGTCCGAGTACGATATAAGATACCCAAGGGAGAGAAAGGAGTAGCTCGAAAGATAACCTCATTCCTGCCCTTCCAAATACACCACAAGGTAACCGAGATCCACAAATAATGCCTGAAGTAATAGTTCAGATTTAAACAGCGGTTTGGCCAGCTAATGTTTAATCCAATCCAACGCGGTGAGGTTTGGTAAATTGCAAAAATTAATACCAATTGGTAGACCAAACCATATTAGGCGCACTTCTTGACAATGTAAAAACAAATGATCATCTTATTCCGAACACATCAAGCAAAGTAGGCAAATATCTATGACTATGATAATGTTGACGAGTCAAAGCAGCCAATAAAGGTAGTCGCCTATGCAAGAATTGCCACAAAATGGTGACAATCTTTGCCTGGGATGGAAGTTTCCAAAGTTTTTGCCACATGCTCATTGTTGCTTGTGTGCCTATAGTGTCCAATCCATGATGCAAAGAAGAAATGCTTCGCATATCTTATAGCACTCACATCGAATATGTGAATCCAGAAATCTTTATTAGAAGTACCAGTCCGTTCTTGTGAATCTGCCAAACCATTTCTACTTGGATGAATATGATAACATACATAAGAAACAAAGACTGAATTAATATGGAATTCAAGATACAATTATAGATCTCAATTAAACTAATAAACATTCCAGTCAAGATAATAACTACACAATCTTAGAAAATTATAAAGCAATAAGTACAGAGATTGAGTTTTAGATACTTGATAAGGAGATTTAAATGGTTAGGCTTGAATTACCCAAACCTACATCAAACTATTCAAGGAAGTTCTTTGCAAGAGCATTACAATCCACTAACAACAAATTCTTCCTTGTCAACCCTTACAAATACTTGGTGATATCCACATACCAAGCACAAGTCTTAAATCCACAAAACTCACTAAAGACTTGTTAAATCCAATCCTTTATCACAACCCTTTTTCCAAAAATATTGTGTACAGTGAAACCTTCTTGAAAGAAAATTAGTACAAATGAATCTCTATTACAATAGAGATGACAGAATTGGTGACGTGAAGAATGCTCACTCTCAATCAAAGAATTATTCTCAAAGATACTCTGAGATAAAGAGAGAAAAATTTAACCTATGAACCTTGATATTTCTATAATGAATGGAGAATTAGAATTTGATTTCTATAGTGCGTGATAAAACCGCAAAATATTATTATAGGGTGGATATGCAATATAACAATTATAGGAAGAGTTGACATAATTTTTAGCAAAAGTAGTCGTTATTTTCAAATTTGCCTTAATGCAGTCGATGTGTTCCCCATGCAGTGGACTGGTTCCGTTGGTTGCCTCACAAAACATACTTTCTTATATTTGGACATAACTTATTTTAGAAAGATCAGATTGTGGCGCCCTTTTTTTGTTTAAAAGCCAATAAAAAGGATATCAAAATATGAAAGATCAACTCCAGAAAATATTTTTGAAAAAATCTGAATAAGCTTCAAAGTTCATCTATTTTTAAGAAATGCACTGGTTTGAAATGTTATAAATTCACATGCAATATATAAGACGTCCTAAGGTCATTTTAGGCTATAATCATCAATCCAAGCATGAAATCAGATTAGTTAGTTGTACATATTTATATAATATAAAGAAAGCATAAACAAAGAGAAAGAAAGACTTTTTTCATTTCTTACTTCATGTGTAATGTAAGATAGTAATTATCTTTTTCAATTGGGAGAGATGGCTGAGTGGACTTAAGCGGCGGATTGCTAATCCGTTGTACGAGTTATTCGTACCGAGGGTTTGAATCCCAATTGAAAGGAACTTAACCTGTGCATTCTTTGTTGGTCTTTGACAGTGGACATGATGAAACTTTCATAGCATATCTCCTATAGCTTTAAGCTCCTTTTACTTCGATTCACATATCCAACTTCTCAAATATGTGTTCATGTGTATGTATATACTTACCTACTAAAAATCCACTCAAAGTACACAATAGAATATAATCAATGTATTGCTATCATCAAAACAACATTTAAGTCTAGATTATCTAACCATAGGGTTAACAATCTTCCCTTTTTTTGATAGTGACAAACATTGATTTATATAAGATAAGATGTATCAAATTATAAACAATTAACACAACAATATTATATATATATATATATATATATATATATATATATATATATATGTATATCATGTGATTTTCTATGTTATGCTCAATATATATCAATTACATTCACGTTGCAATTAAATGCATAGCCAGCTTCCTCTAACTAAAACAAGATATGTTCTTCCTTTAATGTTCAACACTCAGGTATGTAGAATTATAGAATCAAGAGCTTTTGTCCCTCGTTTGTCATAAAAAAAGAGTCAAATACACGTAGGTACCCTGAAACTACCACAAAGTCTCACTTGAGGGTCCCAAAGTTTAATTTTTACACATAAGGGTCTGCAACTACAAATTTGCAATAAGTAAGTACATCCGTCCAAATTCCTAACGATCTAGGGTAAAATTTTCCAGACAAGTTAAAAAAAATTTATCTTCTCTTCTTCAACTTTTCTCTTATCTTATTCTTTAATTTCTTTTTACTTTTTCTTCTTCTTCTTCTTCTTCTTCAAAGAGACACAAATCACACCATCAGCAGATCGCCCTCACCACCACACCACCAAATCACAACCACCGGTCAGCATCACCACCGCATCATAGCAGCGCCACCGACAGACGTCTAACACCAGTCACACCACCCGTTGAACCATCGACCACCAATGTCGTCGTAGGTGATCTCTCTCAAAACCAAGAACAAGCCGTTGCCGGCGCACCCCAGCGCCACCACCATCGCATTAAAGTTGAAATCGGCCGGTGTAGACTCGTCGTGAGCCAACAGGGACACAATCTAACATATTTGGCTGCTCCAATCCTCTGTAGTCCGTCCCTTCGGCTTTCGGTACCGAAACCATCAACCAGTCAACAAACCCAGTGAGATACCGCCGATCTGGTGGGCCTTGGCGATGGGTCTGGCTGGTGAGATACCGCCGATCTGGTGGGACTTGGCGATAAGTCTGGCCGGTGAGAGGCGATAAGTCTGGTTGGTGGGTTAGATGATGGAGCTCCGGCCAACTTGTGGTCTGGATCTTTAGGCTGGATGGGGAGGAAAGAGGTGAAATTTTGAAGAAGAATAAGAAGAAGAAGAGAAAAACACCCAAAAATGCCCCTGACGGAAAAGCCTCAATCATTAAGAAAGTGGACAGAAGTCCTTATTTATTGCAAATTTGAAGTTACAGGCCCTTATGTGTAAAAATTAAACTTTGGGACCCTTAATTGAGACTTTGTGGTAGTTCCAGGGTACCTACGTGTATTTGATCTATAAAAAAAAAGACAAGGTTATGTGCATGTTATAAGATAGTTATAAGCGAGATAATAGCATGAAGTGCATATAACCATGAATCCATATAGGCAAACATCAAGAATTCCTTCATGATCCAAAGAAAGATTTACAACGTAGCTCAAAAATCTAATCTATTTCATGCAGTTTTCAAGAATAATAAGATAATATGTGATTCAAGTATATAAGCTCCCCTATCTAGTTATAAAATATACATGTTCTATGTTCAAGTATGGTTCTCTCAGCTAATACCAACAATATCGAACAAATATAACCAAATTTATAACCAAGTCATGTTTCCTTTTTGGCATCGCCAAAAGGTGCTTGTGCGTAGAAGTGACAATGTGAAGCATTAAGATGACATAAGCACTTATTCGACATGCAATATCAACAAAGCCAACAATGGCCATTGATAAAAATGTTTCTAACATTAGTGCAAGACAACCATCCATCACCATCTATATTCAACATGTATCCCAGATTATAAGATAGAAACTAACAATCAAGAATATGACAAGTTAGTCTATAGTTTGCATGAATGCTTAACAAACAAGATTATTATATTATAAGACATAAATATGACAATTCAAACACGATTCCTGATGTATAAGTTTAGCGCATAGCACAATCTTGAGTTGATTATTAAATTTTACCCTTTTGGTGAATTATAAAAGAGTTGGGCTCGCCAAAGATTTTTCTTGAAGTTCCATGCTCTTTGATGAGCTATGAGACTCTTCTCATTTGTAATAGCATTTCTGATCTTGGAATACTTACTTCCCCTTATTATTTAGCTTGTTACACATCTCTTTCAAGTTTTTCTTGGAGCCTTCTCCGTTTTGCTATTTATCTTTGCTTTGGACAACCTATAATCACACTTAGATCTAAATTTTGGTACCCACATTTTCTTGGATCCATAAGTACTTGTCCTAGCAACATTAAGAAATTATTAAACAACCCACATTTTCTTTATTCTTCATAGACAATTCTACAAGGGTATTGATTAGTTTTATGCCCTTTCTTGTTATACCAATGACAATACGTAAAGAATGAGCAATAGGTCAATTGTTGCCTTGGAGAGACATTCTTTTGAGTTTGGTTTTGTAAATTCTTTCTAAGAAAGCTCAAAATATTAATGCCTAATCTATATTTGTTTAAAGAAACATTTTCATTGCCAATCAAGAATTCCAAATTGTCTTCACCTTTCAAAATTTTGGTAAGACACTTTTTCAATACCTCAATTTTCAATATCTCATTTTGATTTTTCAAGTCCAAAACATGTTGTCAAGTCTCATCTAAAGGAGTATTTAAATCTAAGCCAATCAAACTATCTTTCACATACTTTAAATAAAGTTGGTCATACAGGCATTCACTCACGGCGTTTAACTTATGATTTTCATGTTTTAAGTCATCAAGCTCTTTTAAAATTACACGCACTTGTTTTGTGAAATCACAAATTTTCTTGGCTAATTTCATAAGTTCTTCATATAAAAAAAATATAATTATCATAGATATCATCATTGGAGTAATTGCCAAAACTATCACTGTATGAAAATTTGCATCTTATACCCATTATTGAAAGATTTAGCATGGATTTTAGCAATACTAGCTATTATTGTAAATCTAGGGCTTATGGTCGACAGTAATACAATGCAGTCAACCACATTCAACTTTTGGAGGCATACTGTCTCAATCTGGTCAACTGGATTACTGTACTGTCAATCCAGTCGACTGCATTGTTTTTTTTTGTTTTTTTATCTTTAATATAACTTTTTCTAGCAAAATCAAATTGAGGATGTGTATTGGAAAGCTAAAAAAAGCTTTATCAAAATATGAAAAAATTGACTTCAAAATAAAAAATCTGAGTTAGCTACAATGTTCTCTCATTTTTCAGAGCTACACTTGTTTGAAAGATTATGAACTCACATGCAATGCACAAAGGATGGTCATTCAAGGCCATAATCATCGATTGAAGCATCAAGACTAGTTAAATAATAGTAAAGCTCAGTCAAAATTTAAGAATCAAGACAACTTACATAATAGTAAGTTCAATAAAAATTGAAAATAACTTTATCTTATATCATGCACTGCATGAAAAGAGGCATATTTTTAATGATGTGCCATGCAGACGCTTATTAAATGCTTACGAGGACACGACATGACTGCTTACCAAGGTTGTCTCTGAAATGTTCTGTATTTCTCGAAGACTTATTCTTGTATATAATAAAGAAATCTAGAGACATGTAGCATATATCAAAATCTAGATAATTTGTAAAGAATTCTAGATGTTCATTGTACACCTTATAATTGAACGGATCACTACCATTCATTGAATAGGAAGAAATGTATAAATAGGAGAAGTCATCACTTGGTCAAACCATCCAAGTATTATCCAAGACTTGTATTCTCTCTTTGCAATATAGAGCAAGCATTCTCCCAAAATCTCTTTCCTGCCTATTAGCTCTTTCTATTTTATCCATGGCACTCGCTGTTTTCATGGTTTTGTAGTGTCAGCGTCTCGTGTGAAGGGGACACACAAAACTCTTGTGGTGTTCGATCATTTCTCGAAAACAATATATTCTCCTTCAAGCATGTTTAAAATTTTGAAGAGACTATTTCATGCACCTCTTCATCTTCTATAAATAGAGTATTAGACAAGAGTAAAACTCCATGTGCATGGCCAATGACATCTTGAACATTGTCTTGCTTACAATGAGGGGTATTTGCATAATTAGTTGCCAAAAGGCTTGCTACAGCCATGTTTTAATAAAATGTTTAATTTGAAGAATAAAGTGAGATGAGTTTAGAAGGCGCCGTTCTTGCACACATGGTTCTTTTTTAACGCAGTTGGATCTTAAAGACGACATACATTGCTGAGAGCAATAGCGAAGGGAAGTTCTGGATGAAGAGCCATACGAGTGGCATGATTCTGGCCTATCTAAAGATGGTCGAATCAGCTTACTGACTCCTTGAAAGTGGAGCCCCTTAAAATAGCGCGCAAATCATGGTGCTTTACATGGAATGCAAATAATCGTCTATGGAAAAGTTGCCTACCTTTGGTATGTTCCTTGAATTTTTGGTGGTCCTCTTTTTATTTGTCTTTTTGACTTTTGTTACAACACTGTAGCACATCGCATGCAGTTAGTCCATGTATGCTTCATGTGAGTTCTTCTTACTATGATTCATATCAATTCACTAAGGCGTATCATGAAGGCCAGAGGTGGGATCATCCTAGCAACATCTCCACCTTATACTAGCTAGCTTTATCTGGTCAGCAAACTTAGCCATTGTCGGTCCTCGCATACCTTCAAGTGAAGGCTGGGTTAAGGAGTTCTTAGCTCAAGATTTACCTTGCGTGTTGGATACTTTTCTTGTCGACTATGTGTGCAAGAATGGAGAGTTGTTTCAGAAACATTTTAAGCATAGTACAGGTGTTAAGGAGCAAGATTTGGTAAGGAGTTTGGGGGAATGCTTGGAAGAAGTTACACCTGACTACTCTAATGATCACTGTCAAGTCTGTAGCATTATGGATTGAGACGAATTCCTGCTTATCAGTGACGGACCCTGTGGTGGTGGGGGGAGGCATACTTTCCACTGCAATCCTCCACTTAAACCCGTTTCAGACGGAGACTAGTTTTTCCCAAATTGTGCAAGTCAGGGAGCCACTTAGGAAACTTGTTTATGTAGTAGGAATGTGGCGTTTTGAAACCATAAGCCTGAGAAGCTCTAAAGCAAAGTTTAAGTTGGGTCGTATCTACTTACAGTGGTATTTTACTTTCAAGGCACAACCACGATAGCATATAGTTGTCATCCTTGCTGTAGAATGCAAATATGTAGTTGATGAATCGTAATTGCTCGAGTAAGGAGATGAGCTTGGAGGGGGGGTGAAGCAAGGTAGATGAAGCTATGCATACTTTGAATATCGAGAGAGTATATGTAAAGATAATAGCCGGTCTTTGCCAATATATATATATATATATATATATATATATATATATATATATATATATATATATATTGCTGATGTACAAGAATTGGGTTATTTGAAAATAACATGATCAACTTATAAAAAAGTATAAAACAAAGACTAGGGGTGTGTTTGATAACCCAATTCAGTACTTAAAACTATAAATTTTCAGTGGTTTCTAATTAAGTGCGTTTGATATCGTACTTTTTTTACCACTCAAAATAATAAGTGTTAGATTAATTGAAGACCAATATTTTAAGTCACCCATAGCTGACTTATCACTTATTGCTGAACACACTCAATAGTAGCTCATTTTACCAATAAATGAATAATTAGCCCTAATTGCCTCTTTATCTGCCTCCTCTTTTCCCTGATTGTCACCTCTTCTTCTTCTTCCTCCTGGCTGAGTTGCTGTCTCTTTTTCTCTTATCACGATACTCTTACTTGCAAGTGTGTGATTTCATGGTGCTTATTACATGGGTTTCACTTGATATGTGAACGTAATTAGGAATTTTTTCCATTTGATCTTTCTGATATTGGATTGATCTCCTGCTTCATCAATGTAATCTCAATTTTGTTAGCTTCATTGAATGTGGTATTGGCACAGGACACACATAGCACTGAGTACTCAAAGCATGTGTTTTCTCTTTCTGAAATATATGTATCAAGAACCTGAAAAAAAGATGTAAACCCATATCTATATAAAAATTTATCAGTCAGGAGGGAGGCCTGAAAGTCGGTTGGAACAAGAGTGCCACCCTCTTAAAAACTTATTATAAGATCAAAAATTCTATTGTGAAGATGTACCTTCTCCTGGTACTGATTTTAAGAAGGAAGGAGATGGCGAGAGACTCTGGAGAGTCTTTATACTTTCCAAATATAATAGAAAAGTAACCTTAATAGCCTGTTTGTGAGTTTTGAAATGAGGGAAAAGAAAAGAAAGGAAGGGGAGAGAAGAGAAGGGAAAGAAAGAGAAGGGAATACAATTTTTCTTCCTCTTGTTTGTGAGCTTAAGAGAGAGAAGAAAACATCATTCATTTCCTTTGTTTGTGAGTTCAGAAGAAAAAAAAAAAGAAATGATACAACATTACATACATACCCTTATACAATAGTGTGTTAATCCAAACAAGGACTTTAAAGTATGATTTTAACTAAGAACATCGGAGAAAAAAACTGGTTATCAAGGACAAAACAAAAAGTTTATACCATAATAACGTGATAAGTTTTCACCGGTTAGTGCCACAATAAAAAACACACAAACTAGCTATTGAAAAAACACAAATTGGTCTTCTGTTTGTTTGTAATAAATGGTATGATAGGTTTTTTGTAAAATACCCTAGAAGTTAAAAGTCATTAAAAATTGAGTTATCATAATCTCAAGGGTATTATAGGCGTTATTAAAGTATTACTTATGAGAGTTTCCTTTCGCTCCGTTTCTTCCTAATTTTGGGAGGAAAGATTTAGAGACAAAAGAGGCCAAAACTTTTCTCCCTTTTCTTTTCTTTTCTCTCTTTAAAAAAACTCACAAACTAGAGAAAATGGAGGAAATGAGCCACTTTCCTTTCTTTCCTCTCTTTTCTCTCCTAAAAAAAACTCGCAAACAGGCTATAAAAGCTCCGAATAAAGGATAACCTCTTAGGAGGTAAAGAGATGGTGTTTTTTAGGTTGAAGGGAATTGTAGGGTATTAGAAAGTAATGCACATGGAAAATGGCGTGGGGTCGGGATAGTAAAAAGGCGTGGACTTATGAGTGGTACATGTAAGTAAGGCATTACTTCATGCAAAAAAACTTTTGTTATATGATTACTAGAGACCAGTGGAGGTATTTCTTTTATCTTGCTGCTATAGGCATATCCGTAAGCCTTCTATATGCTTAGATATCCTGCTACTATAGGCATATCCTGAGTTAGTGTGTTTATGTATTGCTTTAAGTTTGTTGTCTTAAGGTCATGCCTATCAAAATATAGATTAGGAAATTACACGAGACCATGACTAACAACTATTCTAATTGAGATTACAAGGAATGTGCTGAATGAAGCAAATATGTGCCAAGTTATAAATTTTTTTTTGGAACTTTATCAAACTACTTCCTCAGATTGGTGCCTGAGTATGTGATATTGAACCGTGCACGAGTTTAAATATATATTTGGTCATGGTGTAGTAATTCTAATGGCTACACACCTTTGGGATAGTACAAGGCCTTTCAAGGGGTGAGTTTGGTTTTGGAGAAATGGATACATGTACAATTGTTTTAAGTGCATGCCCATTAAGGTTGATTTGGTTTAGTGAAACTGGTTATCTAGTAGTGTTTTACTTTACGAGAAGTTTAACTATATTGTCAATGCCAAATGCCATTGTAGCAATCCAACTTAGTGAAGGTTCTCTCCACCCCCCTCCCGCCCCGCTATTCTAGTTGTATTTCAAACTTGCTAATTTTATGAGTTAAACATGTCATTTGTTTTGGAAAAGAGATCATAAGATTATATTGAGCAAACACTTTTGGGTTTTCTCAATTTTTTATCTTGATGGAAGTGTTTAGACTATTCCTATGATTATGTCAGTACATAGATATTGACATTTGAAATTAAGTAACTCATTGGATACGTGTTCAAGCTACTCTTAGGCCTGAGAGAAGTTACTTGAGCACCGTGGTCATAATTTGATTCCACACTTAAAATTATCATTTACTATCGAAAATCTTTAACGAGACCTTTAAAACTCATTATCGATACTTTTCCTGTTTTGAATTCCAAAAGCTTAGACCTATAACCTTTTATAGTAGTATCTAATGCTTGAGTATTTGTATAGGAATGCTTCTGGTGATAGTTCTAGAGCAAACTGGAAGGATCCAGAACTATAAATTTTTCATAGATGCATGCCTTATAGAAGTATCAGAAGGTGGAAAATCTGGAGATAGCTTGAAGAAGGCATCATGGGATAATTTAATTAAAAAATGAAGCAGAAAAAAGGTATTAAAAAAAACCAGTGGAATTATTTGAAACAAAAATATGGTGTATGGTCCAAACTAATTGAAAAGACTGAAAATGATTATGATTCGTGACAAACACTATGAACTGGAGTCCAGATAAATGAGATGACTACATAAAGGTACAATTTCATTAACCTTAAAATGCATTTAGTGAAATATGAAAAACTATTAACGTGTAACGAAATTTTAAACACAAATTCCATAGGCAAATTCAGATGTGAAACAATTTCGATATATCGGACTAAAGTCTACAAAACAGTATTAGATCAACTAGGAATGAAGCCTGGGGTCCACCGAAGGATGGGTTGCCTATCGATGGTGGGCTATCTTCTCAAATTCATGTAGACGATGACTCTGATGTGCCTCCTACACTTGATTTTCTAATGAATGTACCAAAATCAAAAGTCAAACGCCATAAGAAAGATAAATCTAAGAAGCTTGATGATCAACTAGCCGCAGTTCTTAAAACTTTGGAGAAACAAGACGGGCCAGGCATGGAGGAGTGCAATCGTATTTTAATAAGATGTAAACGTTACAAATGGTCGAACCTTATACATTGTTGCATGCATCATTTTTTGTGAAAGTAAAGCATACGTGGAAGAGTGGATGATGCTTGGTCAAACACCAGAAGAAGTTAGAAAATCTTGAATACAAATAAATGGAAAAAAGCTAGAACCTCTCTGAAATGCCCTTGGTTGGTTTAATGTTTCTATTAGGAATATGATAATTAAATGATTGTTGGACTACTAGGGAGTTAATAAAATATTTTTCTTTTTGTTTTTTTTTCCTTTTGGAGCGTGATTGTTGATATTTATGCCTTTTAGTAATTACAATGACCATTTTCTTTACTATGTCGGATAATATTGCTTTATGAGGTGCTAGCCTTATAGTCATGTTTATCTTTTACTGTGTTGATTATCGATTATACATTAGTGTTCACTTATATTGTCCTTAAACGCATAGAACAGAATGGTGAACATATACCAAAAGGATGTCTTAAGAGTTATTGCAACCATTCTCATAATGAAAATTTTGAAACAAAGACATTTCAAGAGAAGACCAGATACAAATTCTTTACTTAATGGAGCTGGATACTTGACGAGATTATAAATGGAAATCCTACTCATTCTCAAGAGATTTTGAGGATGCCCAAACGAACTTATTAAAATATTTATAACCACTTTCTCACTCGAGGGTGGCTAAAGGGTAGTTTGTTATGTTTCCATACAAGAGAAGATGTCAATGTTCTTGGTAATTTTAAGTCACAATACTCGTTTTATGAACCGAAGATTCAACCATTCAACCCACACCGTGCATAGATATTTCCACGAGGTGTTATCAATGATGCTAAAATTTTCAAAGGAAATTATTGTTCCTATGACATATTATCCCAATGTCAATCAGATTTGGCATCATCGTCGGCTCAGACACATTTTTCAGGTACAAATACAAAGTTGGATCTCGTTAAAGATTTAGTGATCTATTTTTCTTAAGTGAGCACGAAAATGCTTATAGACGTAATTTCATGCTCACTTGTCACGTATGTAGTTATATTTTATTTTATTTTATTGGTCGTAGGGTGGAGTAGATGCACTGGACAAAACACTTATTCATTTTGTCGTATCCCCTGATCAGCAAGTGCAATATAAAGGAAGAGAAATGGGTGAATATTACGAAAATGTTCTCGCCATATGTGACTTTAACATGGTTTCCATATTTATATGGCTGGTTGGAAAGGAGTAGCACATGACTGAAGGGTGTTAACAGAAATTATGGGGAATTCTGCTAATCATTTTTCGTTTTCGGCCCCAAGTATTGAAATACGGCGCCTTATAAATGGCATTGACATATATTAAAACCAATACTCAATTGTTCAACTAATGAATTTATTGCAAATAAGTATTATTTATGTGATGATGTATGTACACATGCTCGTAGGTCATCGTACAAGAACGAAGGAGGAACCCATGTACATGCCAGGTTGAAAAATGATATTGGGCGTTCTTTTGGAATTCTTAAGGCTAATTATCCAATATTGAAGAAGATGCCGCCATATCCTTTTCAAGTACAAAGGAATATTGTTATTACTTGTGCAACGTTACATAATTTCCTTCAGAAAATGATTATCATAGATTCTCTTTTTGATCGATTTGATAATGGGAATATTCTTGAAAATACAGATCATCACAATGAAAATATAGTAGACATGGGAGCAGAAGCACAATAAGCTGAATAAAATTTTATGGTGACCTTATGGGAGCAGATTGCAACTCAATTGTTTAATTTGAGATTGTAGTTGATATATGTAATAATGTGACTTTTTACTATCAGTACATTGTTGTTAATTTTTATCATGTGACTGATTTGGATATTTTTTTTAATGTTTTAAAGCTATTCTCATGATTGTAAAATTTGGATTTGAAGTATCCTTCATTGATATCGTAATACGTTCAGTAATACAATTGTTTAACAAACTTGTTAAAGTTTTAAAAAATAGAGTAAACGGATATTATTGTCAAATTAAACAGTTTTAAGACTTTAATTATTTTGTTTGATAAAACAGAATAGGCTGATTCAACACTTCAATTTCAGACTAGACCAAATTTTTTTCAGTACTTAATATTCAGCATGTTTAGGAATCACAAGCGAAATTTTGGAACACAAAGTTTTGGACAAAGGCTTTCTTTGTTCCGAACAGTGGTTCCTCCCTTTTTTTCTAAGGAACACTGAGGAGTTGTTTTATTACTACCAAAAATATATATTTAGGAAAGAGAGAGGTGGTGGGGTGGGGGGGGGGGTTAAACTCCTTAAAATGCAGGAAGAATCTTGCCAACAAGAAAAGGAAGAAGATCAAACTAAGGCTTCTTATACGTGAAGATACCATTTTTATCCTGAGTCCACGCATTTGATGAGTTTTTGTCACCTCTTGGAAGGTAAAAAGGTACGGGAGATATTATGAATATGGACATGAGAGGTTAAATTGTCTACTGCGGTGTTTACATTCTTCATAGATGTGAAAACACTACAACCAAAGCTCTATCAACTGCTCACATTCACTACAAGAAAAAGCAGATATGCCTACGGTATAATACCATAGGCATAGGTGCCAAGTACCGTAGGCATAGGCTTGCCTATGGTACTAAATTGTAGCCATAAGTGGCAATGCCCTAGATCTATTCCTACGGGGTTGAGTGTTATCCCTACGGTTATCCCGTAACCTATATACCTATGCCGAATTCGTATTAATCCACTTATAGCGACAGTTTTTGGAGGAATAGCCTACGGTATAACCATAGGAATAAGCTTTATTTTTGAATGCTATGCCTACGGGTAATACCGTAGGGATATGCTTACCCTATAGGTACCTTAAGCTATATCTTCGGTACATTCTGTAGGGATTAATGCCCAGAAAATAGAACACAAACCTTTACCTCCGGTTTATATCGTAGGTACATGTGCTCTTTTTTTTCCTCCTTCTAATCGAATGCTGGATCTTGTTTCATCATAATAACCTGCAAATACAATTGAAATATCATAAACATGTTCTGCAATTGAAATATTATAAAGATGTTTTCAATTGCATAAATAGCGTAGTGTTATATAACAATAATTTGTGCACCAAATTCCATACAAAAGCGTCAATCCCAATACTTAATTTCAAAAGCTATCTCGATATCATAATCCTGTCGTTGCACTTAATTCTAAGCACTGCATACCATATAAACAACCAGATAATGAATTCAGAAGCACAAGTTGCAAGAGTACATTGAATTCAGCCATAACTCAACTTAAAAAACCAAACCCAAAAACCCAAAAACTATTTCAGGTCAAATAAATCTGGACCTTGAAGTATAAGTGAACATAAAGACACAAATTACCAGATTATATCAGCACAATTAAGCATCGAAAGCTCAATTGTGCAAAATGTTAAAGAAGTGAATAAGGACCATGTGGGAGTGAAGTGTAAAGTGACCTTAAGTGTCAATGTGCCTTCACTGGTTTGAGAGAGCGCACAGACACCGGATATGATCTCATGTCCATGCCGTTAAGTCTCCCATTCTTTATATAAAATTGAATTTATTGATTAGTGGAGGTGTCTGTGATTGAGTGGTGCATGAACTATTTAGAGGAGTATGTTGAAAGTGGCAGATTGTAGAAGGGTAGTGTGTGTTTATCCAGTGTGTGTTTGGGGGCACGTATGGTGCTGAGTGTATTGCTGTCGTGAATGTGTGATGCGTGTGTGTGTAGGCTGCTCAGCAACCATATGTGAAAGTGTGTGTATTGATGTGTGTGCTGTTATGTGTGTATGATGCGTGTGTGTAGGCTGCTGGGCAGTCATGTGTGAGGCCCTTGGCAAGTTAAGCCAAGAAATCAAGAAATCTATTAAACCTTGTGAGGCCTAGGCAAGTTAAGCCATTCTTTGTCCATATTAGGTTCCTTCATGTAAGTAATAAATTAGTTGAAGCTTAATCATTATCTATGTGAATAAAGGAAAACATAAGTTACTTGTACAAGGTAATAGATATACCAAACTCACCTACCACAAGAGGTAACTAGACTTTGCTTCCATAAGTTGTCACTTATGGATACCATTTTATTACAACATTTCAGATTAAATGATTTGATTAGGGAGCCACTTTGATACATCAAATAAATTTTTAAAAAGAAGCATGATGTAGCCCAACAGACTTCTCATATACGCTTTATTAGTAGTAAAATGACTTATCAATCTGTCTTGGGGTCTTGGCACATCATCATTAAACTTCATGAGATGGACTTTTGGTGACAAGTGTTTAATTGGCCACAGAATCTAATTTACCAGTTCAAGCCACACTATTGACTTATGTGAGGATTTCAGTTTATTGCCCGCAGAATTTTAACTACTCAAGCCACACTACTGGCTTATGTGAGGATTTCAGTTCATTGGACCATGGAATCCAATTTAATTGGACGATTTAACCTAAAAAATTCAGCTCATTCTATGTTTAGAGAAGTTTCTCCACTTTCTATAATAACAAAACAAGAACAAAACACAATTTCGGCTTATGTAATGAGGAACGTTTATGTGTAAACTTATATTTGACATGCTAAGTAAGAAAATTACAGTATGCACATAAAATCAGATTTCTAACTGAAAGTGGCATCAAACAAAAGAACCTAAGCCTATAATCAATTGGCATCAAATATCAAAAATCAGATTTCTAACTGAAAGAGGCATCAAACATAAAAATCCATTTGATATTCATGTACATATAAAAATAGTAAGTGAATTAAAAGTACCTTCAATTGAGCTTAAATGTTTTGAAGCCCCACTTTCAACGAATTCCAAACACACTAATGTATGTTCCCCTATCAAGCCAAGCCTTGCAACAAAAGAACCTAAGCCTTATGCAAGCTTCATAACAAGCATGCACCCTGAATTAAGTGTTCTCGGCAAAAGGAGGAAAGGTGAAGAGAAGAAAACCAAAAGTGTCCTCAAATTATAAGCGTAAATAAAACACAAGCATCCCATTAGATGAAACATCATAAAAAAAATAAATAAGAGAAAACATCCAAACTTTTTCAAACTCCAAACTAAAGATGCACAATCTCTATCTATGAAGAAAAAAGTTTGATATTTTGCGAGGCATGCTTCTTACAAACCAACATTTCTTAGAGAAAGGCAAAAAGAAAATTGACTACCACTTAGGATAGAAAAATTCTCGCCAGACGAAAACCATATGTACTATAGCAGATCATTTCAAGGGCCTATTTACAAACTCAAAAACTTCATATGGTATCAATGTCACTCAAGATATGTGGAGATCGATCAACACAGCCACCAACCAATCATACATACATATCGAGAGACAGAAAGATAGCTCAAACCATCAATCTACCCCAAGCTTCAGCCGATTTCAGCAAATTAAGCTGTGTATGTGAGAGTTTGAGTGTGTGATTTCAGCAAATTGAGCTGTGTAAGTGCAGATTCAGCTAATAGTAGAGTATGTGCCTGTGATTTCAGCATTTTTGTGGGTAAGATTTAAGCAAATTGAACTCTCTTCACGTGTGTGAGAATTCAACAAATTGAGCAGTGTGTGAGATTCTAGCAAACTTAATGCACACCACAGTGTGTAACTAAACAAATCATAGTACAATGAGAGTGAATGTGTGTGTTTGTGTGTGAAGGCGTAAGCATCAACCTTTCAGAGCCATTAAGCTAGAAAGCTGATTAAAATTTTTCAAAGCCTAAGCACAACCTAAGCTGTTGCAAGAGTTGCAACGTAACACCAATCAAAATGGCCAACATTGCCCTAGAGTGTTGATCTAATTTCAGCTAAGAAGACTTTTCTGGAAAAACCTAGAGTCGAATAAGACTTTTCTGAAAATCCTACTAGACTCTATGAGATACGAGGTCTCTTGGATCTTGTAAGGTTATAACTGACTGCAGTTGTATGCAATTGGTTACTCCTTGGAGAGCCCTCTTCTCAAATCATAGCGAAACCATTCATGCAATGTTGCCAATACTGAAAGAGACTGAATGTGCTGTGATCATATCATACAATTGGAACATGGCATGGACAAATTTAGGGATATACAATCATGGTTTGTTTTTCCTGCATATTATGTGTCCTTGAAAGAACTATACAGAAGAATTGGTGTTCTTGATGGAAAACAGAGGAGGGATGCAGTTGTATGCAATTGGTTACTCCTTAGAGAGCCCTCTTCTCAAATCATAGTGAAACCATTCATGCAATGTTGCCAATACTGAAAGAAACTGAATGTGTTGTGATCATGTCATAAAATTGGAACATGGCATGGACAAATATAGGGATATACAATCATGGTTTGTTTTTCCTGCATATTATGTGTCCTTGAAAGAAACTATATAGAAGAATTGGTGTTCTCGATTCATAAGCATAACATCTCTCATTGTATCTAAAACTCAAGTTTCAATGTTTGTTAACAGTGGCGTATGCCTGCAATTACGCATTTCAAAACATTGGCTAACACCAGCAATATGAACACTACACTAACTAAATTTATATGTCAAGAAAACCTAAATACAACAATATAATAGCTCATAAAAGTCCTATCACCACATCCTTTTTTGGGTTCAAGTCTATAAATGGAATTTTGGTGTTGAGTACTAGTTCCTATGGCCTAGCTCAAACCAGATGAACTACAAGATACGTATTAGCCCAAAGCTCCAACTACGACGACTATTCTAAAATTGCCAATTCCAATTGTCTCCGTGTGTTAATCAAATCTTCTACTTATATTCAAAGTGTTAAGTACAACAATTAGATTAGGCCCTCAGGTCAATAAAGTCGCACACTGCATCCCGTCTGCTGCACTGGAAGCCACGTAACTACGGTATCACTAAGAAATCACCCTTCTCTTGGCTTACATGTCTCCTGATGACCAAGGGTATTCGGGATTCAATAACAATTGACTAAAACGGAAAATAGCATGGTACTTACTCATGTAACTAGCCAAAATTTCAGCTTAAAACTGACAAGGCAAAACAAACCCAAATCAAAATGGGCAATCAAATTGTCAATTCGAGCAATTTCACCTAAAAAGTTTGCAAACTAATATCAAACCACCTATTTCTGGTTCATGCAAAAAACGCATAGAAAAGTTTGTGTAATCAGCATATGTTGTGATTGTTTCAAACCACAACCTATTTCTGGTTCATGCTAAAAAAACTTTGTGTAATCAGCAAACTAATATCAAACCCAAATAAAGAGAAAAGGTATAATTGTTTCTCCATGCGTTGTGATCGATAGAAGGAGAGAGAAGAAGATCGGATGGTTTGAGTGATCGACAAAAAGAAGCAAGAAGAACGGCATACCTAGAAGTCGATCTTCACGGAAATTCTTGTTGCCCCCCCCCCCTCCCCCCAAAATCTCATTCGAGATAGGTTTTGTGCAATTCCAATTGCCAAAATTATGCCCTCGAATTTCTCCCTCCTGATCGTCATTTCCTATCCCAACGGTAATCAGCTGTGGGGTTTGCGTTTGAGAGATTCAATCGCCAAAGCTCTCCAACGTAACCTGATTTTCCACCCAATTCCCACGGTAAGCACCGTTGTAATTAGATTCCAATTTCGAGTAGAACCAATGGCCACAGTTCAATCTTAACTGTTGGTCTGAGGGGGACTTGTCTCTACGATTCCGTTTATACCGTAGGCTGTTTTGTCACTATAGATTAGTTTTATTGTAGTGATTCTCTAGTTAGATAGATACCTTTTCAAAAAGGGTCACAATGACCTCCATCAAAACGTTAAGAGTTAGATTCAATGTGTTGCACATCAAACCATTATCTTTGCAAAGCTTCAAACTATCTCTCAAAGTTGTAGCCTCGGCAATCATATTTTTACCTCTCTGATAGTAATTCAAAATTGACAGAATGATGATTCCTTCACTATCTCGTACTAACATATTCACGTGCACAAAATCCTTCGATGGGATTTAGAGATGAGTTTCAAAAAGGCGTCGAGGTACATAGCATCCATGATATCTTAAACTTGCCAACCCAGAAAAACAAAACACAATTGAATTCGAAAACGTCAAGCTGGAGCACACTCATCCGGAAATGTTATGTCTGCACACATAACTGATCTAATCTGGGTTGTGCCAGAATTTGAACTATGTACTATCGTCTATTTTGCATTGGACTGCGTAAGATCACTATCATCCATCATTCCATTAGTCAGAATAAATTACAAATTACATGGGGAGCCAAAGCCACGAGACAAGAACAAGTTCTGAACAAGAGAACTTTTTTTTTTTCTTTTTGATGTAAGTAGAAATATATACCAAGATCAAAGAAAAAGGTAAATATTATTTGAGGGAAAACATAACCCTGCCAAAATATAGCAAGTAATAAGAACTAAAAGTAGATGACAATCCCATCCATCATGAGTAGAATACTACTAAAACCAGAATCGACATAAAGAAAACACCACAAGGAACTCATCAACCATGGGCTGCTTCAAGGAAGGATAACTGCAGGCTGTACATGATCAAGCCAATCCTGCCTTTACCCGATCGGTAAACAAAAGAAGGCAAAGCGGATGAGAGTAGTTAATCACCTTCTTTTCCTTGGGTTATAGGGTAAAATCCTCTTATTCAATGGAAATCAAGCAAGGCACCACCTGATACTACTGATGCTAGTCCCCTGACTTCAGCAAGTGATACAAAGCCACCATTAAAGAATGAAGGAAGACCATGTACCAAAAAAAAAAGAAAAAGAGATGCAATAGAATCGAACAATTACCTGATACTGGTGATATACTGAGTCCCGAGACATTGGCAAGTGATGCAAAGCTGCCATCGTTTATCATGTGATGCGTACGCTTTTCGTTTGACGTGCGTACTTTTCTTGATTGGACGGAGGTTTTGTAACCATTTTCATGTTCTAGCAAAGGGAGAGTGTACTTGGCACATCGTGTACAGTAGAATTTCCCCTGCTTTTTACCAACAATTAACTTCTGTAGCAGCTCGCTTCACGAAGCATCCAAGTTCCTTCGAATGGGGTCATGCAGTCACTCACTCGTTTTCTGTCATGTATGATATGCCAAAAGCGGAGTCAACCTCACCCTTTTTGCGGTAACGAAGCCGCGTTACACATTCTCCACATGCACATTCAGAGTTCTACAGTCAATTGGTCATCTATTTAAGAGTGCCTACATTTCCACATCCTTCTCAAGATTCACCCCGCCCCAAGCACACAACAGACAGACAGTCTTCAGTAAGAAAGAAGCCACTGCCCTGACCTTCACCTCCCTTTCTTCCACGTACTGCAACCAAAGAAGACTAAACACTTGACAATGGCAAAGGAGATTGGATGTCTGGGAATCTGGATGGAGGTTGCTGCAGCACTTGTTGTGTACCCGCATAAGCCTTCAAACTCTCCTCAGCTGGAAACGATCGTTGAAGAGCTAAACGAGGGCGTTGACGATGATTCATAGCTGTAGTGTAGCGCGTTTGATTCTCCTTTTGGGTTTTTAACTTCTGAACCATGAAACAACCCAAGAGCTGTTTTTCTGTTCTGCACTTTACTATTCAAATCGAGTCCAAATTGGACTATTGAAGTAATATTGCCTTTTCATCTAGCTACCTTTTCGTGCTTAACATCAATGTTCTCAACTTTCACCGATGTTTATTTGCATTAATACAGAAACTTTTCACCCGCATTAATAATCTATGATGATATTAGTGAACTGCGCGCTGGCACATTAAGACCATTATTGTTGTGCCTACCACAAGTTTGTGATGCTTTTCCCCGGAGATGTTTTACATTTACATTCCCGTCTCATTTAAAGAGCCGCTAAATGATTGGATTAGATGGGCCAAGTAGACCGTACTGCTAAATATGGGTGAGCATTTAAACCGTTGAAATCGATCTAGTCGTAAAAATCAAACCAACTAATCTGTGCATTTTCAAACCGATTTAAAAATTAAACGGTTTGTGTTTTTTTCCCAAACCATACATTCGGTTCGGTTCGAAATTTTTTGAAACCGCATAAACCAAACCAACCCTATATAATAATATAACATATCTATATTTTTACCTAATCCTAGTTATTTTTTTTTTTACTAATCATAGTTATCTAACCACTCATATAAAATGAGATAAACCCTAAATCTCTTAACGTAACACACATTTTTCATTCGTCGCCTGCATTTTACTAAGTGTTAATAATTATGATAAAAAATTCAGTTTTTTTTGGAGTTTATTAGTATGTATAAGTTATTAATTTTTTGGCCTAAACTCGTCCAAAATTGAGTTTGGCTCAAACCGATTAAACCGTCAAAACCGACCCTTCAATCCGAAGAAACCAAACCGTTCAACCACGGTTCAATTTTTTTCCTAAACCGAGGTTGGTCCCGGGAGAGGGGGGGGGGGGGGGGGGTTTCTCCTTCAAAATTACAGGCTACATTTTTTTATGAACGTCGCGTTTGTACTTAAAAGATATTCTCTAAAACAAGAACTCGAAAGTTCTTTCTATCTTAAAGAAATCTTAAACAATGAAATCCAGCTTTGCACTTCCTTAGAAAATGCGGACAGTTTATGCCCATTGGTAAAATTTTAAGATTGGGTTCAACGTTTGCATCATCATATGAATAAACTAGTATCCTCCTAAGCCCCCATCACCTACTATTATTGCCTAAGCAAACCTCCTTGTTATTACGAGAAAAAAAATTTCAAAACTCTTCTTTTTTGTATCTGCATAAAAATTTCTAGGGTGGGCAGCGTATCTCACGCCTGTATTGCCACACTGGGCTTCTTATTATGATAATAAACCTAGCAACAATTTTTGCCATATTGCCACACACGACTTATTACTATGATAACAAATCTAGCAACAAATTTTGCCATCATCATCTCTTAGGATTGTAGATGCAAAGTCAAAAGCAGCCGCAATGATGTAAAAGTATCGGCATTTGTATTGTAATACTATTACAATATTTACGCACAATAACGGTGTCCGTCTCTCAAAAAACACTCTAACATAACTAGAAATCCAAGTTTTGAAAAGTGATCGAGGAGTTCTTACATTAATTGATGTATACTTTTCAATGGTCTATAAATGTACCTACATGTTACGTCAGTATGTATTTGTTTATGCTTCCAAAGAAGGTAGCAAGTATATTTTGATAAATTATGTCACATTTTGTTTGAAAACTAATATCAACCACTTTATGGGCAAATTATATATGACACGTGGTTCACCAGTGACCAGACATTCCAAAGGCTAACATAGTTAATTTTGAAGAAGATTAGAGCATTAGAATGAAGCCTTGATTCAAATTAGTAAACTAACTCAAATGATTAGGGTGTAGATGATGATGTGATGTGGCGGCTGGCTTTGGTGGTCGTGGCAGGCTGTGATTGGTGGGCCGAGTTTGGTGGGCCGAGGGCGGTGGTGGTGACGGTGACGGGGTACATTACGGTGGTCGGTTCGTGTGGTGATGTGACCTGTCGTCCGTTGCCAACATCAGAATTTGGCAGGACCATTGTTTTTCTTACACCTGGCACCACGAGGGCAAAAATTCCTTCATAGTAAAACAAGGTTTGCTACCACTTCTTTTCATCAATTTTGTCGCTAAAAATACCTTATGCTTATTTGCATATCACAGCTCTTTTTTATAAGTAACAAATGTATCGCTAAAAATAGTATCAAGCTCAAAACATTTTTAAAGTGCAAGCGAGAATTTTGGAACCCAATTAGGGCTTCCCTGCACTGCTAATGCAATGGAATGCGACAACTAGTATAAAAAGAAAAAATCATTGATATAAAGGATATATTAGAAGAAAAAAAGTACTTATAAACCGTGTCATTTCTGCTGGGCATCGGAGTAGCAACAAAAAGCATACCTACACTTGGCGCTTCAACGCCACTAAATTATTATGCAATGCAATATGGTAGTATCATTTTACCAGTTCAAACAAATAACATACAAAATAAGATGTAGACTGTCGAGTCAAAAATAAAGCAATCGTCCGTTATTTAAAGTAAGAAGTGAATATTTTGGCATTACGACACGAAACTATTGCCGAAACTTTATTCCCCTTTAAAGTTTCTTGGGACGAGGAGAGAGAACCAGAGGGGAGGAGGTATAAGGTGGGAAATTCACCTCATCATTGAAAGTGAAAGAAATAGAAACTCCTGTTGTGGGGCGGCAAATGTGAGTATAATAAACAGTCTCTCTCACCCCTTGGCCACTCGATAAATAGCTCCACAGCTCTACCAGTCACTCATCACAAGCATCTCTTAAGTTTCTCACTCCCTTCTTACTTTCATAGTTCATATTGTTGCGAAAGGAGCTAGCAAAAATGGCCAAAGATGTTGAAGTTGGTGAGTTCACAGCCAAGGACTACCAAGACCCACCTCCAGTAGAACTCTTTGATGCAGAGGAACTGACCAAGTGGTCGTTTCATAGGGCAGTCATCGCAGAGTTCATTGCCAC
The DNA here is from genome assembly GCA_033070095.1 of Escallonia herrerae. Lineage (NCBI taxonomy): Eukaryota > Viridiplantae > Streptophyta > Magnoliopsida > Escalloniales > Escalloniaceae > Escallonia > Escallonia herrerae. The sequence continues at coordinate 687,777 of JAVXUP010000096.1, read as the reverse complement.
CCTCTTGTTCCTCTACATCACTGTTCTGACAGTGATTGGTTACAAGAGCCAAACTGATCCGACCAATAACACTGATCAGTGTGGTGGAGTTGGCATCCTTGGCATTGCTTGGGCCTTCGGTGGCATGATCTTCGTTCTTGTTTACTGCACTGCTGGTATCTCTGGTGAGTATTTGTTCACACACCATGCGTGTTGAGAAATATAAATTCCACGTCTGACAAAAACAAACAATATTAAAATGTATAAGCCTTGTAGGCTTTTTTTCTCATTGCCAATTGATTTTGAGGTGGATTTCACAAGGTATTAGAGCTGATCGATCTGATCGATCCAGACTAAGAGGACAATTTAATTAGTTCTTCACTATCACCCAATCGATTTCTCCACATGCTAGGGCCACTCAAAAATCTGTCGGGCCATACGTGAAAGGGCGTATTGAGAGAGATAAATATCATATCGGTTAATAACAAATAATACTCAGTTGAGAGATATAAATCTCATATCGGGTAATAACAAACAATACTCAAATATATAATTCTTGTAAGTCTCTCCTCTCATTACTAAATAATTTTTAAGGTGGATGCTTTCACTTTCACGCCATGTTCAATGTCCATGTCCTAGTGAAGATTTTTTGGACTTTATTGGCATACTGACTAGAATATTCTAAAATCTGCAGGAGGGCACATCAATCCGGCAGTGACCTTTGGGCTGTTATTGGCTAGGAAGGTCTCACTAAACCGGGCAGTATTCTACATGGTGGCTCAGTGCTTGGGGGCCATTTGTGGTTGTCGGCTAGTGAAGGCGTTCCAAAAGAATTACTATGTGACCTATGGTGGTGGTGCCAATGAGCTCTCCGCCGGGTACAGCAAAGGCACCGGATTGGCAGCTGAGATAATAGGCACCTTCGTCCTTGTTTACACCGTCTTCTCCGCCACAGATCCCAAGAGAAATGCAAGAGACTCCCATGTTCCTGTAAGTTTATTTGTGCACGTTGCTCATTAGTGCCAGGGTGATCCTAGCAATTTGCAAGCTCTCGTAACACCTGTGACACTGATATTAAGTTTGTTAATTAAGATGTCACTTTTGCGCCGTTTTTAGTTGTGTTAAAGGTTAGCTTTGAAATGTTACATTCTGACCTTTAAAAGAGTCATTAGTCTAACCAGAGCAGAGAGTACATACAGAAGCTTATGCAACTTAGCAAGTTAGAGCATTTTGGTACTCTAGTAGAATTGTGGTTGTTACAGCTCTATAATTGCAGATTAGTTTGTGCAAATGCGTTGTTAACAAATTGATAATTAACCTTCTCTGTGTTTGACATAAAGGTGTTGGCACCACTTCCTATTGGATTTGCTGTATTCATGGTACACTTGGCCACAATCCCAGTAACCGGAACCGGAATCAACCCTGCTCGCAGTTTTGGAGCTGCTGTGATCTATGGCAAAGACAAAGCCTGGGATGATCAAGTATGTACATACAAAGCTTCTGTTGAAAACCATTTTATACATCAATTTTTTGCTGTCCCTGATCGTCAAATATGTTTTGCTTTCAATGTAACAGTGGATGTTCTGGGTTGGACCATTCATTGGTGCCGCGATTGCTGCCTTCTACCACCAGTTTGTATTGAGAGCAGGAGCTGTTAAAGCCTTGGGATCTTTTAGAAGCAATGCCTAATACATGTCTTCTGTCCTGAGTTCCTCAAAGATTGCAATTCCCAGATGGGCAAATCATCAGATCGAATTTCCGTCCGTAAGGAAAGTTGTACATAAGTACTGGTGGGAAGGTTCTGAATTGTGTTAGCATTGTGGTGTTGGCACTTGATTTTAAGTGTGCCCAAATGTTACCATCTGCTCCTACTTTTGTTATCTGTTCTTGCTTTTCCCCAGGCCCCTTTTGTTGTCTGTTGTATCTTGTTGGTCATGGTGCTTTTAGTACCAAAAAAATAATGGTCATCTCTGGAAGTGTTTTTGCATTGAACTTCTTATCTTTTTCCTACCGAATTTCTTTTCTTTCGAGATCACGTGCTCAATGTTGTTCGTTTCTTCTTGCTCTTATCTATGAACTTCGCTTGCTATTATTTTATTCATCACACGTCCAGCCAGTAGTTAAGTACAATATTAAAAGGTCTATTTAAAATATAAATAATTCAAAAAATTGGGCCGGCCTCAACCCAGCTTCCCAGCTGTCTAAACTAGCACTTGACCATATTGGAGAGTTAGGCTCAACCGGGTTTGTTATGCCTTCTATTAAAGCCCAGCCGCCCAGTTACCATGAAAACCCAAAGGGCGGGCAGAGCCGACTCGGGCCGGCCCATTCGACATTTCTAAATGTAAATGAAGAGGATCATTGCTCATGGTCAACTAAAAGAGAAAAAAAGAAAAGAAAAGAAAAGGAGAAACATCACCTGAGGTCGAGGGAATGAATTTTGGTCTCTATGGTCAGAGTTAAAACTTGGGAACGGAATTTTGAGGTTCACAACGGACGATAAATAAGCTCATGAAATAACGAAATGAAGTTAAACTTAAATTGGGCTTGAATCATCTTAGACTTGGTCAAATAAGTAGACTTGGGCTTTGATCCAAGGACATTAGGCTTTGGAGTTTTGTATCAAAAAATTAGGCTTTGGAGTTCAACCTTCTAGTTTGGAGTTTGGAGCCTGATCTTGAGTGGACTTACGCTGCAAAAGTCCCTCGAGTTTATGAATGAAGATTGAAGACCTTATTGAAGATCTACAGACAACGTAGCCTGTGAGACCAACAACGCTCCGGCTGGAGCCAAGGCATCGTGGTTAATACTTTTCTATGGTTGGCTCTATATGACAGGCCAATTACCAATTCTCTTGGACGGGAATGGGGTACGACGGCTACTGCCCGGTGCGAAGTGCGTAGAACTGAGGAGGAAACTGACCATATTCCCTCGAGACATTACAAATTTTCAGGATTTCGTCGAAGATCAGTTCCACATTTGGACCAAATGATTTGGTGAAGGAAACATGCTATCCAGGAACCTAAGTGGGGAGTTCGTTGTGTCCTAATAACCTGCAGGTGCATACGGAAAAACAGATACAAGAGAATCTTTCTCAAGGTGCCTTCCCAACTTTATGAATAAGGAGACGAAGAAACTGGCTCTGGAAACAAAAGCAACATGGAAATCACCAAGGCAACTCTAGGGCGAGGGTCCCATATTCGTTAGATGGCAATATGCACCTGAATATTGGATCAAAGTTAATTCTGATGGGAGTTTCTCAATAGGAGACAACAGAGAAAGAACTAGAGGATTTATGAGGGGTGATTCGGGTGAATGGTTAGGTGGCTACGCTTGTGGGCAAGGGCCTGTAATTGCGAACTTGGCTGAGCTCTGGGCTGCAAGAATTGTACTCCTCCTTGCGTAGGAGAAAGGATTCAAGAAAATCATCCTTGAGTTAGACTCAACTGTTGCCATCCTTCTCATTAAACAAGCGGTCGAAGCAAAACACCTTATGGTGAAATGACCAAGGATTGCAGAGACCTTTTAATATAAAGATTAGAGAGTGGAAATCAAGCACATCCACTGGGAAGGTAACTCACGTGCAGACTTCTTAGCCATTGGGATATCAAGAATCTAATACACCTCCAGTGGGTTTGATCAAGTATCTAGAATCTCATCCCAAGAGGTCACAATAACAACCAAATCCCGTTTACCTGCTCAAATCATCGATTAAAACTCAACCTATCCATTAAATAATTCGGTCTTAGCATTTCAGAAACCATAGAACCCAAGAACCTACGAGTTAAAAAGGGTTTATAATGAATATCTATGTAACCATAAAATGTAGTAACCTAAAAAATACTCAACCAGTCACACCCGATGACTCGCGACCACCCACCATTACCGGCGTCGTTGCCATCGACGCCTGCCATCACCCCTAACATAACATGCGGTCGCCATTGCCACTGCAAGAATTACTACCCACCCCACGACGGAGCATCATTAGAACTTTATAAGCTACGAGGAGTAATCTCTTAAATAATTTGGCAAAGACATGTAGTCATCGTGGCTTAGATCTACTGTTTTGTGGGTTGATCTTCAAAGCTTTTGGTTGTTGGCTCAGTATGGGAGGGTAATTACACAGCAATGGTGGCAGGGCGACAGCAAAGCAGCAACTGTCTAGATCCTTAGATTTGGAACAAATCTGTGGTTCTATGGGGAAGGATTTTAGATCTTTAAAAGTTTGATGGTTGCTATTGTGGTGATTGTGGCGGTAGACTAGTGGTGATTGTGGCGGTGGACTCGTGGTGATTGTTGTGGGTATGATAATGGATTTAGTATTGCCACAGTGATGGTGGTTATGGATTCGGTGATGGGAAACTGGTGGTTGTTTTGTTGTGCGTGTAGTGGTGATTGTGGCATGACAATGGTTGTGAGTATTAAGGCGGTTTGGTGTGAGCGGCGGTAGAGGTGGGTACTCATGTGGCGGGAGAGTTGAAAAGGTTTAAATGGTTGTGTATGGTTCATTATGGGATAATCGGGAAAAACCAACCCATTTGAAAATTTACTCTCATCCCTAAAACCCAGCAGCCAACCACCCTCTCGGACTTCCGATCTATTAGCCTTTGCATTACCCTAGACAAAGTGATATCTAAAATACTGTCAAATACAATCAAATAGTTCTAGCCCTCACTTCTTTCACATTTTTAGAACTCCTTCACAACTAGTCGAGATGTCTGATAACATCTTGATTGCACAAGAGTTGACAAATCAGATTCGAAGATAAACAACGGGCAAACAAGTCCTGGGTACAATCAAGATGGATATGAGCTAGGGTTACAACAAATTACAATGGGACTTCATTGAAGTAGTACTAATACAATTTCAGTTGCACAAAGGATGATCCACTTTATAATGTAGTGCATTATGATTGTATTGTGATCCATGCTCATTGACGGCACTCCTTCATGACCATTTACACCATCTCGTGACTTGCGTTAGGGAACTCCCTTGTCACCATCTTTATTTGCGCTATGCGCTGAGGTTCTCTCACAATATCTCCTCAAAGCAAAAGAATTGGTTGGGACCATGGATTAGACTCAATCCTCAGTCACCGAGTTTCACGCTTCTTCTCTTTGCTGATGATTAAATCTTATTCTTCCAAGTACACCCGGTTTGCTGTGAATTGCTCAAGATTTTGCTTTCTAATCATATGGAGGATTCCAGATAACAGCTCAACTTGAAAAAATTTAACCTGTTGATTAGCCCAAACTGCCCCAGCGATCTACCGGTCTGTTGCACTGTAACCTTGGGCGTACCCCTTTTTTCCACATTTTGGCAAATATCTGCATACCTTTTTTTTTTTGGTAAATATCTGGATACCATTCTTGACAAAGTGACACATAAGAACGCATTCTTCAGGGATCTTGTACTTAAAATACTGAACAGATGTGCATGATAGAAGTGTCTGCTATTAAATAAAGTGGGACGCGCCACACTGATCCAGTCGGTACTATCCTTCATGCTAACCTCTCGTACGCAGGTTACATTGTTTCCAGTACATGTGTGTAGGCAAATTGATCGTATCCTGGGTAACTTCTAGTGGACAGGCGATCAACAGGGTCATGGCCTCCATTGGGTTACATGGCTCTCCTTCTGTGGACCCAAATCCAAGGGAGTGTTAAGTTTTGATTGTCGCCTTATTAGCTAAAACAAGCTTGCGCATCCTGACCCAACCACAACAGTTGTTGTCATCATTGTTTCAGCTCAAATACTGTAAATCACAACCCTTTCTTTATGTTAAAGGCAACTTCTACTGTATCGCGGGGATGGCGTGGGAATCTAGCAAGTAGAGATTGCCGCTTACCCTACGTTAAATGGTAGGTTGGAAATAGACAATGCATACAGATATGGCAGGAGAGTTGGACTCCATCAATTGAACCACAAGATATTACTGGCTTCCGGACCCAGGCAACTCCTTGGACAAAAGTTAACGAAACTTATTACACGGGTTGGGTGGAATGTTGGCATCTTAAACACTCCCTCCCCCCCCCCCCAATATCATGGCTATTATCAGAGCAATGCATATATCAGCTGCAGGCTATATAGACCAAATTTTATAGGGATTGGAGTTGCATGGGCGATTCACGGTCAAGTCTACCTACTTCTTTAGGCAATCCTGGGAACTGGCTAAGTCGAATGCGAACCGACCCCATTATAATTCTAGCACTGACATTCCCCCACACATCTGGAACAATATATGAAAATATGCAAAATCCCATTAAGATACATATATTTCTCTATGGTTAGCGAAGTAATTTGACTCCACGTTAGCGAAGTAACTTGAGTTGTGGAGTTTAGCGATTTCATCTGCGTACCTTTTAAAAGAATTTCAATTGTATAGATGGAAAGACGATAATGAAGTAAGCGGCATATTAATTATCATGTCATTTAGTAACGTGATGCTCCTTCCAAGCACAGAAAGGAATGCATTATCTCGATGGCTCGGAATCATTCGATTAAGGTGGTTAATTTTACCTTTTTTACATTGCAAAAATTTGGTAATACTTCATTCTTCCGTGCTTTTTCTTATCTATGTGGTCAAAACTTAAAATCATAGAGATCAAAATAAGTTTACAGCAATAATATTATTCTGGTAACTCCAGTGGCTCCCCACTAAGCATTAATGCAATGGACATTTTTGAATGTACGAACCAATGGCCCCAATTTTCTTCCTGAGACCATTGCCCATAAATGGTAGGAATGGGTGGGGACTTTGTTAACTGGGAAGAAAGTCAGAAAATATAGTAGACATTCATAACATGAATCAAATTTTGATTTTGACATAATTTTTTTTTTTTTTTAACGAGAGTATCGATTTTATTCATTTTGATTTGGGGCACATTACGCAAGTTTGAGAGCCATCAAAAAATGCCGAACCTTTTCCAACCAAATTATTACATTGTCAATAAACTCGACATTCTTAATTAGCTCATGAGCCACCCTAATTTCCGCTTCGTCGAACCAAGTAAAAATAAGATTCCCCAAACACCCTTCTTGACAGAGTTCCGAATCTCCTTAACTCTTAGACCATATGAGAAAGGATAATGATAATAAAGCTAAACATAACATCATCGCATTATTTTAGTCATCCATACCTACCATGAAGAAGCTATACAGCCTTATAGGCCTGTAGCCATAAAATAAAAACACTTAAAAGTTGTCTCGATTGCCAGAATAAGGAGAATATTGTCTGGATACCATTTATTTATTTGGTGTCAAGCTGAAATTATTGAAGATGGCGGATGGAGATGGAAGTTAAGGGTGGTTGAGGGGACAGTGGTGGCGATGGTTCACTGTGCGTGATGGTGGTCGGTTCGTGCACAGTGGTTTGACCCCGTTGCAAGCATCTCACCGGTGGGTCCTTTGTCCCCACGTTTCCCTCGTAATTGGAGGCTAAATAACGTACAAAATATAATTGGCCTTCAATTTATAGCTAAACTTTTCAATGGAGTCAAAGACTGCAACATTACCATTTTAATACGTACATGGTTATCAGACTGGTTACTTCAATACCACATAATGAAAATACTTTCCCTTGAAAGTGAAATAATTTTTTCGTTATTTTATAATCGCACACGATGGCGTGACAGTAACTTAATTAGATATTCGGGTCAAAATCAAAGGAATTATTTACTCAAAGTTGTGTGAAGTTAGGAAATGGATCAGTTTTCAATGGTAAGGTGACATCGCTCATCAGTTGTGCACATTGCCTTTCAATGAATAACTTTGTTTTTAAAGACCACATTACCTTTCTTAATACGTGATTGTTAGCACACTTGTTGCTTAACAACCACAAAACGAGCGTACTAGTTTTTAGTTACTTTCAGTCAAATGTAGCATATCACCTGTTCCATAAAAGCCCTTGAAAGTAAAATAATTTTTTATTGATATAATGGTACAAAATTGCGTAGAGATAACTAATTTAGATATTCATCTCAAGACCAAATTACATACTACTATAAAGTTGTACAAAAGTTAGAAGATTGATCATTTTTTGGTGGTAAGGTGATATGGTAGATCAGTTGCCCCATCGTTCTAAGTTCACCCTAACGAACAAGTCAGAGACAGACCCTCCACATTTTTTCTAGCCAAGGAGCCGCCATTATATAGTTCAACTTACTAGTAAGACTGAAATTAACTTTCACAAAAAATGAGAATCTATAAAACAAAACAGAAAAAGTCATAAAACATGAGGTGGGCATGTTTATCTCTGAAAGTGAAAGTAATGATAAAATTAGTGCAAAATGTGCATGGGGCGGCATATATAATTGCTTTTAATTTAATGGCAGTAACTATTCAACCCTACAGCTCCTCAATAATCAATATATAGCCCCTCTATTTCCCTTCAACCGTGCTCATAAATTCAGCAGACCTCTCTCACACCCTAGACTCAACCATAGCCATTTTGGCAAGGGAGGAAAATGGCCAAGGAGGGCGGCGAGCCGGCAGCGAAGGACTACCAAGACCCACCGCCGGTGCAGCTCTTTGATGCAGACGAGCTGACCAAGTGGTCATTTTACAGGGCCATCATTGCCGAGTTCATTGCCACACTCTTGTTCCTGTACATCACCATTGCTACAGTTATTGGGTACAACAGCCAAACTGACCCTGATAAAAAGGGTGACCCGTGTGGTGGTGTTGGCCTCCTCGGCATTGCGTGGGCGTTTGGGGGGATGATCTTCGTCCTTGTTTATTGCACTGCGGGTATCTCTGGTAAGTAGCACCCCACCCACATCAACACACTCATGTCTATGAAAATATCTGTGCAATGGTCTGTTGGCAAGTCTTAGAAGCAAACAAATGTCACTAATTATATTTATCAACATCAGTTTCTTTTCCTTTGTCTCACTTTCACTAGAGAGATGGTGCATCAAAAGCAAAATTGCTGCACCTCATAGCAAAAAATCATGTTTCCATGGAAAGTGTATCCACACGAAGCTCTTGATAGGCAGAAACGTTTTAGTTTTCGAGAGTATCGAAACTAAACCGACTTAATTTTCTTTTTGTATCTTGCAAAATCAAAAGATCCAAACTAACCACAGCATGACCAAATGGTCAGAAGTTCTTAAAGACGTTTCTGATTTTAAGCCAACCGAAACAACCCATTGAGATGAAACATTGACCTACGACCAAGCCAGTCCCACAAAGAAAGTAAGGGTACTAACATATAGTTACAATGATGCATAACAATTAGAAGACCTCGTCACACGTACGAAATTTTTGTAGCACGTCGTGATGATGAAAGTATGCATATAGGTTGGAAAATGTTACTGTCACGGGAGAAAATGTTGCGAGGATTGGGAATACTTGTACATGATTGTGGAATATGCATTCTTGGGAGGAGTACCTATCGTGGCAAAACCATGAATATTCCTAACTTTAGCGTCCGTAAGAATTACATGGCTGATTGATTATATTTCCCCTACTAATTTGCAGGAGGCCACCTCAACCCTGCAGTGACGTTTGGGCTATTCTTGGCTCGCAAGGTCTCACTGCTCCGGGCAGTAATGTACATGTTGGCTCAGTGCTTGGGGGCCATTTGTGGGTGTGGACTGGTGAAGGCATTCCAGAAAAGTTACTACGAGAGGTACGGGGGAGGTGCCAATGAACTGGCCCCCGGCTACAGCAAAGGCACCGGACTGGCAGCTGAGATAATTGGCACCTTCGTCCTTGTTTACACAGTCTTTTCCGCCACTGATCCAAAGAGAAGTGCACGGGATTCTCATGTTCCTGTAAGTCCATTCTGCATGCATTCAACCGTCTTTTCAAGACCGTGATTAAAGATTTGACACCAAACTCTCGAAATAGTCAGGATATGTTCCTTTCTTATGCTACCAAGACAACGTAAAGAGCTAACTTTGTATTCTTTTCCGAGACCATCAAAATCAAGTAAAACGTGAACAAATTGTTGAAAATATCTCAAAAAGGGTTTCTACTTTTAGGCAAACCGAAACTTTGATCCGTCTTTAGAATCTCATTAATTGCAGTGAATGTGTCATTTTCTTACTTTAAGCTATGAGTAAAAATGTTGATGGTTGCTTCAAAAGGTCTTGGCACCACTCCCTATTGGGTTCGCGGTGTTCATGGTTGTCTTGGCCACGATCCCAATCACTGGCACCGGCATCAACCCCGCTCGTAGTTTTGGAGCTGCAGTAATCTACAACAAACAGAAAGCCTGGGATGATCACGTATGTTTCTCTATCGAAAATATTACCCCATGATCAAAATGCCCTAATAACCTCAAGCTTAATATTTTCATGTGATTTGTGGCAGTGGCTGTTCTGGGTTGGACCGTTCATTGGCGCGGCCATCGCGGCAATCTACCACCAGTACATATTGAGAGCATCAGCAGTCAAAGCTCTGGGATCTTTCAGGAGCAACGCCTAATCAGATGCTCTGGTCTTTGCAATTTGAGTCCTGTGAAAATTGTAAATAAGTAAATGGCTGGAAGGATCTTCCTCTGCCCTCTTTTTTGGCATCAAATTGCCTTTTAATAATATCTCAGCAGTTGCTTCTGGCTTATCACAACCTTTTCTTTACACTTTCTCCTCTATGAGAGTTGAAAAGATCGAATTACAAATGAACCAAAAGTAGTAACCATCTCTTGGACATTGCAGCTCCTACATTTCTGAACTCTCACAGTCGTATCTAATACTTTTGTTTAATTGATGATGAACTCATCAATGGCTACAGCATGGTTTAAGATGACCCTGCAAAATAAATATCCCAATGCTGCTTTGAGTTACTCCTCCTTCAATACTGCATGTACGAAAATTTCCAAAACTCGTGCTTCTGGCCCTAGACTAAAGACTCCTACCCAGTAAGGCTGCAAACACAAGAGAAGCATTAATGAGCCTTATGTTCAAATCACGTGTGCAGGAATTCCTTGTAAATCCTCATAGATTCATGGTTGAAAAACTTTGGATTTCTAGTTTCCAAGTTGCCCACAATTAAGATGGCAGCTGAGTGGGTCAAAATGTCTACTCTTCTCCTCCATTCGATTCCTCTGCACACAGGACAGGGCAGTAAACTCAAAGACTTGACCAGAAGCTTCTGCTGTTTTTTGATTGTTAATTCGGCCTGTCAGCTGTGAGCTGTTTTCTTCTTCCAACAAAACAAAGTTGCTACTTCTATTACAATGAACACAATCAGGACAAGATGTGATTACGAACAGTATTCTAACTAACAAACAAACATATGCACGTCAAAAAAAAAAAACTAATCAAAATAAAGTAAAGGCATGTGGAAGCTAACCATTTAATTTATCGTTGAATATGTCGTACGTCTTGACAGGCCGTTGAATATAACGTTAAAGATTTATCTCTTTTCTTTTACTCTATTTCTATCGGCTCCAGTTCCTGATCCGAAGATTCTAAAAATGAACGGAAGTTGATGACTGGTTTAACAACTCCATGGACCGTTCAATGTCTCAACAACCTAACTGGCTCTTGGCCGTACATTAATTGCTAATTGACTTTTGGTTGGGTAAAAAAAAAGGGGAAAGTAGGGAATGATCCCCTATACTTTACACGTTGTGCGATTTGCCCCCCTCCACTTCAAAATTAACCACTAAACCCCCCACGCTTACAGAAATTGGGCACCTTAGACGGATCCGTTATGAATAGTGTGAAATGACCAAAATACCCTCATTTCTTTATTAGTTAATGACCCCCTGTACTATACACGGTGTGCAATTTCCCCTCCTTAACTTCAAAATTAACCACTAAATCCCCTTACACTTACAGAAATTGGGCACATTAAATGGAAACCGTTAAATTTAAATGACAATTTTGCCCATGACCCTCCCCCCCGCCCCCCCTTCATTCCCCACCCCCCACCCGTTAGACCAGTCCCCCACCCCATTCTGCGCTACCAGATTCATTGCAAACAAGGGATTGCTGCAATCTGCACCTCCTCTTCTGGTCAACCCCGCTACAATTGGTGATTCACTGAGCACAGCCACTGGTCTTTTTCTCCGACCACCAGGGAGTTACAAAAAAAAAGGAACCACGATTGCCGTTGGTATATCACCGGCGCAACAACTACCATGATCAGCGTCACAGTAACCACCATTCTGGCCGACTCCCCCAACTTTATACTGTCTGGCTACACATCGTCGTGAGTTGCCTCATCGCTGCCATTTCCCACCACCTTGCGTCTGCAAGCCAGTGGGGCTTCTTCATCGGCCACCAAGCGACCGACACAATCAACACCGGTAACATCAATCCCCACAGACACAGGCTATCGGCGTCTGATTGCCGCACATCCGTCCAGATCCCTGCCACCACGATCGACGACCACGTCCCCAAATCGCAGGTCTAACCTCCGTCGTCATTCCACCCCAATCCACAACATCGCGCCAAGCAGCGTCACATGACCACCGTGACTGGCTACACGCCGCTGGGGCTGCACCAGATTCGCGATGACGTTGTCGCCACAGTCGCATGCGAGTAGCGTGTGTGTATGTTTGCAGTGGGTGCGCGTCTGTGTCTGGGTTTAGGGTATGTGTGTGTGTGTGTGTGTGTGTGTGTGTGTGTGTGTGTGCGCACGTGCGTGCGTGCGTGCTGGGTGTGCATGGAGTGTGTGTATGTGGGATTGAGTAAAAAGTCTGAGAGGAGAGAAAAAGAAGTTGAAAGAATGGTATTAAACTTAAATAGGGTAAGGAAATAAGGGTATTTTGGTCATCCATGAATATTCATAACGAACCCGTCTAAAGTGCCCAATTTTCGTAAGTGTGGGGGGGGGGGGGGGGGTTTAGTGGTTATGCTTGAAGTAGAGGGGGGAAATCGCACACCGTCTATAGTACAGGGGGTCATTAGTTAATTACCCATAACAGAATGGGCAAAAACGTCATTTACAAAAAAAAATCGTTAGTCAACGCGCGTGTTGACCACGCGCTGTTAAATTTAACGGTTTCCGTCTAATGTGCCCAATTTCTGTAAGTGTGGGGAGGTTTAGTGGTTAATTTTGAAGTGGAGGGGGGCAAATCGCACAACGTGTAAAGTAGAGGGGGTCATTCCCTACTTTCCCCAAAACAAAATTCCAGTTTGGGTCCATGTCCAGTGCTGGGTTTTCATATGAAACTGTATCGTTTGTCAACTCATAGGTTTGGGTCCAAAACTATTGGGCTAAGAAAATTATCAAATGCACCGTGCGCGGAAGCAAAAATAAAAAAACAGAAGGTTAGCACCATAATTTTAAAGGAAAAGAGAAATCACATGTCAATAATCAGTCATCATAGTCATTTTGTGGAAGTTAAGCAACACGATTAGGAGGATTTTTTTTCTCCAAAAGTCCTGATGTTAACTTGGGATTAAGAGGCTGTTTGATAAAACTAAAATTTAAGTGCTGAAAACATTAAGCGCTGAATTTATAAAACTGAAAATTTTAAGCAACTGAATTTTTATTGAAAAATAAGTTAACCTGTTTGGTAAACTAAAAGTAAATGTCTGAAAATTGTTCAATTTATAAATTTATCCGTTTTACCATAATTATGCATTTATTTATGTACTTTATAAATTTTTTCAGGCCAAAATCGTGTAGGTAGTAGTGGTTTGTGAAGATGTGGTGTTGGTAATTATGGTGTTAGCGATATGCAACGATATGACAGTTACGATAGTGACCATAGTGTGGTAGATATTTAGATGATTTTGGCGGGTATGGACGTGGTGACGGTGGTAATGGTGGGGTGGAGGTGGCGTTTTCTTGTAGTGGTGGTGGTAGTGACTAGGTCTTGGAATAGTGGTGGTGGTAGCAAAAAGAAATAATGGTTGTGGTAGAGATTGTTGTGTGGTAGAGGCGATATTGCCAGTAAATTAATTGAGGCGGCATGATGATAATAATTATTCTTTTTATGTAAAATTATGTTACCTTTTAATCATCTCAATTAGAAATAAATGATAATCATTAAGAAAATCCGAATTACATCCACAAATTAAGCAACACAATATAATAAGCACCATGAGAAAACAAAGAAATCACATAGTTGCAATTGTGGTTGGAGAGTACGTGAGCAGAGATTGCTGCTTCGGCTCAATCTGGTGGAAGAAGAAGAAAAGATAATGAAACAATCGGAAAGAAGAGGAGGCAAATACGGAGTTATTAAGGGCAAATTAGTCACTTATGGGTTAAATATTTTAATGACCTACCATTGAGTGTTTTTAGTGATAAGTGACAAGTCTGCTGTGAGTGACTTAAAATATTGACTTTTAATTGAGTTGCAACTTATTACTTTAAGTAGTAGAAAAAGTTGGTTATCAAATGTATTTAATTTTAAGTCATTGAAAATTTTCAATTTTAAATGCTGAATTGGGTTATCAAACATATCCTAAGTATTGGTTGCAACGTAGTTCGTAATAATTAAGATACTACAATCACAGTATAAAGGCAATTAATTATTTAAAAGTGAAGTTACTGATATTGTAATTAGCGACACTAAAACAATACCGCTTGTTGTTGAAGAGCGCATAGAAAAATGTTACTTATCAGATTTAGCAATCACCGATCATCACTATATAAAAGATTATAACCATCGATATAAAGGTTGTAACCTCTTACTATAATTTAAGTTGTTGCGAAAATGAATCTTTAATACTCGTATAAAAATCAATAAGTGGCATCAGATTGATGAAGTCTTTTCTAAAAAATATTGATTTGGTGAGTACCGGTCCCATCATCTAGAACCACTGAATATGTAATAAATATAAATTTATTCATACTTTAGGCCCCTTAGCCCTCGACAATACAATAATAGCGAAGGACTTGTGCAACGAAAAATTTTGTTCCAAAGACAAAAAGACAAGATAAATACTTATAGCAACCACAAACCTTTTTTACCGACGAATTTTAGACTTTCCTTTTGAAATGCCACCTCTTTCTGGGGCACCCCTTTTTCCTTCTGAATCTCTCTCACCATTCCAACAACGAACGCCCACTTCAGATCTCCAGGAATTCCTCTCTCTTGTTAAACCGCCATCGTCCTTCTAGTTCTTGGTACGTTTTCCTCTCGTTGATACAAATGAAATTCACTCCCACGATCTTAAAATTGTTTGAAAGGGTACGTACTTTTGTGGGGTTATTATTGCTGAATATTATATTGTTAATACAAATGACCCTTTAAAACTTGAGCTTATTTGTGTGATCTAGGGCTGCTTTATGAATTCAAGAACTTATCTTTTTCCTTTGCAGGGGAATTGGTTTAATAAGACTTTAAGTTCAATTAATTCTGGGTTTGTTTGCAATGTTAGATCTTTCTTTTAACTTTTCGTTAGAAAGACTAGTTTTATATTCTAAGACGATAACAAATTAGATTGGGCATTAGCCTTTAGGTCTCAGTTGGTCTGTTTGGTGATTGCTAGATGCTTTTTCCTTTTGAATCATCTTCGTTTACATGTTGCAACATTGTATGTGGATTCCTGCATCTTTGATTCACACTGCGTATAGGTTTCTACGATGGGTTGTGTGGTTCTAGATATAATTGTTGTCTCAAGGGACTATGACGTCATCCATTTCTTGTAGACTTTGAGTGGAAGGCACAAACTTATATGAAATTGACGCATTTCTGGTGCTAAACTCGTATAGAAAAACATAGCTTTTTTAGTCATCATGATCAGGTACCAACAACGACAGTCATTTTCTTTTGTATCACGTATCGTCCATGCTAAATTGAGCACCTGCACTCGTTCATCGTCTTACATCCCATTCTAATGTTGAAAACCAAACAGTGGCATCGGTATTTTCCTTCCATTGCATCTCTTCTTTGCCTTTGCTTTCTTTAGTTACTCCAATGCCATTGGTCTTTGGCTGCTTGTTTGAGATGAAACCATGCATGTCATTGACGATCATGACTGCCACTTGCTCAGGGCCGTAGTTGTTTTGCGTGCATTCTAGTTTAAAGTACTCTATTGCATTTGTTTGAGCCTTGAGACAATGGTCACCTGGATGTCAGGTCACAGGGTTGAAGAATGAAAGAGTCACAATATTGGGGGTAAGGTTGCGTGTATTCACCTGCCATACTCTGGAACAAGGGCAGAATCTTTGTGCACTGTGAAAGCCTTTTGTTTTACAAGATTAAGAGAAAGGGATCTTGAACTGCAAGAGCTCATTCGTTATGAGCAAAACATGAAGTAATGAAAGTATGGGTGATGAAAATTTGGCTTTTGTGTAGTTGGAACTGTTGTATGAAATAGTAGTTAAAAGAAGTCCGCATTGCAGAAGAAGGGGATGTATGCCGGTGGGTTGGGGACAGGGTTTGATAGAGATTAGGCATCTAAAGAATCAAAGGTTGGGAGAAGCTACAGTAGAAAAGTTGTCAAATATTTAACATATCTGTGAATGTTCGGATCCTGATTTTGTAATTCTTTTCCTTCACCTTTTCGCACAAGGAAGCTCAGATATCATCGTCATACGGTTTTAGTGGAATGACATGAGAAGTTAGGTTAATGACAAATGTCGGTGATGTCAACTTTTCTTCCTCTTCGTCCTCTTTGTTTGGTCGAGTAGCTTCATTGAGGTCCTAAGTGAGAAACGCATAATTGTCAATCTCAAAGAGATCTCTAGCCCTTTGTCAAAGTATCTATAACTAGGCTTTGATCTCTTTTCTCTTGTGACAGATTCATTCCTTTGACCATGTTAATCTTGTTCGTCATCCTAGGTTCCTTTGTATCTGTGATGGTCAAAAAATGACTTGTGTTTGTTCTCCAAATTTCATTACATCACCTTCTTCTAAGCTTAACCTCAATTTTTATGGTTAAAACTTGAACATGAGTGGCAAAAATCATATAAATTCTGGCAAAGTTCATCAAATAACATCAGTTAGTCTTTCAATCTAGGTTTAATTACACTCAGGCTTGTTTACTGATAGATGATATGTGAAGGCATTTTGTTTAATTATTAATGGCTAATTATGCATTAGTCAAGAAATTGAACTAATACAGACAGGTTGCTTTTATCCTAAGTACTTAATGGGTAATAAATGTCCCCTGGATATTGCATCTTGGCTTAGTCCGATGCTCCTCACTTACCCCTTATTCCTTTGACTAGTAAACATTCTATTTCTTTCTTTCCCAATTTTTGAACATCCTTATTTTCCCAACTCTCCTCAGTCATTGTTTTTGATCTCTTGAATTATCTTTATGTTTGCCACAGCATTTTCAGTGAAGTATGGAAACAAATATGCGCCAAGGTGGAGTTCGACAACTTCTATTCGCAGAACAAGAAGCTCAACAAATTGTTAATGCTGCCAAAAGTGGTAAACCTCTGCTCATATCTAGATAGAAGTGATTGCACGCTGTTTTTTCAATTTAACAACCTATTTCTATGTTTATTAACCACATAAAACCCAGTGCGAGATATCTTTCTCTGTTCCAGATATGTGAGTTAGTTTGCTACCTTCTACCTTCCCCAGACGAGGTCTAGGGCCTAAGCCATGGCAAGGTTATTGGTGCATGTGTAATAGCTTTTCAAAAAGTATATTTTTTTCATCTGCATATTAAATATGAAGAGGTTCGCTCGACTTTTTAGAGCTTTTTATTAACTGTTTAATTTTATTTTTCTTTTTTTTCCTGTTTTTTTTCTAAACCACGTGGAACTGTGGTCTTATAGTTGTCAAAGCCAGATGTGAATAACTAAAAATGGCATGTACCCTTTTAATGCTTGGATTGCTTCACGAGAAGGCGGTGACGGTGATGAGTCTTCGTAATTTGGTGTTAAACATATAGTGTTTTTAGGCTAGGTCTGAGGAGGAAATTAAGGGGTGAGAAAGAGAGAGAGAGGGAGGTGAAGTGCTATTTTAATGATCATAAGTGCTCTGTAGGAAACCACTTAATATGGTGCATAGTTGCCGTCTATGCCCAACTTGCATTTGATAGGATGAAGTACTAAAGATTTAGTGAACGGATTAGCTAAAAGACCCTTGGGTTTCACTAATAGGATGTCAATCCAACTACTGTTTACCTTTTATTTTTGACATGTGCCTGTTAATCTTGACAGGTACATTATATTGTCATGTGTACTGGGTTGTGATCAGTATTATTGGTACTTGCCTTGGTATTCACAGGCGGAAGGACTACTTCTTAGTCTAAATAGTCTGCCTGTGCCTTGACTATGGCCACCATTTCAATCTTCTTGCTTCTGCAACACAAGGTTCACTTCAGTATACGTGCAATTACCGAGTGCCAGAGCATGAGCAATCTGCATTAGCATAAAAATTAGTTTTAGGATTTCATGATTGGCAAATAAATTCCAATCCCGAAGCTGGTTTAAGTATGTAGTTGACACGGTGAGCAACTTGAAGAAGGGAATTAAGAGGGTCATGCATGAATGGATGCACAATTTTAGTCACATCTACGGTACATAGTCGGGTTTATAGGAATATATCAGCATATCTAGGAATATACGCAGCTCAGTAATGGGTATCCGTAGAGACATTGTCAACCAGGCCCTTCATTCAAAGTACAAGAACTACCAACATATTGCCAACATCCCCATTAAGTGACACTAATGACTAGCTTTGATCAAATTCTTCTCCATGTCTTCAGACTATAGCTTAGTCAAAACTATATCCATCCAGGAAATCAGAAGGATCGTAGCAAGTTCTTAATCTCACATTCTACACCTGCAGATATTGAGTTTGCGCTTCCTCTGCATTCCGATCTATTTTCAGGACGTGGACATTGGTCGTAAAATCTGTTGGTTCCTAAGTTGCACAGATCGGGGGCGGGGAAGCGTCAGTACCTAGGAGAACCTGAGTTGGGAGGGTTACGGCAATATAATTATTTAAAATAAACTTTACTTTATGGTATGTCCTACCCCTAGGACATACCATAAAGTAAAGTTTCTTTTAAGTAGGACAATGTAAAAATATTGCAATCTTGTAAAATATATAAAAAAGTGTGGTTAATTTTACAATAGTTAAAAGAGGGAATATGAAAAGAATAAGAACTCCAGCTGTCATGCCCAACATATCATGTTGGAGACGTGGCCAACCCACAGCCACCAATTTACTAATGACCTGTAAAGACAGACTAATTGGCCCAACCCTCGTGCTTTGCCTTCCATTTCTTGGGAGACACCTGTAGAAATAGGGAAAAGTGCATAAACCACCCTCGTGGTTTGGGTCAGTTGCAAAAAGACCCCTACAGTTTCAAAAGTTGCAAGAAGATACCTGTGGTCACAAAAGTGTTGCAACCAACTGTTTTCGTAACGAAATGAAAACATTGTCCAAAATACCCCTGCCAACAAAAGTCTCCAGCAGAGACCACCCCAGCCACACTGTCGCCACTCCAGCCTGGCATTCATGGACACAAGCCCAAGCCCTCTCTCTCACAGCCACGCCGCCCCTACCACCATCACCCAGCCATGTCTGTCGTGTCCACAAGCCGAAGCAGTTCTCTCTCATCACCACCACAACTCCGCCTAATCGAAACCCGTCGCCGCCACTGCCCTCATCACCCCACCCCTAATCGCACATACTTAGATATAGGGTTTCAATCGCAAGGTGTGATTGAAACCCTAGATATAAATTCGGGCAAATCAACAACATCAAAGTTTGTGAAACCCTAGATCTAAACCCAGATCTGATTTACCCCGAATTGCACAAAGTCAGATCTAGGGTTTCAATTGCGCATTGCAATTTGAAAACCTAGATCTTACTTTGTGCGATAAGGGTTCAAATTTTCGGCGGCTGCACCGAAATTAATCTTAGCTTGTTCAAATTTTTGTGCGATAAGTTTGGGTGATGATGGCGGCAGCGGGATTGGGTGGGGCTGATGGTGGCACCGGTTGTGGCTGGTAAGAGGGATGGTGGCGGCGGGATTATGAAGGGCTTACATCGACGGCGCATGGTGACGGGGTTGCGGCAGCATAGACGCACAAGGTTGGGTGGTGGCAGAAATGAGGGGTGGTGGTGGATGGGGCTTGGTGAGAACGGTTAGGGTTTTGGCTTGAAGGGCTGATGGCAGCAGGAGGTGGCGGCGGTTAGGGTTTAGGTGATTAGAGTAGGAAAGAAAATTAGGGTTTGGGAAGAGAAGAAGAAATAAAGGTCAACTTTGTCATTTCGTTGAATTAATCTCTACCAAACGCACTGTTGCCGTTAGTTTGAACAATTGTTTTGATGGATGCAACACATTTTAAACCTCAGGTGTTTTCTTGCAACTTTTGAAACTGCAGGGATCTTTTTGCAACTGACCCAAACCACGAGGGTGGTTTATGCACTTTTCCTGTAGAAATAAGCAGCCGAGTTTCTCTCTCTACATCTTCTTCTCTGTTCATATCTCTTCGTAACCCTAGCCGCCAACAGTGACTACCCAAAGAAAAAACAAGGAGAAAACCTCCATTATCGATGAAAAACGAATCTACCCATACTTCCTTTCTAGATCCCAACACGCTTGGGTCGCGCTCCCGATGAGCTCCCAAGTTAGGAGCGCAGATTCGCGCTTCTAAGGAAGATTCGTGGCCTTCCTACACGAATCCTGCAACTAAGGTTGGTTCATTGAGAATAGTCTGATCTGCATGACCTGTCTCTAGCCAAACTTCAGCATAGCTCTGAAAAACTTTTGAAATTAAGCTCTTGGGAACTACCATAACTTTCCTTACCCTACACATTCTTCTGGAGGTTAATTGTAAAATGGAGTCTGGATCTGTTAGAGACATTTCACCTTTTACTTGAAAAAAAAAGGACTGCATCCAGTATCGAAGGCAAATGGAGTGTGATTTCCAGTAGAAACTAATGACCCTGTTTACTGGAAATAATTGACGTCAAACTGTATAATCTTTAGGCGGCTAAATGTATCAACTTTTATGTACATTATCAATCTTGGCGAGAACAATATATTTCAGGATTGAACTAATGGGTGCATGCAGTGTCCTGCTCACGCCGGTTTTTCAGTTCTGAGTCAATATTAAGGTTTCTGATGAAAAAAGAAGAATGAACCTTTAGAGGTCTGGTGACATGCCCTCCTCCTCTCCTGGATAAAATTAGGTTTCTTGTCACTCTCTCCTTATACTAGTTCCCTCTTGGTTGTATTAGTCGTGATACTTTCGCGAATCTATTAGTATTTTAAATCCATTCAAAAGTCTTCCCAGATTCCTCTCTGACTCTACTGAATATAAAAGCTACTTTTACCAAAGATGGAAGTTTTGGATTTCTTGTTCGAATTTTTTTAACTTTGAAAGTAAAATGTTTGTTGGGAGCCAAATTACTACAAAGACTACTTTGAAGAAATGTAGTGCTCACGTCATGTAAAGTTTCTGGTTCAGCCAATGACCGGAAAGATGTAAGACATGGAAAATATTTAAGCTTTCCTGTTTTAGTCTTTTGAAAAGAAAATTTAAGTTAGATCTTTTCAGAAAAGTTGTCAGCAAAGATTGCTTTTGTTATTGATCTTCCGTTTAATTTTGTTTAATTATCTGCCTTCAGGGAAGATGGGTAGGCTAAGACAAGCTAAAGAAGATGCTGATAAGGAAGTAACTGAGTATCGAGGGCAATTGGAGCGTGAGTTCCAGAAGAAACTTGCAGAGGTAATAATGGGTTTCCTGAAGCCAATTGACGTCGATTTGTATATTCTTAAGGCGTTTAAATGTGTGATAATTATGGCGATTGAACTGCCAGTTTTTATCTACAATATAATTTGGCGAGTCAAATACATTTCGAGATTGAACCAATGGGTGCATGCATTGTCTTGCTCACCCCTGTTTTTCGGTTCTGAGTCCATATTAGGGTTTGTGATGAAAAAAAGAATGAACACCACGATTCTGGTAGCTGAATCTATGTCGTTATTTTCGGCTGTTTTTAGTATTATGTTCTATTTGTAGCAACTTCTTTATTTTCTTGTTCACTACTATGTGTGATAATGAAAACAGAGCAGTGGAGATTCAGGTGCCATTGTGAAGCGGCTTGAGCAGGAAACAGAAGCAAAGATTAATCACCTGAAAACGGAGGCTGGCAGAACAAACAAGAATGTGGCGCATATGCTTCTGAAGCAGGTGACATCCGTGAAAATTTGAGCTGCTTGAGGTTACGTTGGTATCGTCATTGTCATCTCTCTTGGAATTCTATTTTTGTCCTTCTGATGTGAATAAGACACTTAAAAAAGTTATTTGCTTTATGTGCTAGTGATCAGAATTTTAGTCCATGAGAGTTTTAGTTACTTGCTTCATGTACTACTGATCAGAACTTTAGTCCCATGAGATTTGTTTGGAGCATTCTCCTGTTGTTCTGATACTGCCGCACTTCATAAGCATTTTAACCGGAAAGTAAGAAGAGAGGGATGAAATAACACTAGAAGAGTACATGATTAGAGGACTGGATGTTTATCTTCAACTTGGGTGGTAGGATTTCACTTGACTATCTCAATTTGTATTCAATGGACAATACATTGGACATGTAATCACAGCTCGTGCCTAATAATTATGATTTTGCCAATGTATAATTTGTCTTTTTGACGATGAATAATGTATAAGTTTCTTTATAAAACAAATGATGCATTTCAGTCAGAGTCTGGTTCTTTAGGGGGACAGGCCAATGAACAGCAGTTGCTTTAGTCGATTTGTTAGATCATTATCGTACAGTGTTAATTTTCGATATCACAAAATAGTCTGTTGCATTAGTTTGATGTAATTTCAAAATGATTTTCTTTCACGGTTTTGTTGTCTTTGGAACTGAGATGGGCTCATCCATTTCTTTGAATGTAATATATGAATCTACTTGACGGGACAAAAAAAAAAACCAAAGAGGAAAAGCGAAAAGGCCGGTGCAAGTTGTAGGAGTTACCAAGAACTGCTTCTTACTTAGAGCATCAAGCCATAAAGTATGAGTGAAATTGAGCAATGTTATATACGCAGCCTGAATATGACATAGCCATGGTGTGTGTGTTGGATTACCCGATTCATTGTGGAGGCTGTTGTGGAACTGGTGCTAGTAATGTAATGACGGAATGCACAGCAGTCAAGTCTTCTTGCTATATACCATTTTGTTTTGGTTTTTCATTAAAACTATTCCCAACATTGTTAAACTTTTATTAGACTAATTAGAAAACAGCCTAAGTTGTACGATCTTTTCTAGCGTGGCGGTTATGATATATTCTCTATCTTTGCTGTAACAACTTCTCCGGGTTAAATCTAAAAAGGTAATAAAATTATCCAGCTAGAATATTTTTGCCCATACCATACATCATTGTTTGTAAGTTAGAATAGTCTAGGACAAAATCTGGCTTATATTAGTACTACTCAGATGACTGATATCAACAGCTACAAAGAATTAATAGAGGTAAATGGATTTTGAATACCTCTTATGTACATATATCATGTGCAATAGTCTGCTGGCATTGCATTGAGGTAATCTGAAAGGGACTTGATTACATAGATTAGGAGCTGTGGCTGTCCCAAGAATCTAGATGGTGGGAGGATAGCACTCTGCTGGTCAGAATTCTTGTAGGCTAATTGATGCTTTCCTAGATTCCAGAATGACATTTTGATCAGGTGGTGGCACGACAGTTATTCACTCCATCGTACTGACAAGCAACGATGCTTATTGCATTCAGTACTAGCTGCTGCATAGATTACAATATGATAAAGAGGACCAGGCCAGTACTGCAAAAGTTGAACTGGAGTGCTGCATGTTTGGCCGATAGTACTGTTCATTGCAAGGAGGCGGCTATCGTCTAGGGGGTGAATTTATAACCTACAATGCAAGCAAGCAGTCTCGGAGCCTAAATGGTTGAGTTGCATCCCCTTGCGATTTTTTTTTTGGTTCAAGTGATTCACCGATGAAGCAAGTTTCTGAGCAAAGATTGTGAGTTAAATACAACTCTCGGTAGGCAGCTTAGCCTCGTCAATGACAAATCTCAAGAGGGATCGCACCGGTTTGGCACATAACAAGTGAAGGAAGAAGAGAGCCTCAGTATCACTTTAGTCATAGAACTTAGTTTGCAAATTAGCCACCTTGGAGTCTATGATGCATGTCCTGCCCACTGCTTTCGACCCCCTAGGTTTACTTTAGTATTGAATCTTCAAACTTGAATTCAAGGTCTGGCGTGGATCCCTACTGTCAGTTTCAAGAGTTCCTCACAATACTAGCTATCGCAGAACTTTTTTTTTTTCTTTCAAGATTTTGACTTCTAAATGAGGTGCCAACTGTGAGCTAGTATTTTAAGATATGACACATTGCTTTTGAACCCGAATATGCCGCCCCTTTTGGGAATAAAAACTTGGAAGACCAGTTTGTGTTTTTATGTCAGTCCATGTATTGTGTCTCATTAAAGTGGGTATATGCAAAGACTCTGAGCCTAATCAAGCCCGCACCCTTTGTGATACGTTTTGCACAACACAAAGTTCACAGGCCTGCTGAAGGATTAAGATTCATGCCGATCAACTTAACCAAGCATCATTTTTGGGTTTGAAAAGAGCTCGAATTTGTACATGTGGTGATGAGATGAAATCTTAAGCAGCTACATATCTAGGCGAGAAAATGGCAACCAAAAACAGGAAAAGAAGAAAATTTAGCATGCTTCATTCCACACGCTGTCTGCGAATGCCAAGGAATCATTCAAACTCAACTTTCCTTACCCTTACCCATCTCTTGAGGAGTAAGCTCAGTTCACTCGCTAGCAGGATTGAGAATCTGCTCAACTTCATCCAAACGCTGCGCCTGCTCAACTTCAAACTGACGAATCGCCTGGCGGCATTCATCAACCTTAGCCCTATAATTATTACGAATAAGCTTCCGGGGGGCCGAATAGTCTTGGAGCTGAACTTCCAAAATCTGGACATAGCCAATCGTCTCTCTGGATACCCTCTCAACAGATCTCTTCGCCATCTTCATCTCCCTGGAAGTAGTCTGAACAGTCTACTGCTCATCCTTACCCTTCAGCCATCTGCACATTCGAAGGAAGGACTCAACGTCGATCCAAAAAACAGTCTTCAGGATGTCGGCCCTGATAGCAGAAACAACAATGTCGTTGACGATCTTGAAGTCTGTATAGGGGGTGAAGACCTTGGCCTCCTCCAGAAATTGCTTCACGGTAAGGCCCAGTGAATGGATCTTCTCAATGGTGAAATCAATCGGAACGAAATTGACAAGATGCAGCGGGAAAACCGCAAGGTCCACCATGGTCTGGTAGGCAGCAAGAGTCTTCCGTTCAACGTATAACGGCGCCGGCACGGTACCAGATCCCGCGAGTCCAGCAGGTGCGTCTGGTGCTTGTTCGGCCAGATCAACAACCTGGGGAATACCAACAAGACAACGTCCTCCTCCTCTGGATCTCTGGTATACTTATAGTTGTTACTAAACCCCGGGAAACCCCATTTATGTTCTTAGAAATTTTTACTGCTCGTAGAAAGATAAGTAAAAGGTTCAGTGTAACAATAATTAATAAGTACAATGTTCAGTGTAACGGTAACTAATGTCATTAAATGTCTTTAGTGATGTTAAAAAGTACGAGTAAGAATTATCGTTGAAAGTATCAACATAAATGTCACTAACAAGCATTAATTATTATACGAACGGTTGTCATTACCTTTCTATCATCCGAATAGCAGTAACAAAATCTTCCAAAATGATCATTGAACTTATAACCACTCCACAGTTTGGGCTCGTGCTCATTCTTTTCTTTAGTTCCCACCTCGTAACTATGCACCACTTCAAACACCACGCGATGTCTAAATCAATTGCCATCACCTAAATTATCACAACAAGAGACAATAAGTATTCACACCATCTCATATAATTTGATCAACTTTTTTTTTACATGCAGATTAAGGATTTAAGTGATATATTGTGTACTTAGGAGAGAGAAAATGGACTAGTAGAGTGTTAAATGTGGAGAGGGAGAGAGAAATGAATAAAAAAGTATAAGAAAGTAGGTCAGGGGAGAGAAAATGAGTTGATGAAGATTTAAATGTGGAGAGATAAATAAAATAAAAAAAAAGTGTAATAAGGGTAAATATGTAAAAGTACATAATTTTTTCCTTAATTCGAAAATGAGCAATTTTTTGGTGGATGATCCAACAAAAAAAAAAATGATCGAGTTATATAAGACGAAATGAGTATTATCGAGCATCAGCGCCAGCACCAAATTACGTCATTTACTTACGGCCAAAAATAATCATTTGTCTCTGTAGTGGGCTTCAGCAACAGCCAAAGTGTAACAACGATATGCAAAAGGGCGAACTTGATAGTGGTTCATAGTTTGAAGATTTAACTTTCTCTAATAAAGTTCGAGGACTTAGGCGGCAAATGCATACTAGTTTAAGATATTCTCGAGAGTTTCTTGCAAAAGTTTATGGATTGATGTACACAGTTCATGCTCTATCATACTTGCATACCTCAAAGTGCATTACTAACAAAAATTTTATACTTTTTACCGATCGATAAAGTGTAAACAAGTACGTGAAAATCTGTAAGTAGACGTTCTTTTTTTATTATTTTTTTAAAATACTATTGAAAAGTCAAAAATAGCTTCGCTCTAACGGGTACTTGCTCTCTTCCTTAATGGTAGTAGCCTTTCTTGTAAATACTTTGCAGTTGCCTCACATTATTTTTCGTTTGGGCCCTTCTCAGCTTCAGAAGAAAGTTTATATCTCGTTTGGGCCAAGTAGCCCAGTCCTCTGGGAGTTGAGATATGACAATAGATGGGCCTTAGCAGCCACATACTTCTCCCCGTGGACTGGACGCAGGGAACACCCGTGCCATTTGCCGGTTAAGAATGACAATTAAGAGGTCGTTTGGTATTGATTTTTAAGCGTACATCTTGATTAAATTAGAATTAATTTTTAATATCAGTTTTGATTTATTTTAAGCATAATAAATTAAAAATTATTAAATGTGTTCGGACAAAATAGGATAAAAATATGTTTAGTATGGCAAAATTACCATACAGTGTTAAAATGTAAAAGGACATTAAATTTATGTTTATATGTGAGAAAATTTTGATAAATCTTTTGGTCAACCAAGATTCTCCAAAACTGATTAAATCAGAATCCAAGGACATGGAGAGTCTGGATTTAATCACTTTTGAGCACATTTAAAACATATTTAATCAGTTAATCTTTCTTATCAAACGCTTCAAACCTAAGTCAATCTGAATTTAATCAAGTTTTACCATACTATAATCCATTCTAATTACTCGATAAAGAAGATTATACATAAAGAAAGATCATGTTGCAAAAGGTTGTCAAAAGTTTGTGTTTATTAGGAAAACTACCATAATGAACTCCTAATTTGTTAATTTTACTACATATGTTAATAAAGTTACTTTGGGCCTGTACGCTTACGAGATTTTTTTTCTGTATTCTGTATTATGTTTTTGTTTTCCAGAATTTAGTATTCAGTTCTAAAATTGTGTTGTGTACTTTTACTTTTTTCTGTATCTATTTTTTCAGTTTTTTCTGTACGTTTATCATTTTCATTTTCGTTTTCACTAACTTTTTCTAAACCAATCTTGTATATTTAAAATTTTCTACACTTTTTGTACACAAATCTTTTCATTTTACCCCTACACTATTTGTAAACAAAAAGGATGTAAATATGAAAAAAAATAAAAATGAACTTTTAATAAGTTTATCATCGTGTTATCAAGCATATTACAACGTCCATATAATTAATTAATTTTTCGCAGAAGCGTGACACACAAGGCCATGAATAAAAAAATAAATACACAAATTGTTAAAGAGCAAGAAATAAAAATTTCTTTTGTGCAAACAGCATTGTCATAGTACATATGAAATTCATTCGTAAACCTACATTATCCATACATTACCCAATCAATGAACTTCTATTGCAGGGAGTGCCCAAGCACTTCAAATAGTTGCAGCTCCCCCTTATAGCTGCTGCTGGACAACAGTCATTTGTAGTCCCCAGCCATATCCCCATCTCACAACCACCCTTCCCCATTATCCGACCCATTCCCGTCCCTGGATCTAATGGTTTCTCAAGCTCAAGTATTAGTAGCGAACATATATTAGAAGTACGAGCTCACCAGAAAAGAACATTAAATTTAGGAGTTGTTCATAAAGGCTACACCCTTAATGCAACACACTGAAACCCAGTCTTAGAATACCTAGATCATGCCTTTCATTGAAAACCTGGCAGGCATGTAATGTAGACTCAATAATACGTATCTATATTACGCCTTTCATCGAACACTTGGCAGGCATGTATACCCACCTGGGTTTGGACTCCATTCTAAGGTCCAAACATTGAAAATCGAAAAAGAAAAAGCAGAAACGGGAGAGTAGCGGAAAAAATGTACACAAAGTAAAAGAGCGAGAGATGATCAAAACCTTGTCGAGTTGTGCAGGCGATGGGAAATCGTTCTCTCCGATCACGGAATGGTGGCTGCTTCTTTCGGAAACGACAGGAACCGGCTACTTCACCGTTGTATGTAGGCTGGGACTTCGGCTCCGTCTTGGTGCAGCTTCTCCGTTAAGGTCGGCAGATCTGGGAAGGGTGTGAGATTGAAGTGATGAGCTCTTATTCATGGAAGGTAGCTAGAGGAGATAAATGGGGGAGAGAGGGAGACAGAAAGAGCAAAGAGAGGCAACTTGAATGGACGTTGCAGCTGGGGGTTTCGGACCACTGTCCAAAAAATTGTGAACAGTGTCTCCGGATATGGTATTATCTGACACGAGAATACAAGTTGAGGATAAAGTCACTGTTTGGATATTTTATCCAAAACGGAACCATAAAAAAAATAAAAGTACACGAAAAAGAGTTTTTTTTTAATCAGCATTACAAAAACAGAAAAACGTAAACGCACAAGCCTCTTACTTTTGATGTTTGCTTTTTTAAAAGTGGACTTTATGCATGCACGAATTCAATGTTTAATCAGAGCTCAAACTGTATGTGACACCAAAGAAATAAAATAATATAAATTTTAACGTTTTGTTGGAAAAATATTACTACCCTCATTACTGAAGTCCTTTGCTTTTGAGGTTTGATTTTGATGTGCATCGTGAGAATTCAATATTCAATAAGAGTCTAAATTCAATGTATTACCAGAGGTAAACAAATTAGTCAAAGTTCATTGTAGGTAGCATACTCTATAAAGTAGTAAAAAGTTCAATTAGAAGTTAAAATTAAGATGGAACCCACCATAGAACTCGAAATTGATATTTGTACCAAAATGACCAATCCGCCTTTTGTATCTTCATTGACGATTGATGATCGATGCTTCATATTGACTTTAATGAGTGCATGGTTCAATTATTACAAACAGAAAACTTAAAATAGAATTGAAACATGATATCTGTTCGAGCCCACCCATGCATGTAAACACACAATCTTGGCTGGATTTCAGACAAAACTCCTGGCACAGAATGAGCAGATGTGGACGACATGCTCTGCTAATCGAGAGCTCAATTGGCCAGCAGCAAGGCGGAGGAGACTCACAACAGCACATATGCACTGAACTTTGTCAATCGGTAGAGAGGACAGTAGCCCCCCACCAAGCAAAACCGGATCCCCTTTACATATTCTGTCACATGGCCTACCAGATTTGCTTACACACTGGATGTGTACAAGATTTGGACTGACCCCAATAGTTTATGTTTGACTGAGGTGTACACAACAGAAGAGGCATGGCACTGTTCTGGCTTGAATGAAGCAGTTTGACCATGGCCAGCTTATTTTAAAGACAGGATGACCAAGCAGCCATGTGAGTACGTGATGCATCTGGATCATGAGTCGAGGGTTTCTAGGATGGTTTCTAAAGGGCAGTAATGGCAACCCAACGGTCGTTCGGAAAGTTGAGCTTGTACAAAAGTACACTGCTCTCTTTTTCGCTACATTAAGAGTATATTCAAACATATATATTGAATGCAATAAAAAAAGCATGATCGTATGAACCCTGATTTATCACCTTCTGTCATGGCGATTATATGCTGATTGAATGATTAGTTCGAGCCATCACCAACTCCTAAGAGACAGACTCTATCATTTTCTTCATCCTTATTTTGTATCGCGGCTAAGTGTAACCAATGTGTACCATTATCCAAGATGTATGATTAATAGATGGGAGAGCAAGAACCGATACATGTTCTGATAAACTGACGTCTCGGGTCACATAGGATAGTTCTTGCACGAGTCACCAACGATTTTTTCTTATCTCATTTTGGACTGTCTTTACTTTCTTCTTCTTTTTTGACACAAACCATAAAATTTTCTTGTTCTTCGGTCTCCCATCTCTTATGGAAACTCGAATCAACAACCTAGCTTGCACTAAACTTGAAAATTATCAAATGTTAAAAGGTAAGATATGATAAATAAGACTTGAAAAAGTTGACTTCTCAAGCGACTATCCCTAATTTAGGATCTGAAGAGCATTAAAACAATTTTCAACATGGACTTATCCTAACTTCTAACTACTCATGGTAACAAGATCCGAGTTTCCAATATAGTAAGTTCTTAGGATTCTCATACTTGTTCATTAAATTAAACCCCTTTAAAGACAGGCCAAAGAGTAGTTAATTCACGTCCATTCTATTAAAATCATTCAAAAGAAAAAGCTGAGACTGACAAGCATGTGCATAGCAATTAGGTATTGGCCAGTCCAAGCCCTCTCTGTCACTTGCATTTAATGAAAAACACAAACGCAATCTTTCAATAATAAGTTTTGTATGGCAACCTTTATTGCACGCTTTCATGTACTGCAAAGGGTACTATTTCTACGGTTCAGTCTTTGGTCAGATTGCTATTATGCTCATAATCCAGTCGAGTCCATTCCAGTCGAGCCCCTTCGAGTTTATTTTGAAGTCACCCGAATTTTAAAATTTTACTAACATTGATTCAATTATCAAGTAGTTTTAAGCTAGAGTAATCTAAAAGTTATTCATCGGGCTGACCTTAGTGAGGGTTAAAAAATGTTTAGCTTTTGTTGGTTTATTTTACCTTCCCATTGTACTAGATTAGTGGCAGGCCACTAGCACTTGATGAGCTCATAGCCATGAAAGAGCATTTTTGGAGAAGGCTAACAAGGGGAATTGTGACCTGGAAAGGAGGCATTTTACTGCATTTGGAGAACCCTTGTTTACATGTACAAAAATGGAAAAAATTCCCTGCAAAAATGGAATAATTGCACAATATCATGATGGTTTTCCCACCTTAGATTGAAGAATTTTCTTTAATAGTTGCCCACTGTACAAAGTGTTTCTCGCCTTGCCGCTGTCAACGCATGGATCCTCTGTTGTACAATTTTAGAGACAAAAAGTTATCACTAAAATTACTTGGCTCAGCTGCTAAAATTTGTGTTGACGATCAAATGAACGAAGCACCAGTGCACCACCTCAATATCAGTTAGCAGTAACTACCGCCCTTAGCTGTGTTTGAAATTCTAACGGTAGCTGTAAAAATGGTGACGGCCACTTTCACTTCTAGGCAGCTTCAGAAAAACTCCCAACTTCATCAATCAAAACCAACAAGAACAACAACGTCCATGACTGTACTATCTGTACTGATTCAAACCCATCAAATCCCAATCACCTACTCATGAAAAAGTCCCACAAAACCCTTCATGGGTTCTTTCAATCTCCACCTGTTTCTCATCTCCCACTCCTCTGCTTCCTCTTTCTGATTGGATTTGCATCTGGGTTTGGATCAATGGGTTCCATCTCTGCCGCATTCGGCGATAACAGCTTCTTTTGCGCCATAGACGCCAGTGGGAGGCAGACAGTGATCTGTTGGGGCAGGAACAGTAGCTCTGAATCATCAAACCCATCTGTGTACTCCATCGATATCCCTCCAATGGCTGCTCTTGCTGGTGGTGATGGTTTTATGTGCGGCATCTTAGCAAATACTTCGCAGGCATATTGCTGGAACTTGATCGGGTCTAGCTCTGATCTTGTCCCTCGGATCTTCGAAACGACATCTTACTCGCATATTGCTGCAGGTAAGGATCATGTATGTGCAATTAGAGGGTCTTACTACTCGGATAACGAGTATGGTACTATTGATTGCTGGGACATTGTTAAAATTTCGAATAGTAGCTTTAGTTCAAAACAGAGTACTCTGTTTTATGATCAATTTATTAGCAATCTTGTGTTCGGGAAAGTTGTTTCTGGTGAAGGGTTCAGTTGTGGTGGTACTAAAGAAGATGGCATTACATGTTGGGGACCAAATTCATCAAGATTAGAGATTTCAGGCGTATCGGAAAATTTTGTGACCTTAGCTTCAGGACTGGACTCACTTTGTGGGGTGTCTGAAGTGTCTGGTGAGGTAAAATGCTGGGGTGCTAATGCTTCATTTGTCACTCCACCAGTCGGAATTCGGTTTGTGTCGTTGGCTGCTGGTGCGCGTCATTTTTGTGGGATTCGAGAAGACAATCATGGGATTGAGTGCTGGGGAAATTTCAATAACTCTTCCATTCCCAAAGGGTCTGGTTTTCTCGCTATTACTTCATCCGATTTTATTACATGTGGTATTAGGGAAGATGATTTGGTGCTCGATTGCTGGTTTGCTAATGTGTCTTCTGCTAACATGTCTTCACCGCCAGATTATGATCCTCCGTTGCAATTGTGCAGTCCAGGTATGTGTGTACCTGGATCTTGTGGTGAAGGGAAGTTTGCTTTCAATGCTAGCCTTCTCCATGAGCCGGATTTGACTAGCTTATGTGTTCGGAAGGATCTGAATATTTGTTCTCCTTGTGGGTTAAATTGCTCCGAAGGATTCTTTCCTTCTAGTTCTTGTAGTGTGAATGCTGACAGAGTCTGCACAGAATGCTCTCTTTGCCAAAACAACTCGTGTTGGGATATTTGCAAGCTTCAGTCGTCGCCAGAGATGCAACGGAAGCATCAGCATCAATTGCACAGGTTACTGCTCATAGTTGGGTCTTCTGCTTCCGGGTTCTTGTTGATTTTAATTGGATGGTGTCTCTTTCCCCGTCTGATTGCCACTAGGGACAAAGAAGGAAGCAAGAAACAATTTGCATCCTGCATCGGCAAGCCGGAGCTGGAAACTGACGCAAGTACTAATTTACATCCTTCCGTGTCTCTGGCCCCTTGTCCTGGAATGGCTCAAATTTTTCGACTGTCTGAACTGAAGGACGCCACTAATGGATTCAAGGAGTTCAATGAGCTTGGTAGGGGAAGCTACGGTTTTGTATACAAGGCTGTGCTCCCGGATGGGAGACAAGTTGCAATTAAGAGGGCCAATGCAGCTACAATAATTCACACGGATAGCCGGACGTTTGAAATGGAGTTGGACATCCTGTGTAACGTCCGTCATAGCAGTGTCGTGAACTTGTTGGGATACTGCGCAGAGATGGGAGAAAGGTTGCTGGTTTATGAGTTCATGCCCCACGGAACCCTTCACGACCACCTTCATGGGGGTCTTTCTCCTTTAAATTGGACACTCAGGTTAAAAGTTGCAATGCAGGCTGCTAAAGGGCTCGAGTACCTTCACCATGAAGTGGAACCTCCAGTTGTCCACCGGGATGTTAAGAGTTCAAATATTCTGTTGGATGCTGATTGGGGAGCACGAATTGCAGATTTTGGGCTGCTTACTATAAAAGAGAGGGATCTTGCAGGAGACATGAGAGCTGATGTCTACAGCTATGGGGTTGTACTGTTAGAGATCCTTAGCGGAAGGAAAGCGTACGACAGAGATTGCACGCCTCCTAATATCGTTGACTGGGCAGTGCCTCTCATAAGACAAGGCAAGGCAGCTGCGACAATAGATCGATACGTGGCTTTACCAAGAAATGTCGAGCCGCTGCTAAAACTTGCTGATGTAGCAGAGGCTTCTGTGAGGGAAAATCCTAGCCAGCGTCCTACTATGTCAGATTTGGTGCTTTCATTGGAGCAAATAGTGAAGGATGGGCTAATATTATAGTCCCGAATTTATTTTTGTATTTGATCATACGTTTAAAACAGAAAAGAAGAACATAAATCACAGCATCTCCAACTGTATATCTGTTCTGAGCCTCTTGTAAATTATGCTGCTTATATGTTCCTCTCTCAAAAGTTAATAAGAAGTGTCTGTAACTCTTTTTGTTTCACAAGGTGCAGGTGATAGCATTGTAGCGCCGACCTAGAATTTTTACAGAAAACTTTCGTAGTATTGAACAACTGTCGTTCGTTCTGTTCAAACACAGGAGAATTTCTTGCTGTGAGTGAGGTTGGGAAGGTTAACATTTTGAAAGAGATTACGTTGCTTTCGCTACCTTAGTACCTTCGACAATGTAGTTCTCGCTCGCAATATAGAAACATCATAAGGTCCGCTCAGATAGAACAGCACCTCTCATCTCACAGTTATATAGTGTTCTGCTTGAATGTGGT
The DNA here is from genome assembly GCA_033070095.1 of Escallonia herrerae. Classification (NCBI taxonomy): domain Eukaryota; kingdom Viridiplantae; phylum Streptophyta; class Magnoliopsida; order Escalloniales; family Escalloniaceae; genus Escallonia; species Escallonia herrerae. The sequence goes on along the minus strand of JAVXUP010000096.1, from coordinate 653,490 downwards.
TTCCCCCTGCAATGTGATTTGTGGTTTCAAAACCTGTCCGACAATACTGTACGTTTCTGCCCAGTATTTCGTGGCTTCGTAAGTGATGTGTAACGTTGTAGTAACTGTTTTTGCGGTAGGCAAAGATTTACATTGCATAACTTTACAACTTCGTACGTTGTGGGATCAATCAACTAATTTTGCCTGCTGCAAATGCCAAGCTCAGTGCGGACTTGTTTAAAGGAGTTCCTCGTAAAGGACTTTGTTCTTGCTTTTGGACGAGTCCCTCTCAGAGGAGGAGAAAATGATGGGATTCAAGAGTGACCGAAGAGGATGCCAGTCAATGTAATGAGGAATATATATTAAGATTTTTTCTTTTGTTTGATTAAGACTTAATTTGGGAACGAATTCTGGATTTGAATATTTGGTTGCACAATTCCTTGATTCGGAAAATCTTATCAATGAGGATTTTGATTTGATTATGTTTCCATTTTTAGTTTAATCCTTCTCCTATAAAAGGACCCTGGATACAATGTACCAAGTAAACTGCTTATCAATATTCCGTTCTCCCTCTCTCCTTTGCTCTGCAATTTCGTTTTACTAGCTCCTCTCATCAATGGATCTCTGCAAGTTTTATGACAGATTGCAGAGGAGGTATGTTATCCAAATCCATTCTTTGTTACTAAATATGGTTCCATACGGTTGGATGTTTAATACAAACTTCACAGATGCTCTTCTACTTGTGTTTCATGTTTTACGTTCCAAATCTGCTATCATTACAGAATAAAGTTGAAAGCTTTGGATTTGAAAAAAAGTTTTACGAAGTAAAACCTTTACTTGTGCATCATTTTATTCAGAGCTTCCTCCTTTTGGTTGTTCATTCCCGAAAATAACAACATCTAGTTGCAGGCAATGTTGCATCTGATCCTTGAGCCAGCCATTACACCTTGGTTACACCAGGCTTCAGTGTAGAGAAAATCACATAAACCAGGACTTGAACCTCCCATAACTCTAGGGCTTAGTTGTGTTCTTTCATGAAGAACATGAAGAGCAACTACAGCAAATGCAACCGAGGATTTACATAAAAGCTGAAAGTGGTTTTTTCCAATTTTTAAAACTGAAAAAAAAGAGCAAATAAGGAGTGTCAAACATAGCCTAAGACAATATTGGTTTATCGTAGAATTAGTGCTCGATTGATCAAGAAAAAAGGGAAGGCTATCAAATTAGGAAGAACAACCTAGCCACTTTGGCCTGGTTGTAAAGGAGGGCCTTTTGCAAAAGCAGCAAAGAATGCAGAATGTATATGGGTCATTTGAAGGTGGAGGAGGAGCATAAGCATTCCTTGTTGTTGGGGAAGGGGGGGTTGGGTGGCTATACCATTACCATACATGAGATTGCATATGGAATGTAGTAGCATGTGATGGAGAATTCGAAAGTAAATGGGAAAAAATGGGAGGTAAGGCCAGAATAGGAAGAGGGTAGTTGTCCTTGTGATAGAACAAGCTTAGATGGAAGGGAATCCAAGTCATTCCTCATCCAAGCACTTGCAGACAAATCAGTTTCAGAAAAGAAAAGAGATGCTTGCTTTGTGATCCATCAAGAAAGAAAAGAAAACGAAGATCCTAAAAGTCATAAAGGTGGATATATAAGTAACATGATCTCTGTTGTGTGTGTATGTGTGCCTAGTTACATTTGAGTGACATAGTTTCCAGCCTCAGCTTCTCTCTTACACCTCTAAAACCCCACCAGAACCCTACTCTCCTCACTTAGTTTAGGGACAAAAAGAAAAAGGTAGAAAAAGGAGGGTGGTGGTTCAAGTGAAGTGGTTTCCTCCGCTGTTTTTGCTTTATGCCAAAACAAAAATTGCCAACTCAAAAGCCAAGTTGGTTGGTTCCTGAGCAAAAAGCCAGGAAAAAAAAGAAAAGAAGTGTGGAAAGGCAGAGGAAATCCATTAGATTAAGACTGGTTTTAGCAAATGACACCCTCAACCCCCACCCCACCCCCCCTATATATACTGCTCCCCTTCCTTTCAGCCTGCAACATACATGATGTCTTCTCTTATTAAGCTAAGACGCTTGGTCAGTGCAGGCACTTGCATTTGGCAATCTCCAGTGCTGATGCGAGGGATGTCTGTGTAGATTTACAAGGTATGTGTGCATACATGGTTGCATAAACATGATAGAAAAAAATGTGCCTGGCTCCCTGTATGCCATTTGCAAGATCCATCCATATGTTGGTGGCTTTCGTGGATGGCGTATGAGGAGCCATGCATGCCATAGTATTGTTGTTTTAACAAGCATATATACCTCTATGTGTGCGTGCAAGCTCGTTTGTGTGTTTACGGATCTAATTTCCCTCGCCAAATGCAGCATAGGGCAATTTCCTCGTGTTTTTCACTAACTAAAAGCCGCTAATATTGAAAGAAGCCGTTGTTTGCCATCGGACTCCAGCCAACCCGGACGATATCCACAACTCTCCGATACTGATGCCAACCCTATTCATGTTACTAGTTTCTATTGTTTTGGTCATGTTTACAGGCCTAAGAAGCTCAGCTTTGGTACGAAGGAAGTCGCTCAAATTGACATTTCCTCTACACAATTTAAGGCTGGCAGCTGGCTTAACATTGTGCTTTAGACATTCAAACTCAGTTGTCACTGGGTCTGGACTCTGGAGAAAAGTCAGAGGCTCACCTACTCATAGGGTCAACTGGAGGCGCACACTTAGCTCTCTATGGCCTCTACTAAACCAACTAAGAGCACTTCGGATCATAGAGAGCGCCGTAACGCTCCTCTTTTCTTTCTCCTTGTCCATAAGAGGAATTAAAAGAAATCGTTACCCTTTAATATCCTTGTCACATGGCGCATGATAAGTTATAATGTTTACTTCAGCATGAAATATATACTGATGTAAAGAGTTGGAGAATTAAATACAATATATATATATATATATATATATATATATATATATATATATATATATATGGGAGCTGATCCGTTGAGAGCGCTAGCAAAATAGGAGATCTTGCTAGCGCGATCTGGCCGTCCATCCCTTCGGGATGGACGGCCCAGATCCTTTATTTTTGCGGCGCTGTCAGTCGTCCGCTACACTATGTAGCGGACGGACCTTTTTACCATTTTACCCCTGCTCCCCCGTCCGCTACACTGTGTAGCGGACGACTTTCTTGACCCCACGTTGACAGCCAAAAAGTCATCCGCTACACTGTCTAGCGGACGACTGACTGTCCTGACACAACTGACACATTTCCAGACGGGTCTGTACCTTCATTTCTATACACGACGAGTCTGTACCTTCATTTCTACACACGTCAATGTTGTCGGAAATATGAGATCTAGACAGTATCGCGGACAGTACTTCTATAACCCAAAAACTTCCTCAAGCTCCTTCGGCTACAATTTTCTTCTCCTTCGGACTCGCTTCCATTTTCAGCTCCCTTCAAGTTTCGAGTAAAACTTGCTTCAAGCTTCACTCAAGCAAGGTAAGTTTGCGAATGGTGAAGTTTTCTTTATGGATTGACTGGTAAAATATAATTTTATTTTGTTCGGACAAAAAAGTATAGATTTTTTTTATGTTCTAGAAATTTGTCACTGTATTCTTCAATTTGTGATGTTCTAGACATGATGTTCATAAAAAGGTGTAATTTTTTAACTCTAAATAAATTCATTATAATTTAATTCGATTTTTTGGCATGATGAATTCGTCTATTTATCTTAGTAATTTTAATTTGTTATGTTCAATAAATTAATAATTGTTAATTTGGAGACACTTTCAGGAGTTATGCATACGGTATGTTTGTCATCCTAAATTGGTCTATTCGCCAAGGTAATTTTTAGGTAATATTTTCAGTTAGAAATGCCATTTGATTGTTAAGCGTAGTCTATTTCTACACAGGTCTTGTTTCACAATGTCTGATTTCGTGTCGAGCTCCAACGTCCCCGTAGATGCTAGTGATCCGTATCTAGGACGAACGTTTCAAACATTGGAAGAAGCTGAAGAATGTTTTCGAGCGTATTCATTGAGGGTTGGTTTTGGCATTAGAATAAAGACTACAAGAACAAGCAACGTAACAAAAAAGATATGCTCTCGCTTATACGAGTGTCATAGGGGCAGAAATCCACAGCAAAATGAGACACGCGTAGGCAATGATGACAGTGATGACGAAATAGGATATTCGCGTAGAAGACGGGACTGCTTTGAGCGCACAAATTGCCAGGTCAAGATGTTCGTAAGCTACAAACCCAATCATGATCATTGGCTTATTACCAGCCTGGAACTGGCACACAATCACCCGTTAGTAACTCCTTCTAAGGTGAGTCAGATGCATCAACACAAGAAGATGGGTAAGGTCGCGAGGAGCCTAATTCACACAATGAGCAATGCGCGAATTGGACCTACTGAGATTGTTAATGTTCTTGCTGAACAGGCTGGGGGAATTCAAAATTTAAACTTTAACACGACAGACGTTCGTAACGCGGTCCGAACCCATAGACGAGCCGCGTATGACCTCAATGATGCGCAATCGACAATGAGCCTATTGAAACGGATGCAGATGGAGGACCCGCAGTTTACCTTCGATTATAAACTTGACGACGAGCATCGAGTTAGTACAATTTTTTGGGTCGACGGTCGTTCGAGGCTAGCTTATAAGCATTTTGGGGATGTCGTGACTTTCGACACCACATACCGTACCAACAAGTACTCGATGCCGTTCGCTCCTTTCACCGGCGTCAATCATCATTATCACTCCATCCTGTTCGGGTTCGCCTTGTTAAGGGACGAGAGCGAGGGTTCTTTTGTATGGTTGTTTAGGACGTGGCTGGAAGCAATGAACTTCAAAGCACCCAAAGTGATCATCACCGATCAAGATTTGGCAATGAAGAAGGCTATTGCGACCGTCTTCCCAGACACCCGGCACAACTTGTGCACTTGGCACATAAGCAACAAATACCCGGAACGTCTGCATCACGTGTACGCAAAGTATCCAGACTTTAAACAGGATTTTGACAAGTGCGTTACCAAGTCATTAACGATTGAGGAATTCGAGGAGAGGTGGGAAAAGCTTGTTCGGGATTACTCATTGCAAGACAACGAGTGGCTCCAGCACTTGTACGAGCGCAAAGAGCAATGGATTGGCGTTTACACGAGGAGGTATTTTTCAGCGGGCATGAAAACGACGGGCAGGAGTGAATCTATGAATGCCACGTTCGATAGTTATGTGGGTACAGCTACCAATTTGAAGACTTTCGTTGCATCCGCACAAAAAGCGGTAGCTTCGTTGTTCGTAAAAGAAAGGGCTGCCGACTTTGCAACAACGTACAAACAAAGGAGAAGGTTGCTCGAGACCCCGCTGGAGCTGAACGGTGCCAAAGTCTATACGAAGGAGATCTTCTTGCTATACCAAGTAGAGCTGCGAAAATCGGGACGATACAGTATAAACAAGGTGGCAGAAATGTCTACGCGTGAGTACAAGGTTTATTCGCTCGTGAATGACCTCGTCCCTGAGAAGCTGCGCAGAATTTATACGGTGAGCCATGACACATTGACGGATTCGGTGACATGTGTTTGCAAGAAGTTTGAGTTCCATGGCATCCTGTGTAGACACGTTCTGCGGTTTTTCACCCAGAAGAATATCAGGACAATCCCCGATAAATATGTCCTGCCACGGTGGACGAAAGGTGCAAACAGGTTGCACGGTACCATTGCCTTTCCGGAGCACCCGTATACTGACTTTGAAGAATCAGAGACGTTGCGGTATAATCATCTGGTGACAATGTTCACCCGTTTGTCCGTAAAAGGTGCTGCTACAATGGCCGGATATAAACATCTCCTCGAGGTAGCTCAGCAGCAAGAGCCCATCGTCGACCAGTTGGAAGCAGCTTCAGTCAGCAATGCGGTTGACACTGAGCCTACAACGGGATCAGAAGATGACGAGCCGGGGGAGGAAGACGACAATGATATCCGGCCTTTGATCCAATTATATCGCAGACGAAAGGACGCAAGAGATCTACGCGGATGAAGAGCTCTATTGAACAGGCAACTCAACCTAAAAAGCTGAGAAGGTGTGCATTGTGCAACAAAATGACCGACCATGACAAGCGGAACCATTACAAGGCACTGGGGATAAGTCCAGGGGTTTTGCAAGACGAGGAAGAAGACAAGGAAGAAGCAGCTGCAGTGGACCTTTAGTTTTTTTGTATAAGCCATCAAGATTGTTTGACATTTGTAATAATACGTAATATTTGATGAGATTAGCTTCTTATTACCGAAGACTGGAAGGTTATTTCTGATGGACCCATTCACAGATTAACTTTTAAAAAAAATTTGGCTTGTCCCGTCCGCTACACTATGTAGCGGACGGCGCACCAGAGATGAACATTATTGGGATTGTAAAGTGTCCGCGGCACAATATAGCGGACAACAAACTGTTGGTATGCCTTCTGTCCGCTACACAATGTAGCGGACGTCAAACTCCTATTAATTACCAATCAGAACGGCCTATCTTTTTCCACTCGTTTCTCTCTCTCTCTCTCTCTCTCTGCCTCCAACGTCTCACCCACCCGCGACCCCCTCTACGGCGACCGTCCCCATGGCTTCTGCTTCGGTGAATAGGCACTTCTTCAAGGTCATGGTGCCTGGGTTTCATACTGAACTTGTAGGCATCCCTCTTACTCTGTGTTTTCGTGTGTGTTAATTTTATCTTTGCTTAAAAACTTATCTGTCTTATAATGAATGTGATAGGCCATACCGGTAGCCTTCTGCAGATTGCTTACCACACTTTGGCACGAAGCCACTTGGCTCGAAGCAACTTTAACCAGCAGCAAGGGGTCATGGCTTGTTAAAATCAAGAAGAAGCGCGGCCAAGAGCAACTTTATTTCGCAGAGGGTTGGAGTAATTTCTGCGAGCAGCACGACCTCAATGAAGGGGAGTTTGTAATCTTTGAACACAAGGGGCTATTTAGGTTTCAAGTATCCGTGTTTGATCAAAGCACATGTGAAAAAGTTTTCCCCCAATGTTGAACCCTAAATTTGTGTCTGATAATTTTAGGGTTCTTAATTGTGCATTTGAGAATTGTGATGGTCAATTGATGATTTGAGGGTGTCAAATTTTTGATGGAATATCATGCGGTTGAGAATGTTGAGATTGTTTAATCATCTGCTAAAGCACTTATTCCATTGGCAGAAACTACTAACTCGAACAAAGTCTATAACCAACAGCTAAAAAATACTAACAACCAAAAAAAAAAATTCGCCAAATTGTCCGCTACATTGTATAGCGGACAACGCACAACTTTCAAAATTTTTGCACCTGGAGTTACCCTACTGTCCGCTCTAAACTCCAACGCTAAAAAAATCTTTTCTGTGCCCCTTGTGTCCGCTACATTGTGTAGCGGACGGCGCAGCAGTAACTCTTAACCCAACACTTGAAAATTTTCAACTTCCCTTACTGTCCGCCACATTGTGTAGCGGACGGACCAGCAGAAACTCTTAACCCCAACACTTAGAAAATTTTCACTTCCCCCACTGTCCGCCACATTGTGTAGCGGACGGACCAGCAGAAACTCTTAACCCCAACACTTGAAAAATTTTCACTTCCCCCACTGTCCGCCACATTGTGTAGCGGACGGACCAGCAGTAACTCTTAACCCCAACACTTGGAAAATTTCAACTTCCCTTACTGTCCGCCACATTGTGTAGCGGACGGACCAGCAGAAACTCTTAACCCCAACACTTAGAAAATTTTCACTTCCCCCACTGTCCGCCACATTGTGTAGCGGACGGACCAGCAGTAACTCTTAACCCCAACACTTGGAAAATTTCAACTTCCCTTACTATCCGCCACATTGTGTAGCGGACGGACCAATAGAAACTCTTAACCCTAACACTTAAAAAATTTTCACTTCCCCCACTGTCCGCCACATTGTGTAGCGGACGGACCAGCAGAAACTCTTAACCCCAACACTTGAAAAATTTTCACTTCCCCCACTATTTAACCCCAACACTTAGAAAATTTTCACTTCCCCCACTGTCCGCCACATTGTGTAGCGGATGGCCCAGTAGTAACTCTTAACCCGACACTTGGAAATTTTTTGCACTTCCCTACTGTCCGCTACACATTTTGTTTTCCACCTTTCAATCATTCTCAATGAGAGCCAAAAAACCAACTCAAATCAATCAAAATCATCTTCAACGGAAATCAGACAAATCAATCAATCAATAATCTTCAACACAAATCAATGAGAGCTTTCTAAATAATCATGGTTTATTAAAAAAATTTGACATTGTAATGGTACAATGTCAACTGGGGGAATCATGTTGGGGGGGATTCTCGGCATTAGCCGGATTTACAATAAACCTAACCGCTCTAGGCCGGCCTTTCATAATTTGCCAAGCTATTCTATATCTAAAGGTGTCTACTTCTGCTTGGCTCCACACGGCCGCCTTGAGGCTCTCGGACCGACAAATGTAATCCATGTACATGCAAAGGAAGACGCCGCAGTCCGAAGTGTTACGTTGCTTGGGCCTCCTCTTCTTCAGTCGCAAATCGAGCTTTGGCCGCGCCGGTACAGGGTTACCACGGATACCATTGACCATTGCACAAAATATATTCTGCGAGAAACACAAAACGGCGTAAGACACGAGTTAACATTTATGCCAAGTTACAATAACTGTTAAACAACAATCGTAATATTACCATTGAGTCCAACTGGGCTTTGTACATCTGCAGCACAGGCATGTGGGTGGTATCGTCGTGGAGACTGTCGATCACCGATACGACTTTCTCTTTTGGTTCATAGCAAACCAAGTACCAGTGGCTTTCCCCTAAAAATGGGATTAGAAACACGTCGGCAACACTTGCGCTCACTGGACTATCCCTAGTAAGATACGCTCGTAGGTTAGCGGACGGTCTCCACTGGCTCAACTTTTTCTTCCGCCTTTGCTCGACCCACTCATGCCATTCAGACACTAGGAGGCTATGAAAAAAGGCATCCACCAAAAAAACGGCCGGGTACCCGTTCAGCCGCTCCCGACCCCTTTCCTTCAGAATCTCCACGTATGTGGAGATGACACCGTTGTCTAACCAACTCCCCGGAGCCAGGGAGGCCATTTCTCCCCACTCGCAAGTGTAATCCATGCCCTCCGGATGATTCACACTATACAACGCTTTGTCCCGGGGGAAGCCGCTAAAATAACGCTCTCTGATTATTTGGCATTTATGCGGCTTTAGGGGCTTCACTGGATGCCCTTTGCGATATTGCCCTCGGGGGTCGACGGGGGGATATTGCACTCCTTCGGGGGGGTCGACGGGTCGACCGGGGGATATTGCCCTCCTTCGGCAATAGATGGTCCTGCCCACGGGACAATGGGCAGTGTCTCCGACAGACTGATGTGTCCGAAACCCCAGTCTTGCGTGACTTGACTCTGAGAGAAGGGTTGGGGTTCCGAGTCCAATAGCAAAGAGAAGGAGGGCGCACTGTAGTCTTCCCACGGCGCTTGAGCCTGGCCCATGGTGCTTGGCGGTCCCCAATCACCACCCATTCCCGGTACAGAGGGACCACCATATCCCTGGCTCACTCCCGAAGTCTGTCCCGAGGGATCGGTGTATCCCTCGCTCACATATGGGGGCTGCCACCCCGGATAACCCATTCCCGGGCTGACGCCAGAAGGCTGGCCCGATGCTTGGTGTAAAAAATTCCCGCAGCCATACGCCAACGCATCAGCCTGTTGGCGAAGCTCCTCGCCCATTGCATCCACCAAATCCTTTCGCTCGCGCAACTTCTGGAAGAAGGCGAACGAGGCATTAACCTACATCCAGAGAGATAATAAATAAGTAACTTCATACACAGTTAGAATCATCAAGTTCAATTAAAGCACTTATTGGCCAACTTACCAGATTGTATGCCATGTGCTCATCGATCTGACCCCTAGGGTGGTACTTCTCCCCGCGTTCAAACCTTACTGGAGCTACTCTCCTCCGGGTGATGCGGTAGTACCACCCATTGTACTGTTCGATGCTGATCACGGGGTCAGGCTCCGACACAATGGCCGCCAGCGTGTCCTGCCAGGAATCCCAAACCTCAAGTTCTCGTGCGCACAAGTCGTGCGCATTTGCCTTGCCAAACCGAAGGACACCCGGTGGGTTCCTGTTAAGCCTCATATCCGGCGCGCCGGCTGGCAACCCCTGCAGGCACTCAAAATGGCGCATAGCACGATCTGGCAGCTGCCACTCTGCGACCTCGAAGTGGATCAGGGGTGTGCGTTGCAACCCGGAGAGCGTGAAGACGAACGACTCTCCCACCCGTCGCGCCAAATGTTTGTACGGTGCCCATCGCATCTGGCCAGGAGATAACGAGTCGAGCTCCCCCCGATAGTACGTAATGTTGTGATGGGGATCGTCTCTCCTCTGGTAGTGGCTGTCCTTCCGGCTGTACTCCCAGGCGCACAACCGAGGCCACACATTATCGGTTCCGTCCCTACGCCTGGGTGCGCCGGTAGCAAGGTGTTCATAAGACCACACCTGAGAGCAAAGACAAATTAAATAAAGTATCGTCAAATTTTATTGTCAATTCAACCCAAAAAAAAAAGAAACGAGCACGTAATCAAGAATTGTATGATATACCTGCAATAGCGAGAGACATGCACATATCGCTTTGGAGTCGGGCCTCGTTGCCTTGTGCAATGCTCGGTAGAGGTACGCAAGAGTTGCGGCTCCCCAGGCATAATCCCCAACCTCCAGTAGGTTACCCAACAACGGTAAATATTTGACGCTGACGGTATTCTTCGACGTTGTTGGGAACAGAATTGCCCCCATCACCCACAAGAGGAAAGCTTGTGTGTACAGCACAAGCATCTGATCCGTGTAGTTATCCGGCAGAACCTTGTAGGTATCTACCAACCATTTCAACTTGATACCACCAGTGCTAAATTGATCCTGGGGTATCGAAGTAAAGAAGTCCCTAGCGGTCCTCTTATTCGTTGCTTCCGACGGAGGAGCTATTACCGGCCGCCCCGTCACCGGTAACCCTAAGATGAACCCTACATCTTCTAGGGTAATTGTCAGCTCTCCGAGAGGGAAGTGAAACGTATTCGTTTCACTTCTCCACCTTTCAACAAGGGCACCTATTAAGTGCCGGTCAAGTTGTTGAAAGATCTGCCCATGCGTGAAAATCCCAAACCCAATCCCACGCAGTAATCTTTTCTGGGTTCTGTTCAATTTCCATGCTTTAAAATTATCGGATACTTCTACCGTGTTGAGAAGTGCTCTTTCCTACGAATTAATAAATACAATTTAAGCAAATTAAACGATATACAATGTTCCCAAGAATAACAAAGTTGATAAAATAAGTATCTTACTCCACCATCCCATATGAGCGTACTGATATGGTTTGCTTGGTCGTATAATACGGACGGATCTTCTGGTCCAGGGTTGAAATCCATTTTTTGCAACTGAAATTATGCAAAACGGCAAGGTTGGAAGCGTAAACATTCTCAAACATACAACGCTAGCACAGTCAACGCTAGCATGTGATCAGATAATACTCACATAAGTTCACATGCTGTGTATATGCAATGTACATAGATACAAACAGACACGGAATGGGATTTTACAAGTGAAATCACATGAACAAATAATACGCAATACACATATATATATATATATATATATATATATATATATATATATATATATATATATATATATATATATACACATTGACAAACGCTAGCACAATGCACCGCGAACACATTCAAAATCATGCATAAGCCACGATAACAACTCTAGATTATGAACAAATAAAGGATTGGTTTGTGAACTTACGTGATTGATTCGTCGATTAAAGGATTTCTTGAGAAGAAATTGCGCCGATCTACTTGCCAACGCCGCTAGAAGAATTGTGAGAAGAAGGAATGAATAGCAGTTTAGAAGGAATGAATAAGGGTTTTGAAGTAATGAAAGGTAAAAACGGTCCGCTACACTGTCTAGCGGATAGTATGATAATACCGTCCGCTAGACAGTGTAGCAGACGACTTTTTGGCTGTCAACGTGGGGCCAAGAAAGCCGTCCGCTACACAGTGTAACGGACGGGGGAGCAGGGGCAAAATGGTAAAAAGGTCCATCTGCTACATAGTGTAGCGGACGACTGACAGCGCCGCAAAAATAAAGGATCTGGGTCGTCCATCCCTTCGGGATGGACGGCCAGATCGCGCTAGCAAGATCTCCTATTTTTCTAGCGCTATTAAGGGATCAGCTCCATATATATATATATATATATATATATATATATATATATATATATATATATATATATATATATATATATATATATATATATATATATATATATATATATATATATATATGGGAGCTGATCCCTTAATAGCGCTAGCAAAATAGGATATTTGCTAGCGCAGTCTGGGCCGTCCATCCTGAAAGATGGACGGTCCAGATCGCGCCTTTTTTAAAAACTGTTAGTAGTTCGCGACTCAATATCGCGGACGATATTTTTTACCTTTTTGCCCCTCCACTCGGTCCGTGACACAGTATCGCGGACGACTGACAGGCCCTGACGCATGTCAGAAAAAGTCGTCCACCACACTGTGTGGTATGACTTTTTCTATGTCATTAATGTGTCCGCTACATTATGTAGCGGACTAGTCTTCTCTTTTTCTCTCCCTTCTCTCATTCTGACTTCTTCTTTTTCTCTCTCTTCTTACTTTGATCCTGATGAACAAATTTTCATGAAGTTCGCTGGCAACAGATTGCCATTGGTAAAAAAGACTCCAAAACGAGCACACCCAATTAGCACATCCACCTGCAGGCTGGAACCATTCATGAAATTGGCTGGCAACATATTGCCATTTTGTTCTAGGGTCTTCAACCTCCTCCATTTCTATCACCCTATATCAAAAACGAAAAGATTTAAAAAAAAAACCTAATTTCTCAAACCCATGACAACCAAATCAAAGCACATCATAACTATTTGAAGCGGCAAGATAGAAAGAGAAGGAAGAGTTTTCAAATCATCAATAGTTTGCTATTTCAACACAGATTTGCTGTGATCTTTATAGAACGTCCCATGTTCTATATGGACTTCGCCTGAGCCACCGGAGGCGCAAACAGGCACAGCCAGACCGGTGCGGAGCCGATGGGCACAGCGGCGGCGGAGGAGGAAGGCAGTGGCTTGATCGGTGACCCAAAATTTCTTTTGCTAGGCCCATAGCCACGAAACTGGACAAAGAATAGGGAACCCTTTTGGAAGGTTGGAGCAAGAAAAGCATTGCTTAGCTGCTGCCACCAGGATCCCCGCCGGACACGGGAGGTGCTGTCCAAGTACCCGGAGGGAACCACCGTCTTGAAGGAGCTCATCTAGAACGCGACGACGCCGGTGCCACCACGGTCTGGCTGTGCCTCGATCGCCACTCGCACGCTCACAAGGAAGAGAGAGAAGATGAGAGATGAGGGGGAAAGATGGTTGTGCCCTCGATCACCGGACACGGGAGGTGCTGTCCAACTACCCCGAGGGAACCACGGTCTTGAAGGAACTCATCCAGAAGAGAGAAGATGAGAGATGAGGGGGAAAGAGAAAATAAAAGTTGGTTGTCTCTTTTCCAGAGCTGACAACACGGATGTCTCTTTTCGAGAAAGTAAAATAGTCCGCTACATAATGTAGCGGACAGATGTAATTGGGATTGATGGGTATATTTGTCAAAAATACCGTCCGCTACATAATGTGGCGGACAGATGTAATTGAGATTTAGGGGTATATTTGTCAAAAATACCGTCCGCATTATGTAGTGGACGTACTTTTAAAAAATGCAAAAAAAAAGTGGACGGCCGGATCGCGCTAGCAACTTAACTCGGTTTGCTAGCGCTCTCAACGGATCAGCTCCATATATATATATATATATATATATATATATATATATATATATATATATATATATATATATATATATATATATATATATATATAATTCAAAAGAGTTTGACTCTAAATAAAGAGACCAATTAAGTTAGGGGATTACTACATGCAAAGTTGAATCTTATGTGTCAAAAGGAGAAGGTTCTTAAAAAGTTCTATGTGGCGTAAATATAGAGTTCTAAAAATCTTACGTATCGCGATTCTAAGCGAAGGTTTCAGCTTATATATATATATATATATATATATATATATATATATATATATATATATAATCAAGAATCCTATTTGTTTTAGTATTCTTTTCCTTTTCTACTCTATTTAACTCTTTCTTATAATTTATTATTAAAAAATTCGTAGGTCTACTTTACCCTATATTTGTAAACTTTACAAAAGTAATAAACTAATTTTACACCCTCTAAACTCTACTTAATCAATATACTTATATATTAGGCCTTAATTTTGCTTATTAAAAGCTCAAAAGTACTTTGAAATAACAATATAAAATCTCAAAAATATAAAGTGCGAAAATCATACCCTAGTTACTAATTCTTTTTGTAATTTTACAAAGTTCCATTCTAATATATCATACAAATGTAGGTATAATCAATTAATCCGTAATTATGTTAACTTCATTTATTAGTAAAACTTTTTTATACAAGACTATGTCTTTTTTACAATACATCAGATATCAACTTAAAAATTAGGTATTGTAACTACAACAAAATGTACCAGTTCTCTTTAAAATAAAGTTTTTACAATCCTACTTCTTAAGTTTTTACAATATTTTTTACTAAACATTTTGTGGGTTTATTTGGCTGAAGTTTTGTAAACCTTAACTACAAAACTGAAATTTTAATTTTACGTATTTTAAATCTCTATCTAATTAATATATATATATATATATATATATATATATATATATATATATATATATATATATTAGGCCTTGAATTTTGACTAATAACACCTTAAAAGTACTTAAATATAACAAAATCAAATCTGACAAATGTATACATAAGAAACATTAACTATTTTTTCTCTTTACGGAACATATAAAACTTAAAATTATTTTTGATATATCAAGATAAGAGGATAGTTAAAAAATTATTTTTAATTATATAACCTCAAACTCTTTTATAAGTCACATTCTCTAATAGACGCAAAAAAATAATAAAAAAAACCTAATATGACTAAATTTTCAAAAGTACTTAAAGATATAAAAATAGCAAGCTATTCTACAAATTAATTTTTAACTAAGTAACCTCACATTCTAAAGGTTAATCTCATCAACTAATTAAGTTATTAGGATTTAATTTGATTACTAGAGCTTAAATAAATTTTAAATTCAAAAAATATTTCCAATAGTATGTGAAATAAAAACCTAAACCAATATAGCTCATAAGCCTAAAATTATAATCATTTAAGCATATTATCTAATATAAACTCAATTAACCATTTACAGTCTATTTGACGATAAGCATAATCATCATTATATGATTATCTATCTCAATCTTTTACAAATTTTGTATCAACTACTATGACACTTTTATGATAAATTTAGTTAACTAATAACTATAAAATGTACATATTAGGCCTTAAATTTCACTTTCAACATCTCAAAAAAAACCACAAAATATCACCAAGGTAAATTATGAAAATCATATGTGAAATTTTAATATTAATACTTCATAAGATAAAAGATTTCTTCATTTTTAATTGTTTGACCTTAATATTGCAAGTGTTACATGGGTAAGAATAGTCTTCACTTTATAACTGTTTAACCTCAATCTTATGCTAAATTTTTATAAAACACTCTAAAAATTTTATAATGAATTAAGATAATCATCAGTACTACTTTGTACGCATATGTTTAAATTGATTGTCTTAAAAAGTCTTCAAAAATACATCAAATCGAATGGTCAAAAAATCATCAAACATGACCTTGAAGAAAACAATTACACACAGATATTGCTACATAATGTTATACAATCTCTTTTTATAGGTTGTTTATTTGAAAGTAAGTGAAATAGCTCCACGTGCTTTATTTTCTATTACAAAGTTTCATGGCATGTTATAGTAAGTTATTTAAGTCTACCCAGATATTTACTAAATAATAATTTGTGTCCTTTTTACCTTTGTTTATGAGTTTTAATACAAAACTCTCAATTATATTCAATCTAATAATAGTCATCAACTATATCAAAATCATCCATAAAATGGGAATTATGATCTGAACTGTAAAATGGAAAAGAAGAAAATGCCTACATTTACTTAGATAGAATATTGATAAAAAGTTCATTCAACGGTTAATAAGTATATATATATATATATATATATATATATATATATATATATATATATATATATATATATATATATATGTTTGATTTCTTGAATGTGTAAGCTCACTTTTTTTTTTTGTACAAAACTAAAATTTGTACTAACATTACTTTAAAATAGAGTAAAATTATAATTTGATGTGCAATAATTAACTATTTATTGCATGCTTTACTTTTTGAATGCTTTATTTTGTATGTTTTAATATTAATATTATTAATAATTTTGAGTTTATAAAAAAAATTGAACGATTATTAAACTATATGCAAATGTCTCCATTAAATTTTACAAATCTAAATTCGAAGCCAGTAAAAATTTTATAAGACATAAAGTTTTTTTTTCTTATTGGTATATGTGTAAGTACGATAAGCTAGGCATAAGCTAGGCATGAGCTAAAGTTTTTTTCCATTTGACATTTCTTTTACTCAAATCACATAGTAAAATATTATTTATAGTAATACATGTTACGTAATAATTAAAAGAAGATATAAAGAATTAGAAAATTAAAATGTTCGTGAAAACTAAATACATTTTTACTTTTAGAGTAGTTTTAGATACATTGATATAATCTATTAGCATAGTGATGTACTAAAATGAGATACATTTTCAGTATTCTACACAGTTTTTATCAATATGATTCTAATCGCATTAAGTAGTAGCTTATTTGATTCGTAAAATTTACATTCATGAGTAATTTCGATAATTATGATTTATTATGTATATATGCATCGATGCAGCGAAAGTCATTATATTTGTTATTATTTCAATTTAAAGCATTGTTAATTATATTATAATATATGATTAATGAGAAACAAATTATATCTCAAACCGATCAAATTACGTCTCTACCCGTGCATTTGCACGGTCCATTAGCTAGTATATATAAAAAGCTGAAACCTTTACTTAAAATTACGACACGTAAGATTTTTGGAACTCTATCTTTGAGACAAGTAGGACTTTTTAAGAGCCTTCTCCTACTGACACGTAAGTTTCAACTTTGCATGTGGTAATCCCCTAACTTAGTTGATCTCTTTATTTAGAGTCCAACTCTTTTGAATTAGATATGTAAAATTCAAGAATCTTATTTGTTTTGGTATTCTTTTCTTTTCCTACTCTATTTAACTCTTGACTATAATTTATTATTAAAAAATTCATAGGTATAATTTACGCAATATTTTAAAACTTTATAAAACTAAGAAACTAATTATACACATTCTAAAACTCTACCTAATCAATATACTTATACATTAGGCCTTAATTTTGATTATTAAAACCTCAAAAGTACTTTAGAATAATCTCAAAAATATAAAATACGAAAATCATACCCTACTTACTAATTTCTTAATATGATCATTGGCCCGACTTTTCTATTTAACTCTTTACTATAATTTATTATTAAAAATTCGTAGGTATAATTTATGCAATATTTTTAAACTTTATAAAATTAAGAAACTAATTATATACCTTCTAAAACTCTACCTATTTCAACTTTGTATTTGGTAGTTCACTAACTTAGTTGGTCTCTTTATTTAGAGTCCAAGATTCAAGAATCCTATTTGTTTTGGTATTCTTTTCTTTTTCTATTCTATTTACCTCTTTACTTTAATTTATTATTAAAAAATTCGTAGGCATAATTTATTTAATATTTTAAAACTTTATAAAACTAAGAAACTAATTATACACTTTCTAAAACTCTACCTAATCAATATACTTATACATTAGGCCTTAATTTTGATTATTAAAATTTCAAAAGTACTTTAAAATAACAATGTAAAATCTCAAAATGTAAAATATGAAAATCATACCCTACTTACTAATTCTTTAGTATGATCATTGGCCCGACTTTTGTAAATCTTATAAAATCTACTTCTGTTAAAGCTCTACATAATCCAAAAGGCTTCATTTTGGACTACGAACTTCTTAAAAACACTTAAAATAAATAAAATAAAATCTTTCAAATATAAATAAAATCTTGCAAACGTAAACAACAAAAATCATGTATGAAATTAATGATTAATCTTTACAAATTAAAAGGTAAGCTTTTCATAGCGTATTTTTTTGTTTTTACCTCGATCTTTTAGCTATGCAAAACATCATCCTATTTGTTTTGTTTTTTTCCTTTTTAGAGAAATCTTATTTCTCTATAAGCTTTATTGTAACTTTCGTCTTTTGCACCAATCTTCTTAAAATCTAACATGTTACGCACAATATGAACAAAATATTTAGAACCAATTATATTGGATCTCCAAGAAAAATTAAAATTGATTAAAGAATAATTTGTGACAAGCTGAGAATAAGTTTGTAGAATAAATGAGACAAAAAGATAAATTAGTTATAAGAATTATTTACACTTCATAAACAATTACAAAAAGGGAGAAAACCTGGGTGGTCCCAAGGTGGTAATGGTATAACCGAAATGTCGGTGCTAGATATGAAAGTGTGAAGGTGGTAATATATACAATTATGTGAGTGATCAACCATGCTAATTACGATAGTGATAATTGTTGTGGTAGAATTGGAGGTTTGGTAGTGAGATTTGGATTATGTAGTGATAACATGTGGTTATAGCGGTGTTGGCGTGTAGTATGCTGATACTGGTGATGGTGATAGTCATAACTAAATGGTGATAGTGTAAGTGGTGATGATTGTTGTTAGAGTTGTTATAGTGATGTTACTAAGGTGTTTCGAGATAATAGTAATATACATTACAGAACTGATTAATAGTAATGCGCTAACTAAATGCTTGAAGAATAATTTGTGACAAGCTGAGAATAAGTTTGTAGAATAAAAGAGACGAAAAGATAAATTAGTTATAAGAATTATTTATACTTCATAAACAATTACAAAAAGGGAGAAAACATGGGTGGTCCCAGGGTGGTAATGGTATAACCGAAATGTCGGTGCTAGATATGAAAGTGTGAATGTGGTAATATATGCAATTATGGGAGTGATCAGTTATGCTAATTATGATAGTGATAATTTTTGTGGTAGAATTGGAGGTTTGGTAGTGAGATTTGGATTATGTAGTGATAGCGGTTTTGGCGTGTAGTATGCTGATACTTGTGGTGGTGATAGTCATAAATAAATGGTGATAGTACAAGAGGTGATGGTTGTTGTTAGAGTTGTTGTAGTGATAGCACTAAGGTGTTTCGAGGTAATAGTAATGTACATTACAGAACTGATTGATAAGTTATGATCTAAATATAGATTGAACAAGTAATAAACCTAAAAAGCTGACGATAGGAACATGAAAGTGTACTGACGAGCAAAAGTTATGACTATGGTGAATTTAACTGCATTTTTAGTAGCAATGATAGCACTAATTAAGGTATTTGGAGGTAGTGTTAGTGTAGTATTCGTGGACAGGTTATGCCGACAAGCGATGAATTTAAATAAAAATATAATGATTTTAGGTTAGTTCTACTAGCAACTTGATAGTACATAAACTATATCCAAGACTAGAAGCAGTAAAACAAATTTTCCTAGAATGACTTTTATCTTTCGATTTTGATTTTGGTCTCATATTTTGATTCCTTAAAGTTTCGTTAATTAGGCAAGATGATGTTTTTGTGGTTAACCACTTTCTAGCACCTGGTTACACTAATCTAATATTCAATGGTATTTTTATTAAATCATGATAGCAAAACTTTAATAAGTTATGTATAGATCGAAACACTTTCAATGTTATTTTTCTTTTTTTATTATACACTGGACAAATAACACACACAAATAGTTTCTCATGAAGAAAGAAGGTGAGTGAATTTGAAGTTTATGCTTATAGGAAGATTGAGGTTCTTATACACAAAAAACTAGAAGCGATGGTGCAAATAACTGACTTTTTTTTAATTATATTGGTTCCAGATATATCATTGATACATACTAACGATTATATCTACAAAGTTCCAAATATTAAACTAAAATTTAAATTCAGTTAAATAGTAGTACGAGAATGTTGCCATATGTTGTCACAAAACGTTAATGAAAGGCATCTTAAGTCTATAAGACGGTTTATCTTTTAATTGTAACGTCCACATCTTATTTATGAGTAACAACTGATCATATTAAATCATGCATTCTACCTTTGTTGCTAAGGTATGCTTTTAAAATGCTAATTTTTTTAAAATTATATTCAAAGGCAATCTTCTATATGGTAAATTTCTTACCCGCGGTTCAAACAACAACAGTTATAAACAATCTATAAGAACACATTTTAAAAAATATTTTCGAAAGTTAGGGAAATTAACAGTTGTAAAATATCTATAGAAATAAATATTATACAATATTTGAGAAATTATAAAAACACATTTTAAAAAATATTCTTAGAAAGTTAGGGAAATTAACAGTTGTAAAATACCTATAGAAATAAATATTAGACAATATTTGAGAAATTAGAGAACGTTCCGTGCGTTGCACGGGTTCCTTAGCTAGTTTTCTATTAATTCCGCACACATGGATGTTCTTTGTACAGTGGTCCTATAGTTATCCGAAAAAGCTGTTTGAATTGCTTCTCTGTCCTATTTTAACATCCATAAGATCAGCGATATGTCCAGGTTGTGATATTGTGACATTTACTGTGTCGATCTCATTAGTCAACATCTTGATGGCCATAGACAGCGAGGGGCGGAGCTTGGTCTTCTCTTGCACGCAAAGCAGGCCAACCGTGGCGAATCGAAAGGCTTCTTCGCTCGGAAAATCTCCATTCAGTACAGGGTCCACTAGCTGCAAAAGGTTGTTGGCGTTGTACATTTCCCATGCCTGCATTCAGACGTGCACAAGGCCGTCTCTCAAAATCGTAACAACTCGCATATTTGTATGTGCTTTCCAATATACTTGTCACCCCTATTTTAGCCAACCCTAGACAATTCAAGCTACAGGTTGAGGTCAAATTTACTCCCTGTGTTCCTTAAAATGAGTCTTCAGGTAAGCCAACTAATTTATGGGCAAACATTAAATCTAGAATCTGCTCATTTTCATATCTTTCATACCATTTTTGTGTATTGCCTCAACAACAAAGTTAAGGGTAACTAAGGAACGTGTGACACGTTTCCTTTAAAGAGATCTCCTTTTAATAATTAAGTAGGACTAAGGAATCTGCAACAGTACAATTTAAAGACACCTCTTTCCTTCGTGGTCTCTAATCTCTTAATTAGGATACACCACAAAGGAAAGGAGGTCTCTTTAAAGTGTACGTATAGCAGATTCCTTAGTCCTACATAACTGTTGATCTCTAGAAAGTCTTTGGACAGCCAAAAATCTCCAAACGCTTATGACCATGGCACCTGGAAGGTCTGTGACACATAACCAAAACTATCCTAGCTTGATTCAAATTTATACCGATTAAAGCACTGGTTTAGGTTTCATGCCTGCAGTTCTGTGAAATACATTAAAGATGTGTTAAGTATCAGTAATTGGTAGAATTTCTTACCTTATCAACCAGAAATTGCTCTCCATGTTCTATATTGAAATCAACGACTGAACGGCCGCTTATTATTTCCAATAGTAGAACTCCAAAGCTATAGACATCCGATTTTCGTGTCAAACGTCCACTAATCGCATATTCCGGAGAAAGGTAGCCTCTAAAAAATTTAGCGATCGGGCAAACCCCATCAGCACCAACACATAAAAATCAGTATACTTAATACAACTCACGTACAAATAATAGTACAAGAACCACTAAGCACACTTACAATGTCCCGGCAACACGAGTACTAATGTGAGAAATGTCGTCTCTAAATAGCTTTGAGAGACCAAAGTCTGAAACTTTCGGTGCAAAATCCTGATCAAGAAGTATATTGCTGGCCTTAATATCTCGGTGCACGATATGTGGGTCGACTTCTTCGTGGAGATAGGCAAGTCCGCGAGCAACTCCTAGTGCAACGTCCCTCCTCTGTGCCCACCTAAATCTTATCCTGTTATGCTCTCCACCTATTGATCAACAATCATATAAACTGATTTTCTTCACCAAAATTCGTAATTATCGTGGAAATGAGAGGTGGAAAATTTAGAATTACCAAGAAAGGAGTGTGCGAGGCTATTGTTTTCCATGTAATCATATACCAGAAATCTTTTAGCTCCATCAACACAACATCCTCTTAGTCTGACAAGATTTTCATGTCTGATATCGGATAGTGCAGCTAACTCAGATATAAATTCTCTCTCTCCCCTCATTGATTCGAGTTCAACAGATAGCACTTTGATAGCCACAATAGTGCCGTCCTGAAGCCGGCCCTTCAATAGTGCAACCACAAGCAACACATTAGCACAATACATAAAAGTGAAATGCACGACAAATCCAAAAGTCAGAATTGCCTACTTAAAAACTAAAAGCCTAGCCCAGTGCAAGAAACTTCCGTGGAGCCAGTGTGCACAAAAAATACCCCAGTCAAAAATTGGCCGCTGATATGACCTAATGTTCCACACTCGTGTTTAAAAAATTCAAGCATCACAAGATAAAGAGGGAATCATATCAGAAACACAAATTTGTCCACAAAAACAAGTTTCTCCTAAAGGGAAAAAGGGAGGACAATTTTATGTATTCGACACGCAAATACGAAAATTACCTTGTAAACAGAGCCAAATCCTCCCTCTCCAACCTTGTTCTTTGAATGGAAGCCATTACTTGCATCCTTCAACTCAATCCGAGAATACACGCGAAAATTCTGCACAGGTTGTCCACCTGTTCACTAGATTTTGTTTTAAGATATACCCATGTACTGATCTTTTCATAAAATGTTTTCAAGCAATCAAACTGCATACTGATAATGGATGAAAAAAGAAGCGGAATTTTGTTTCAGAAAGTTACCGTGGCTGTTGTTCTTGACAAGCGTGGTGTCTGAATTAGAGCAGAAACAAAAAGGGAACTTCATGATGCCACAGTTCTTCTACTTGTCTATCACTTTCTTCGATCATTTTCCTCTGGAAACTGAATTTCCATATTAATGGGAGTTGGTTGGTGCGCATATGAAACGGATACTTGGGTCAAATGGGTAACAGGGGAATTCGAAGGAACAGAATCGTACACTGCAATCTGAGAGAAAGAAAGAGAGAGGATATGGAAGTGGGAAGAAAAAAGGGGAAGAGTTCATCAAAGGAAACATCTTTATAGTCCTCTCTGCCCTGGCTGCCAACGGGTTTTGACTAATTCTTTATGATTTACTGTTCCTTTTGGTTGTTTCACTCTTTCTATATATCAATCAGTATTAGAAGGTCAGCAAGGCTGGAATTGATTGGAGCCTAAAGATTCCAAGTAAACAGACTTTCAACAGAACTAGTTCAAAGCAGAGTTTTTGGCATCCAGCATTAGATTAAATCAGACTTTCAATGGAACTAGTTCACAGCAGAGTTTTTGGCACCCAGCATTAAATTAATACGGAGTAGGTGTACCAATTATCAATTTCTTGATTTTCTTTTGTTTCATCGTTCAAAATTGTCAGAAAAGAATTTTTTGATTTAGGGGAGAGGGGATGGGGCCTGGCGGCCCGCCTTCATGTTATACCCAGTGGTATACCCATCCTACTCACCTTATTCCTTTGGCAACCAAAACAATCATCAATACAACTTGTTATAGTATATGATTGCTCAGACGTAAACAAGTTAAATCTCCATTTCATATTTGTAACCTTGAAAGAGATGACATGGGCTAAATTTGTTACCAAGCGTACGCTTAGTGATATGCAGTGATGATCCATTTTAACTCCTTACAGGTGAGAACATGATGAAACTCTGACTAAAATGAGCGTTGACTTTGTCTCAGCTAACCTATTTTTTTTCTTTTCAGAACCTTTCGCTAAATTAGAGTTGTGTCATTTTAAATCTTTCCTAGCACAACAAATTCATCGGGCGCTTCGTTTGGTTCTCACGAAACTACGATGAACACTGTGTTTCGAGAGATTGTTTTGCTCACAATTTTTAGAATCATTCCGAGCTCGGATAAAAACTCATGCTTCTACCGTTGTATACCAGCACCACTTCAAGGTAATCTCCTCTTTGGGCGTTATCGTATCCTCATGGATTTCAACATCCCTTGTCAATCTCGTCTCTTTAAGACAATGTGCATCTAGTCTTACCTTATTTGAAGAAAGCTAAATAATTTAAAGCTTTTAGAGCCAAAAGTGAGATGGTGTGCAGAAATATTATAATCTCCGTTTATTTAATATATGAAAAGCAGGACAAATTGCCGTATTATGGGGTTGGCTGCGTGCTCTTAACCAAATTCGGTAGGTATTCTAAATTCCTGTACAATGTAATGCGTGGGTGGGGCAGACCAAATCAATAATCTAACAGGAGCTCATGTCCAAATCAATAATTTAGTAGGAGCTCGTGTCCAAATCTATAATTTTATCCAGCTTCTAGTTAAGTTCAAGCTTGAATTTGATAGGCCAAGAGGCCAATCAAGAGGCCGGCAATAGCAAAGTCGAAATAAGTAAATTGATTTTTATTGGTCGAATAACGAACACTTTGCATTGCCAGTCAAACTGCTTAATTTCACATCCAAGACAGTAAAAAAATTTCTGGTGCTGATATACGCCAAAGGAACCAAAGGACCCGAGACCGAATGACTTAACTCTTCTGGTTAGGTTAGACTTCAAGGTGGCATCTATGCTTCGGCTCGGTCTCCCTTGCTCCCAAAAAAGTGGTATCAGAATTCATGGTTGTGACTTGGGTCACCTCTCCAAAGGAAGGTGTGCTTGTGGTTTAGCAATTTCTCACAAAAGTAACGGCGTGGTGGTGCGATGGAGCGAGAAAGATAGTTTTCTGGTGTGACAAGAGCTGGATACCAATTCCACCTGAAACACTTTTGAGGGGCTGATATACAAATACTAGAACACATACTGGGTTAAGCTTTTATGTCGGATTGGTTTCTATTTTATGTATCAACTCTTCGGCCCTTCCTCGCTACGTAGTAACATCCATAAGTTTTTTTATATAATAAAGCTAAGTTCAGCAAAATAACAGGCTTTATGAAGTGTTCCAATTTATTTCTGTTAATAAATTAGGTCAGTTGACCCGTTATCCGCCCAATAACAGATAATTTGTATTTGTTAGTCTGGATAATTACAATTATTTAGAGGATGTTTATCTCATAAGTGTTTGAGATAAATACAATATTTATCACATAAGTGTTTGAGATAAATACATCTTTATCTCTTAAGTGTTTGATGTAAAGTCTGTCTCTAAATACTATCTCTATATAAAGAATAGAGATATCCCAATAAAACGGGGGTGACAGACAATAAGTCACAAGACAATCCCTCTCTCTATAACACTCTCTCTAGAGCAATCACCAAGTTCTAGAATTTGGTTCGTGGACGAAGAACTTGACTCTAATAGTCGTTTTCGTACCTACGAAAGACATCAAGCGTGTTGGAAGTTCGTAACAACAAGGATCCATCGTCGGAATATTCGAAGACTTCATAGGGTATGTTTTCGAACTCACTACGTGTTACGTGGTAGTACAATAATTTTATTCAACATTGGTATCAGAGCGTAATTACTTGTTGATTCGCCTTTAACATGCTAGAATAAATTATGTACATGTTGCGATTTTTTTCGGATACATGAATGAGACCCATTATTAAAATTCAAAATTTTTTGAGCATGTTTTTCTGAAAAATAATTATATGGTTTTGTTTTCCTATGGTTGAGGATGAACTCCGTAAAATTTCGTGATTTTTAGATGCATGGTTTGTGAGAAATCCTGATTTTATTTTTCAAGAAAACTGTGATTTTTTTGAGTTTTGGGACTCAAATTCGAAGCATGATATTAAATTTTTATCATGATCGGTTGGTACATAATTAATCTATGTCACATAAACTTTCTAACGATATATGGCACACATTATTTTGGCCTAAAAATGAGAGATATATGACCTTTAAAAGTTGGCATCGTGACATGGCGGCGACCGTGAAAATTAGTATTTTTTCAACGAAGAAGATGAACAGTGCACGCCACCCACTAAAGCCGAGCCGCAGCCACGCCCACGCTCCAAGGATGCGCGCCACAAGCAAAGTCAGCCGCGCACGAGACACGCCCCCCAAGCCACGCTGCCACGCGCCAGCCGTGGCTGCCACCACGCGCCTGCATGTGCTCCTCGCGTTGCAACTTCCACGCGCCCCACGCGAGCGCATGTACACACGCGCCAGATCACAGAAAACCCCAGACGCTGCCCCATGCGCACGGTGGCGCGTTGAGGCGTGTGAGGGCTATTTTTTGGGCCATTTTTCTCACCGCCGACGAGTGGAGCTCCATCTTGACCCACTGATTTTTTCTATGGTGTTAAAACTTACCTTTATACCCTTTGTGTGTATTCTGTTTAATTTTTAAAATAACTTTTATATTGAAATTAGCTTTAAAAATTTATTTTATACACACATAATTTTTTCTTTAATTTCAGATGGTATATTAGGGATAAATTTACTGTTTGCCAATTTTAAGAATTTATCTTTCATTTTTGGCCATTTGAAAATATTTTTTGTGGTACTTATGTGGTCCCAAAAATACGAATAATGTGTAAATATTAATTTTGCGCTTCGTGGACAAAAAATAAATATTTTTTGAAGAGCTATATGACAGATGAATTATGTTTTATTATTTGCCTTGATTAGAGTTATGGTTTAAATATACTTTTGTTGAGATATATTTGTTGGGCTTTTGGCAAGCCCACACCTCTTTAAACCCAATTTCAAGGCCTTTACGCCTGTTTTCCTTGGAAGAAGAATGTGACTTATTCATCCATTTAAATTACCCTTTAACTTGTTATTTGAGCATGCTAGTTTTAGATTAAATGGATGGATATTAGATTGGCATTCTAAAGAAACTTATGTTTATGTGTTTACTCTTGTTTTAAGAAAATTCTTTTGAGAATAATGTGTTGTGCGGCATCTCCATTTGTTTTATTGGAGTAGTTGTAGTAGGATTCTCAAAGATGTTGTATTCTACTATTTCCTTGTATATTTCTAGAAAGCCTTGTACGGGGATGTAATTTCGCACGCACATTATTCAAGCCATACTTTTCTTAGCATAAGTTATTAGAATGCCAATAGGGCTCAATGGAGTCCTTGCACACTTTATTGTATGGTGCAATTATATTGTTCTAAATTATCATGTGGATGATTTATTACATTGTGGCTTATATGATGATGAAATTTATTGCGAAAAATTACTTGGAAAGTATTTTCCCAACTCACATACATGGGAGATGATTACGAGCTTAGTAAATTTTCGATTTCATGATGTGAGGAAGGATTATGTTTTTCATTTGAATTTTTTGAAATAAAAATAAGGATGTATAATTAATGTCTTTTTCTTTGTGCAAACTAATGTAGTAAATAGAATGGCCTCCAAGAATATCATAGCTGATCTCGCTAAGGGTGAAAAACTTAACGGAGATAAGTATGACGTTTGGCACAAAAAGATAAAATTCATGCTAAATGAACAAGAGCTCGAGGAGCACTTGACCAAATATGGTTGCGCCCACTGAGGGGCAACCCCTAAGAGACCACACTGCCTACCAGAAATGGAATCAGAAAGATCGTAGTGCGCGTTACACCTTGTCGAGCAGCTTGCAAAATGATCTAATCGGGCAATATGATGAACTTCCAACTTGCAAAGCTTTATGGGATCAGCTCAAGTTCTCTTCTAGTGGAACCTCAACTACACGACTTCATAGCCTTGTGATTAAGTTTGAGGAGTACACAAAAGACCCTAAACATATCATGAGTGAACATCTAAGGATGATGTCCAATATGATCGGTAAGCTAAGGGATGCTGGCCATACGCTCACAGATGAGCAGCAAGTCAGAGCTGTCATAAGGTCCCTTCCTGCCTCATGGGCTAATATGAAACAGATATTGACCCACAGTGAAAACATCAAGAACTTTTCTGATGTTTCACATCATGTCATCCTTGAGGACGAGACTCGAGATGCTGACAAGACCCGTACTTTGTCGGCCAAGGGGGATCGCGCAATGCAAATGGCAAGCGAGGAAGACAAAGTAAGAAAGGTAAGAAAGGCGAGGCTAGCACTTCTGCTGCAAAGGAAGGAAAAATGAAGAAACGCAAGAGAGGAAAATATGGTGGGAAAAAGGATTTGTCTAAAGTCAAATGCTTTAACTGTCAATAGAAAGGACAATTCGCTCGTGATTGCACTGAGCCGAAGAAGATACTTTCAAAATCTCTATCTGAGTTATATGTTTCCTCACATGTGATCGTTGCTCATTCCCAATCTGTGTGGTTTGTGGATACAGGTGCAACAAAACATGTAGCACGTGATCGAGAGGGGTTCGTAGATTATCACCAGATTCCAACGGGTAGCAAACATATCTTTATGGAAAACAATAGCTCCGAAGAGGTGCTAGGGGTTGGTTCTTACCAGCTCAAGTTGCGCATTGGGGGCACATTAATTCTTGAGGATGTGCGATATGCACCCACTGTTCGGCTTAATCTACTTTTAGTTACTACTTTATTAGACAGTGGTTTTTCCTTTATTTTTAACGGTAATAAGTTGAACATCTTTTTGGATGATGTTTTGTTCGGACATGGTTTTCACATGGCATGGATAGTCTTTTTTGATTGGATTTAATTGATTTTCAGTCCTCTTATTCTTATGTGGTGAATGATAATATTATGAATCATTCTACCACCTGACATGCAAGACTGGGCCACATAGGCCAAGATAGAATGACTCGTTTGGCTAGAGAAGGCCTTTTGGGCCAACTCGCAAAAGTCAATCTACAAACATGTGAGGCTTGTTTGGCCGGTAAAGCATGCAGGAAGCCTTTTGGAAAGGCTGTGAGAGCAACTCAGCCACTTGAGCTAGTTCACTCTGACATATGTGGACCTATGAGTGTAAAGGCACGCCATGACGCCTCTTATTTTCTCACACTGATAGACGATTATACGCGATATGGTTACATGTATCTGATATCTCATCGCTATGAAGCTTTGAATTGTTTCCAATGCTTTGTAGCAGAGGTTGAGAATCAGAAAGATAAGAGTTTAAAAACTCTTCGCACTGACCAAGGACTCGAATATTTGTCCGATCACTTCAAGAAGTTTTGTGAGAAAAAAGGGATACGCAGGCAACTTACTATTCCTAATACTCAACAACAAAATGGTATTGCGGAAAGAAGGAATAGAACATTATTAAACATGGTTAGGTCTATGATGGGGCAAGCAAACCTCCCAATATCTTTCTGGGGGATGCTCTTTTGACTGTGGCCTATATACTTAATCGAGTGCCTTCATAATTAGTCAAATCCACTCCATATGAGCTTTGGAATGGCCAGCCAAATCTGGATAACTTGCGCCCATGGGGCTCAGCAGGTTATGCTCACTGTACTTCTAATAAGTATGGGAAACTAGGGCCTAGAGCTAAAAAGAGTACCTTCTTGAGGTATTCTGAAAACTCTAAAGGCTATGTGATATATGGTGAACATCCAAATGGTAGAAAGACTGAAATAGAGTCTCGAGATGTCGATTTCATAGAGAATGATTTTCCTAGCATTGGAGACGTAAGTAAGAATCTTGACCTCTATGAGTTAGAGGAAGTTGGAGCCACTTTACCATCTCCAAGCAAAGGTGGGGAATTAGTTCATCATCCTGTTGTCGCTGAAGATAGTATAAGTAACCTTCAACCTAGTGAGAGCATCCTAGACAATGGGAGCACACCATCAGGACCATCCGGTCAACAAGATTCTCAACTGCGTAGAGGTGCATGAGGAAGAGTTCCACGTCGTCGTTTTGAGATTGACGGTAAAATTCTTATGTGCACTCTAACTGATGAAGATGAGCCCACTTATGTGGAAGAAACCTTATCTTCACCTGCTAGTAATAAGTGGATGGCTACAATGAAAGATGAGTTGAGCTCAATGGAGAAGAATCAGGTCTGAGAGTTGGTTGACCTTCCGCCAGGGCACAAGACTGTTGGAAACAAGTGAATTTTAAAAGTCAAGCGCAAGGCAGATGGGTCAATTGACAAGTATAAGGCATATCTTGTGGCGAAAGGCTGTACCCAATAGCGGGGTGTGGACTATGAAGACACATTCTCCCCAGTAGTGAGATTTGCTTCAATTCGCCTGATACTAGCTATTGTCGCCCAGCAGGATTTAGAACTTTTTCATATGGATGTTAAGACTGCGTTTCTCAATGGAGAACTAGATGAAGAGATTTATATGGCTCAACCTGAGGGTTTTGAAGTCAAGGGACATGAGGGCAAAGTTTGTCAGCTCAAACGTTCTATATATGGTCTCAAACAAGCGTCTAGGCAGTGGTACTTTAGGTTTCATCATGCCATTACCTCTATAGGTTTTGAAATGATTGAACAAGACCATTGTATTTACGTAAAACGATCCAAGAAAAATATTCTGATCCTTTCTTTGTATGTGGATGACTTTCTTTTAGCTGGGAATGACATGAGTTCCATTGTCGCCACTAAGCAGTGGCTGTCCTCAACTTTTGAGATAAAGGACATAAGATAAGCTAATTATGTGCTCGGGGTTAAAATCATACGTGATCATCCAAAGAGACTTCTCGGTTTGTCTCTAGAGACATATATCAAGAAGGTCATTGAACGATTTTGTATGCATAACTCAAAACTCATAGACACTCCAATAGACAAGGCGTGTACTGTAAGCACAGACCAATGCCCAAAGAATGATGAGGAAAAGAATCGGATGTCCAAAGTGCCTTACGCGGCTGTAGTTGAGAGTCTGATGTATGCTATGTTGTGTACGCGTCTAGACATCTGCTTTGCCGTTGGAATGGTGAGTCGTTACCAGAGTAATCCTGGACCCGCTCATTGGAATGCGGTGAAGAGGATTCTCCTATACTTACGTGGAACCGCTGATCTCGTCCTGTGTTATCATGGTGGAGACTTGAGATTGAGAGGATACAACGATACTGATTGGGGCAGTGATAGAGATGAGCGCAGATCCACTTCAGGTTATGCATTCATACTAGGAGGTGGAGCTATCTCTTGGTGCAGTAAGAAACAGACTTGCATAGCCCTATCCACGATGGAGTTGGAGTATGTTTCTTATTCAGCAACAGTCCAGAAAGTTGTTTGGTTGATGTCATTCTTACAGGCTCTAGGGGTTACAGCTCATGCAGACGAGTCTGTTATTATTTACCGTGACAATACAGCTGCCCTAGATTTTGTAAAGGACCATAAATATCATGGGGTAATTCACCTTGGCGCTACGATAGCGAGCAAGATGAGACATAATTGTCTTAGGCGCCAAGATGGCGAATAAGATGATACAACTTATAAAGCAAATGTGTCCCCTTAGTAGGAGCTAAGATGAGACCTATAAAGTTAGGTAGGTCGATCATAGAGTATCTCCACAACTCTATGTTGCCTGCTTACAGCCGAATGTGAGATTTCAGGCAGGCACTATGAGAGTGACTGGGCTGAAAAACTCAGGTTAGACGCTTGTACAGCGACTAAACCCAGATTTGTATGGAGTATTTTATTATACATTTATGTGACACGCCCTTACGGGTTACGCCATAGCATGCAAATCATACTGCATGTGCTAAATGCAGACTGACAGTGGGAGTGATGAATGAATCCCTGCATTGTAACTGTGTGACCCACTTGGATCGAAATATTTTTGATCTGATATGGTACCCTTTTCACCTTAGACTATGTCATGAAGAGGATACTCAATGTCGCTACTTTAGCATGTACCCTTGGATCATGGATGATGCGGTCTCGCGGGGCATGTCTAGTAAAGCGGTTGAGTCTAATTGGAATGATATGAGGGCTTTAGGAAGAAAGTTTAATATTATGCCATGTTGTGTGATTCATAGCCCGGGCGACTTTGTCAATTTTTGTTTTGATATGAGTCATGAATACATAACATCTAAGAGGTTTAACACTGCTCACTATGAAGGATTTGAGAGTGTTTAATCTTGTGTAGTTGAACTATCTGGAGTACATAGGAGATTTTTTTGGAGTGATGTATTGTGTTAGTTTGGTGATAACTTAATACAATACTCCTCAATTGGATATCATTTCTCGTAGGTCGCACGTTCCATTTCCTGTATGAGGAGATGCGTGGATAAGAGATAAGGAGGGAATACA
Organism: Escallonia herrerae; assembly: GCA_033070095.1. Lineage (NCBI taxonomy): Eukaryota > Viridiplantae > Streptophyta > Magnoliopsida > Escalloniales > Escalloniaceae > Escallonia > Escallonia herrerae. The sequence goes on along the minus strand of JAVXUP010000096.1, from coordinate 621,149 downwards.
CGATTTATTTGCCCTGTGTGTGGACGAGTGAGAGTTGTTAATAAATTGGGTCAGTAGACCCATTATCCGCCCACTAACAGATAATATGTATTTGTTAGTCTAGATAATTACAGTTATTTAGAGGATATTTATCTCCTAAGTGTTTGAGATAAATACAATATTTATCTTATAAGTGTTTGAGATAAATATATCTTTATCGGTGACAGACAATAAGTCATAAGATAATCCCTCTCTCTATAGCACTCTTTTTAGAGCAATCATCAAGTTCTAAGATTTGGTTCGTGGACGAAGAACTCGACTCTAGTATCCATTTTTGTACCTACGAAAAAATCAAGCGTGTTGGAGGTTCGTAACAATAAGGATCTATCGTCAGAATATTCGGAGACTTCATACGATATGTTTCCGAACCTAATACATGTTACGTGATAGCGCAATAATTTTATTCAACAGTTTCATTTTCCTCGTAACTTACGTATCAAACGAGCCTCTACTAAGCAAAGCACAAGCTAAGTGCTTAAGAAGTTGATCTCAGTTTGAATAGCTGAACTCAAACAAGCCAGTTAAGGTTTAGCGTGTCTTGGCCTCCGTTCTTGATTGCGACAAGCTTAGATATGAAGTTCACCTTGTGCTACGTAAGAAACTCGTGATCGATTGGGTAAATCTAAAAGTATATGGCTCCATTTGAGGAATCCCTTTACTCATCTTTGTTCGGGAAAAAGCAAACTTCTACCTAGGTATTCAAGCTCAATGAGTTAGACCGAGTCATGTAATCACGATGATCCACCTGCTGGAATCATGGAGGAACTAGAAAAGGGTGTATATGGAATCTGACGTGTGCGGTTGGTACGTAGTGCATTAAACTTTGTGTTGACTTGTTTAACCAAAAAAAAAAGAGAGAGATCTCCTGATTAGCTCGTTTCAACTTGTTTAACAAGCAAGCGAGTTGAGCTCAAGCTTGTTTCACAGTACCGTGAGAATCAATGTATTTTGTTCGAGAGGATTGAGTTAGATGCCTAGCATTGCAAGTTCGCATAAAGAAGCAATACATAAGGACGATGGCTGAAGTCCATAAAGTGATTCTAGAAATGTAATAGAAAACCTATTGCCAGAAGCGGGTGCATCAGAAAGCAGTCTCAAGCAGTGCCCAGAGTTACAGCTTGGGCAGGCTGCACCATGTCCAACCCACTCTCAGAAACTCATGACCATGTCCAGTCCAGTCCATCTACGGGCGCATAATATTTGTCCACGTGTAGTTCATGAAAATTTTGGTGGCATGGGTTGGACATGAGCTACCCACGGATTGTCTATAGTTATATATTAATTTTGATTGCTTATTTTTTAAGCAATCAATTACCATCCAATTTGAAATCTCAAAAACGGGTTTCAGTATATGCACGAAAACAATGTTTTTAGGACACAAAAAAGATTAAAAAAAAGATAAGTGTCTCAAAACAATTTTAAGAAGACTACTCTTTTTTTTTTTTTACGTAATTTGTAGAACCGCATTTCAAAAAAAGGATGGTGAGATTGTTTCTTTTAGTGTAGCCACATGTGAGAAGACTACTCTTTTTTTTTCAGTTTTTAAAACTGAAAAAAAAAGAGGGAAAAAAAGAGTGTCAAACGGGGCCTTAGGATAGCAAATAAAGTTAAAAAGAAGAAGTCTTCAAAGGTATACAAACCCATACTCTGAAGATTTTAAGGACTTAAGAAAATACAACACGTATATTGTACACATAATATTTATATACAAAATTAATATAATAAAAAAAATTCACCAGCTGGACGGGCCTTTAAAGATATTTGCCCATGTTTAGTCCATATCTTTAACGGACTCAAAATTTTATACTCACATTCACCACAGTTACAGACCGACATAAATTATTTGTTAGATGTCCAGTTCAAGTTGCACTCCTGTTACTTTCCGTTCAAAGTTAACTCGTTTTCCCTCCTTTCAAAGCAATGAACTCATTGAGGCTGACCTTCTAAAGAAATTCTAGCATGAGGTAGCAGGTAAAACTATAGAATGTTGTATTATACATAAGAATTCCAAAAGCTGACAAGATTCTGCAGACTCGAAGAATTTTCTAGAATCGTGAGGTGGACGTCCAAGGGAAAAAGGAAGACCATTTGCTTTGACTTGAATTGGTCCCCAAAAGGAAAATAGAAACTATGAGGCTAATCAACCCTTCCCCCGTGAGTCACATGGCTCTTAATCTAGCTCAAGGAGAAGTTAGGTTTTCCGGTGTAGTCTTTGCATTTTTTGAAATTTGAATCGATCAAAAGTAAGTAGTAGTAACAATGTCAAGTTTTTGGTTCGGGAAAATGACATGTAAACCGATACAAACAAAATTTTATGTATGTGTAGGCTAAGACTAGATTCATATATCTTTTTTTTTTAAAACTTAAGCTCTTTTGCTACTAAAAGATGCGTAGTGTGACACGTTTTATCCCTTTAATGAAACAAAATTTGAATTTGACAAAAAAAAAAGTATGAATTTGATTCATACGCATTGTATAATTCTGCACGAGCCAAGGTCTCCCACATTTCAAATTAAAGGGGAAAGCAAGAGAACAAACGATGCAAAGTTATGTACATCAAACCCTTTTTAAATCCACTTCCTGATTGGACCAGTGAATAACGAGTCTAGAAAGTGCTTATATTGAATCACTAATTATCACAAAAAACAAAACATTGTTCATATACGATTTTCAAATTTTAGGAAAGAAATTACTAGTGCAACTGCCAAACTAAGCAAAAATGTCGGAGAATATACAAGGTCTGCCCTCCCACCTTCACAATGAAGATGACTGATGAGGTCAATTTTTTGGCAACAGGGAAGATAAATTTTTAGGTGCAGAATCCTTACTACGTTATACGTAACGTTAGCGGTTCTCAGGTTCTCAATCCAGGTACACCACCTGAGTTTGAGTTTCTTTCCCGTCGCCTCTTGTTGGAGGCAAACGTACGTTCTTACTCTGTATATGCTCCACACATGAGTTTCTCGTGTGCTTTGGCCCCGACATAAGTGTGGAAATTGAGAGTTCAGATGTACGAGGTGACCTTGTAGGTTCCTAATGCGCAATAATACTCCTATTAGTTAGATAAGAACCGCCGGCCACCACCATCGTCCACCACCGCCACGCCCCACCACCGCCACCGCAAACCACCCAAAAAAAAAAAGTCAAAATAAAAAGGGTTACCAAACACCAAAAAAAAAACTCAAAAAAAAAAGGTTATCAAACACCCACTTGTTTTTGTAAAAAAAAATAAAAAATTAAGCTACTCTTTAAAAACTGAAAATCAAAAAAAAAAAATTTGTCAAACGAACCCTTAGTTTTGAGCGCCTTTCCAAATTTGCGGCAGGTAAAGAAACACGCTAAACTTTGTTGTCCAATTTTGACTCCATTTTCTCTAAATTAATCCGCTGCAGAAAGCTTACTTGATGATGAAGAACCTCTTTCCATTATGGGAGCCACATTGCCACTTCCCTCTTAATCAATTCTTGCAGCATCTCTAAGAGTAGGATTAGTTTAAAACTCCTTTTACAGTAAAAACTAATGATCGTTAATGATATTTCTATAAAAAAAACTTTCTACTATAATTATGCATAACTTACTTGAGTCACCGGCTCAGGGAGCGTAATTGTGAGTAAGAGAGGAAGTGGAAGCGTGAGCGAGCTAAGTTGTCACTGTTTTTTAGTACGAGACTAAGAGCAAAAGTGAGAGTGAACGGGAAGCGTTGTTCGCTTTAAAAGTATTTAGCTCTTAGAGGTTTACACAGTGCCATAAATAATGCACGAGTGCCAATTTCGAATAGCAAGTTTTCTAGAAGTAATTAGCTGAGTGGCCCTCCATTTTCACACACTCATATGCTTTGTCAGCTCCTTACTTGTAACTGGATGTTTGCACTTTGTATCTAAAGTATGTTAACTATAAATGACAAATTAAAAATAATAATATGGAGATAGATTTTTCCATTAATGTGCAATCAAGCAAACCTAATTGAGCTAAAATAGTCTAAGCTCGGGCCCATGTGTGCTCACCAAGATAGGCAGTCCTCTGGTCTTATCCGAGTAAAACCTTCATTAACACTCACTGCCTGCCCATAGTTTCGTGACGCTCCCCCCCCCCCCCCCCAACCCACAACCCAATCAATAGGGATGAGCATCAAACCATTCAAGTCGAACTGAACTGTTCAAACTGACTAAATCGAACCGTTTCAATTTGAATCGTCTAAAAATTTTAACGATTCAATTTTACATTTTTCAAACCGACTTTGGTTCGGTTTGCTTCACAGTTCACTTTTTTTAAACCAATCATAAACCAAACCGAATCGACCTATGATATATTACTAATCAAATTTAGTGACATTTATATTAATAATCTTCACATATGGTACTAAGTAAATCAAAATATACAAAACCTCAAAAGTTAAGAACATAATGAAAGCAGCTATAACGCAATTTTCTACTAATCAATTTTCTTGTGTATTTACTAATTCTTTCTCGTACATCAATGACAAATGCATAATTAAGTTTTTTGTAATATATATTTGAAATAATGCCTGTATCTTACATTCACACGAGCATTTAGACATTAGATGTAACAAGATTATGTACAATTTAGAGAGAATATAACTCTAGTTTTACATTATGATTGGATCAAATAGTAGGTGGTGCAAGGGGGCAACTTTTGTAAGTAGGTGCAAACCATTTAAACTGAACCGTCCAAATCGATGGCATTTGATTCGGTCCGATTCAAGATTTTTTTTAAAACAAGAGGTATCGGTTGGCATTTGCCAAAACTCTAGAATTAAGATTGAAGTTAATCCCGTTATTGTAATTTTTGCATGCGCTATAAGACGTTAGGCAACTCTCTATTATCTGTTGCTGTATTTGTTTAGTAAATTCATGAAAAGTAATGGTAGTGATTGGAATTGATTAATAGGTTTCTGTTGGCCTGCATTACTGCTATCCACTTTTTCGCCTAGTTGTCACCTAGGCTGCCGAGATGCTTCGCATAAGGGCTCTTGGTTGTTTGCCGTGGGGGTGGACTGTTCATCGCCTCAAACTACCGTCTACTTCCATCACCATCCAATCAACCACCTTAGAATTTTCCTTCCCATTTGCTTCAAAACCAAATCTCAAAATAACTAAAGCTTCTGAATGAACTAATTCTCTGAGAAAATCAAGTTTTTTGATGGAGATCGAATCTGAAAGATAATCTAGATTGGACATCAAGTTCCATGATAGGATGGGATGACAGTGGACTCTTGCAACAAACAAAGTGAGTAGTGCCTTTGGATGTTCCCAGTACTATCTTGCCATTCTCAAGTAAAGTCACAATACTCAGGCCTGATTGAACGTTTTTCTTATAGTATTGCAAACTAAATTGAGTTTAAGTTGGGTCTTTATATATGGTTTATATTTGGGCATAAGCACACTGAATCTTATTCAAATAACGTATTAGTACGATAAAACTTGTTTGGAAAACAGGTTAAAGAACCTTGGTGAGGAAATCTAATAATGGTTTTTTGACCTAAAGACTGTAGTGGGAACATTTTTAGCTGTGGAAAATGACATGTAGTTAACCTGAGAAATGAATTTTTCAGGGTCAAAAGGCGTATCCTGGATGATGCGCTCATTTTTTTTTATGTCGCATTGACTAAAGTTTGCTAGAATATAAGCAACGTATAAGAATTATTTTCAGTTTGATGAGAGAAGCTTTCTTAGTCCATTCAATCGGCCAATCTTGATGAGAGAATCAAAGGATGTCTTGACCTGGTATGTGTAGTCTGGCAATAGACTTTTTCAAATCAAACGCTTCTTGGTTTTGGACGCTAGGGATAGGTGTGCGATGCTGTCTCACTCTCGTTGCTGTAAAAGGCACACTGATCATGTTGCGTGACGTTGAAATAGTGCATTTTCCAACTGTTGTTGATCTAATAAGATGATTTAAAGAGGAATACTGACAAGAAAGAGTCAACCAAATTCAGAGATAATCTTCCGAGTTGATTTATTTTAATTCATCTTTAAGGATCTGGATCGGATAGTGTATTCACCCTTTTCGTCCACACAGGTTGGGCAATAAATGAGAGATGTTCAAAAGTCAAAATATGCTCTCACGGTATATCAGTGATTGTGAGGATTCAGAGATAGCGGAAGCAAAAACGGTACTATTAGCCGTGGAATTTGGTATTGACTATGATTTTACGAATGTGTCGATTGAAGGGGATTCGAATAACGTGATTACGACACTTAAAAGTGCGAAGGACAATTTATAGACCATAGGTGTTCTTCTAGATGATGCCAAGAAAATACTTTTGGGATTTCAGAGATATGAATTACACTGGACTAAAAGCACAGAAAATACGGCGGCCCATAAATTAGCAAAATATGCAAGGGTACACTTCGATTCTAGAATTTGATTAGAGAAAGCGCCTAATTTTTTAATGCCGGCTATTCTCAGTGATGTAACCGATAATGAGTAACAAAGACATAATCACATCAATACCAACACTTCGAGCTAATTAAAGAGAGAAACGTGTAAAGGAAATGTCTATCGCCGAACTACAATCTTTTTACAGGTTCATCCATTTGTCTTTTGAAAGGGGCAGTTAAAACAAAGTACAAATTTTTAGCGTCAAGTAAGGTGTGAACAAGAATTTGAGGGTTCTAATATAAATATTTAATTATGCTTGTAATTTTTTGTTTTTGGTGCTGTTAATTTATGCAAAAGATACAAAAAACTGTAATTAACAGGGCTCAAAGTCTATAGTCAAAATTAAACCGGGAGAGAAACATATTAATAAAATTTTTGAGTGAGGCATGTTGAAATGGAAAGCAGCGCAACGCAAATTCAATTGACTGGTTAAATTTCAATCAATAAAATGAAACATAGAAAAGAGAAATTAATATTCTTGAATTAAATTTGACCAGATTGAACGTGTTATCCCATGATGGTCCAACAAACCATCCGGCCAACTCATCTTGTGCTTGGAGTGGTTAGTAATGTTTTAATTTAAGCAATGCTATATTGGCAAAAACTAAAGGAAGGAAATGTTTTATACAAGAGAATAGATGTGTTCTGTGCTACTAGCAAAAGGAGACTATTGACCACATGTTCATTGAATATCCTCATGCTAAAGAGTTTTGGAGAATGATCTCGGAGAAGCTGAAGAGGGGATTAGCTTTAACTTCCTGAATCAAATGATGCAGGTTGATATACTTGTAATGAGCTTAAAGGAATAAATGACTCTTGACCAAAAATAAAAATTGGCCGGTTATATGAGATACAGTGAGATCACCCTCATTTTGAACAGGCAAGTTGTTCCGAAAGTTTTCTTGAAAAAAGTCATGGTAAAAAAATGTATATGGTAAGTGACAAAAATCATTTTTTACACCATTATTTGTTGCTAATGATGTAACGACAATACAATATGAGGCGTTGACAAGCGTACGAGAGTGTGGAAAACTGAAAAGAACACAACTTTCTTACGCGCAATAATTATATCTCATTGGTAATGGTAGAAAACTGAAAAAGACGCGCAACTTTCTTGTCTGTCCAAATTTTTGTATAATCAATCTTGTAAATCACATTAGTTCCCCTTTTGATCGATGAATTTCATTCGATCAGATGGCGAGATTGTGCGAGCAGACTGAGATGGTCCATTAACTCATCAGGTCTAGATACTTCTAGTTTGGAATCCTCTTTCCACAACACGTGCAGTACAAAAGATCGAGAAAATACATGCAAAGTAACACAAGAAAGATAATATCGTATTAAGTCGGATATACTATCTCCTGGTTCTATCTACCGTAAGAAATCTTTTTGATGAAGTAATTAGTTTCTTGCGACTTCAATATGCAAGCAAATTGATGGTTATATGAACTTCAAAGGTTATGAAAGCTGGAATATTAAAGTAATATTGGTAACAAACGGACATGCAAATTGACAAAGTAAGCAGATATTATATTGTAACCAATTAATAACTTGCCAGTATTCTATGGATAGGTGATGAGAAAAGGATGGAAAAATTAACAAATATTTTAAACACCATTGTTACCCTTTTATTTGGTATTAATAGAAATAGTTGAAATGCAATATATATGGATAAATTTGAAAGTAACAAAAAGAGGTACTTAGGCCGTTCAACGTCATTTGAATTGTGAAAAATGACAAATGGAAGAGGAGAGGTTTTCACGACTGATGTTCAAACGCCTGTGCAATCTAAAAAAACTGTATTACAAAAAATAATATAGACAACAAATCAAATTAATGTTCAAAAATACCAACAGAGAAAATAATAGATTACACGTTCAAATACCTTATGCACCGCCAAGGAAAGAAATAGCTTAACTTGGAAACTAACATATATAAATACAAAATGCAGCATGCAACAAAGCAGTTCCCAAAGCAGCAAAGTAAGTTGGTCCAGTACTCCAGCGTCAAGACCATCATAGAGCACTCCAAATTCAAACGGAGCTAATGAAGCTGATGAAGACGTTACTTCATTTGAAGATATGATTTTATCTGTTGACACACAAACAGGAATAAAACTTAATCAGAAACCTGTAAGTACTGGATATTTCACTAAAATTACACATGAAACCACTACAAAGGCTACCGTCCAGATTTTATTCACAAGAAATTGTCCAGTATTCACACAAAATATAATGCTTATGGGAAAAGGCTTACATAAAAAGACAAAAACGCCTGAAATTACAAACTTAAACTATATAAAAACACTATAATGTACAAAAATGTCCAGTATCCAAAACAATATATAACCTATCCTAGCAAGAACACTAAAACAGTAAGTAAATCTCTTCTATATGAATTGTTTATATGTAAAACAGTACGTAAATGCCTTGGTTTTTCTCTCTAGTTGTTGAAATAAACGTGAAACGGTGAAAGTCTGTCTAAATTCTAGTGGAAGGAAAGAAGACTGTGAGAAATATGGTTACACTCTATTCATGGATAAAGCTGTGCATCGTAAAGTGAAGCTTAGCTTCATTTTCAGAGCTGAGCAACCATTTCTTATGATGTTCTTTTGTTAACACCCAGACACGCACTCAATTTATTGGCAAGTTATATAAATCAGAGGTGGATTATGGCTTTCATACCTTTGATTTTATGGGCATCTTTCCAGTTTTTCCTCTTTTGTTCCAAGATTTGAGATAAGCTTTTTGTTGAACGATGCCGCTGATCCGCTGAAATAGTGGTTTTTCTTCTTTTGATTCAAGATCTAAGATAGTGGTGACAGTGTTCGGTAGAGGTGGAGGGTGTTTCGTGCACTGTTAGGTGGTGGTGAGGTGGAGCCATGGAGGTGGTTTGCAGTCGTAGGGGAAGTGATGGTTTGAGAGAGAGAAGAGGTGAAGGTCGAGTGACTGAGTGGCGGAGAGATTGAGAGAGAGAAGAAGAAGAAAAAAAATATGGTAGGGTTATGTAAGTTGTGACATTTATATTACTAGATGGACGGCTGTGATTGCATATAGGTTAGGGTTAGGAATACATAGACCGGGGCGGATACGGGGCGGGTTAGAGGGAAATACGAAATCCGACCCGTACCCGGTGCGGGTTATTAATATAAATACCATATCTGCCCCGTAACCCGATCAAAGTAAAAAATATCTGCTCCTATCGGTTAGGGGTGGGTCGGATATCCACCGGGTCGGTTTATAATTGCCATCCCTAGACGAGCTCCTTTGGAGTAAGCCTCTGCTCACTAGGCCAAGCAGATGAACACAACTACACTACTCGGCTAAGCCAGGTAAACAACCTATGAAGGCCTCTGCTCGGCAAAGCCGAGCAGACGAGCCCATCTAAGCCTGTATATTCGTCAGCGAGGAAACAAGCCTGCCTTTGCTAAATCAAAAGTTTATCCACTTTACCAATGAGCTAAAGATATATCACCTTTGGTTGAAATTCCCAACGCGGAGTATCCCTTAATAGGGTCCAAAATTCGATGCTAAGTCAATTATCCTGCTTCCACATTTTTTTCTCAGAAATAACATAGAATGGGGGGCAAATGCAATGGATAAAAATATACACATGTAAAAGAGTGACACATGTCACCACCAGGGAATTTTGGAACAACCCCATGACTCTTGGAGAAGTGGGAAGTGGCATTTACCCACTCTCCCACTCTCTCATTATGGGTAGTAACCGCCCGTCAATTTTGTTAACTCCCTACAAAAGCTGATAACTCCCCATTAAGGGAACAGAACCGACCCTTTAATACATTCCTATAAAATGAAAGTGAAAAGGGTGAAGAACGTAAGTTCTGACTGTCTATACTATTATCAGATAGATACTTTTCCAAGATTGCTTACTGACTTAAGCATCAGAGACTCTCCGCCGGAGCCCCCTCCGGGGGTCCCGGCGCGTCACCGTTTTGCTTACTAACTTAAGCATCGAAGACTCTCCACCGGAGCCCCCTCCGGGGGTCCCGACACGTCACCATTTTCTAGTGTTATGCTTTGCAAATCTGCTCAGGTGCTCGTTTGGTCCCAACTGACGCTCGTTTGGTCCCGATCAATTTTTTGCCACAACACGTTTATTTATAGATTAGTATAAAAGAAGAAACTATTTCGGTTGATCCATCCGGTTCGCCTTAAGAGATCATTCAGCCAAACTAGAGGTGTCAAAAGGTCGAGCTTGGGCCGGCCCAGCCTGGGCCCAGAGGGCCAGAAAACGGGCCAGGCCAAAACAGGCTTCGGGCGGGCCGACCCGGGCCCAAAGTTGAGAAATCTAAGCCCTGTCCAAGTCCAAGTCCAAGCCCAAGCCCAAGCCCAAGCCCTAGGCCCTAATTTTAGGGCCGGGCCGGGCCCTTTTTTTTTAATATATATCTATCACATATATGAAGAGCAAAGAGTAGCTTTCCCCAGTCGAGATGAGCATAGGAACCAACATTCTTTCTCGGTCTCATCCGCCCATCTAGTCATCTTAAGAGAACCCCCTTTTGTTTGATAAGATAACATGAAAAGATTAGTTTGGACAAAACAATGGCCGTTCAGGAGAGAGACTGCTTCTGCCAAAGGCTGCAGCTTTATCCTTACAGGGGATTTGTTCTAAGTTTCATAGCATTTCCGCGGAAAATAGACATCCTGTGCCATGTGAATGGGATCCTCTAAGGTCACCTGAACTGGCTGCAGTCAGCAGAAAATGCTTAGCAAGTTGAAGAGCGAGGTTGATCCCTAAAAGCAACTGCATAAGCCGGCAGGTCTGTGTTTGAAACTTGCAAGGTTAGGCTGTGAACCAAGCAAAATTAAGCCCCGTTTTGATACCCGTTTAATTGTTTTCATTTTTGTTCTTCTGTAAAAGTTATGTTTGTTTACCATTTTCAGGTTCTGTTTTCCAAAACACCCTTTATTTGAACAATTTTCACCCACTCATTTGCGAATCTATTGTTGGGATTCCCACTCGATTTGCCATAAAATGTCAGAAATTGGTATCAAAATCACACAGAGTTATTCCCATTAATTTTAAATGGTCTGTTAACTGAATTTGGTTGTCTTTGCAAATATAGAAATGGTAAATAAACAAGTTAAGACATGTTCTCATCTTTTCTGAAAGGTCATCTTCTTCATCTTTCTCAAAATACCAAAAGGAAAACAACGAAAATGTATGCCGGCATGTCACTTTCTTTCTGTAATCCGGTGCTAGAGCGTGATAGTTTGTAGGAATAGGGGGAGCTTTTTTTGGTTCAAGCGGTTAGGGTTCCAACCAGCTATTGTTGTGTGAGTGGATTCCAAAGCAATAGGAACATATGCCCAAAAGCTCGTTTTTGCCCCATTCCTTTGTCCACATACGTTGAAGTAATGACTTATTATGGCCTACTTTTTTGTTCTGTGCTTCGATTCTCGATTTAGAGATGTCAAACGGGCCGGGCTTGGGCCGCCCGGCCCGGGTCCATCGGGCTTGAAGAGAAACCGGGCCGGGGCTGGGCCAAGGAGGCTGCAATCCGGGCCGGGCCGGCTGAGGGGAAATTCTAGGCCCGGTCCAGGCCCTGACCCTAGGCCTACTTTTTTGTTCTGTGCTTCGATTCTCGATTTAGAGATGTCAAACGGGCCGGGCTTGGGCCGCCCGGCCCGGGTCCATCGGGCTTGAAGAGAAACCGGGCCGGGGCCGGGGCCGGGCCAAGGAGGCTGCAATCCGGGCCGGGCCGGCTGAGGGAAAATTCTAGGCCCGGTCCAGGCCCAATTTCTAGGGCCGGGCTTGGGCCGGCCCGGGCCCTTTTTTTTAATTTTCTTGTTATTCAATTTTAAATTTCATCTTTAGGCATGTCCAATTTTCAAAATTTGACAAATCTAATTTTTATCATTTTATTTCATTATATGTAATATGTATGTATGTATAGATATATTTATTTGTCTCTCATTTTATTTTTTGCTATATGTTAAATCTTTTCTTACTCTTCTTGGTGATCTTTATTAATAAAATCTGAACACATAACTAGCCGTTATATTGCTGTTGGGGGGGGGGGGGGGGGTAAAAGTGGAATTTTGGGGGAATATATCCGTTGGAGGAAAAGGGGGAGAGAAAGGGGGGGAAAAACAAAAAATTCAAACAGGTGGGGCCGGAATCGGGCCGGGCTGGCCCGGGCTTTTCCCCAGATTTTTTCGGCCTGGTCCAAGCCCAGGCCCTAAGCCCAATTCCTCCGGGCCAGCCCTGTTCATGAACGGGCCGGGCTGGCCTGGGCTTTTTTCGGGCTGGGTAGGGTAGGGCCGCGGGCCGCCCGGCCCGTTTGACAACTCTATCTCGATTGCAGGAAAGATATGATTCAAGAGACTAAACCTGGGGGCGAAGGTGATGGTGAAGAAGTTGCTCATCAGACTACCCATAAGTTCGATTCAGGTAATCCTTTGTTTCACGTAAGTCTCACCTATGTTTTGTGGAACTACAAGAAACTAATCTAAACCCCATCAGTGAACCATCAGTGATTGTCATTGCCCTAAATACTTATGCCACTTCCTTTTGCTTTCTCCATAGTGTACTTCAATTATGGATCCTCCTCAAGCGCAAGATGCTTATAGTCATCTATAAGGAAAATATGTTACACCATCATGTCCCCACATCAATGGCCTCTATCGGACGTGCCTACTATTTCCGAATCATGATTCGCTTGCTCTAAAACTCAGGTTAGCGTAAAGAGGGAGAAAGTGGTTTAGTTAGAGTTTCTTGAAACCTTTGGGCTCAGTTCATATGAGAAAGTTGCAAGAAGCTTTTGATCATCATCCTCTTTGGAATTAGACCTTAACTACTATGAATGCTATAACTACAGGTATGATGGTCAGTATTTCAGTTTGAACACAAATTGCTTTCTTCCTCGCATTTCCTTACTGTTTGCAGTGTAATTTTTAAAGAACATAGAAACGTTTTGGTTTTTCGTCCACTTCTTTTCTAAAAGTTTGTTTAGATCTTAATGTAATCGAATTTTTGTTTATGCACCAACACAGTGTGTGGCCCGAGCACTGGTACGTATATGTAGATAGACTTGGGTTTGAGTAACCGAAAACCCCCAAAGGTTGAATCCTTGATTAGCTGATTTACCTTTTGGTGGCATATATCTGTCAACCATGGTTGGTATATTTGCTGATGATAATATTTTCATTTTTGACTTGAAGGACTCGATCTGTTAAATATATTTCGGTTCAATATTTAAGTTCTATGGTACTTACAATTGCTCAGTTATTTTCTTGACTATTTTGCTCATGTTTGCATGGACACCGTGCATTGATTTGTGCTGCTCATCGAATTAGGGAGTCATAGTTGAGGCGAGGTATATTTGTTTCACTGTTATCGTGCCTCCCCGGTCATGCATATAGCTGGTGTTCGATATAGTGCGATTTGAACTGAGATCAGGCCACAACCTTTTTAATGGTCTGTCATCGAGAGCGAGCAGAATTCATCTTATATATCGATTGGTTATAGCGTTATGCTTCTTTTAGGGCCTTATTGCATTGCAGGTGTGGAGTTGAGTCCAATGAAGTGAAGTTGGTGATCTCATCTTGCACCCCTGGAGTTAAAAGTTGGTGTTCTCATCTAGGATTATCTTATTTTGTTCTTTAGGAAAGCTCTTGTTTCAAGTTAACACATGATCCTTGGGTGTCGGTATTTATGTCGCGGATGTTATTGATCATCTATAGCTCAAAACTTCTTCTACTAAGCTAAACATGATTGGCAATGCAGCCTCTTAACTTTTTACGTGCTTCGTCAATTTTCTTTGGATGCCATTTTTCTCAGTTTGTTGTTTTTGTTTCCATATTACGGGTTGCACCATGTGTGTGTGTGTGTGTGTGTGTGTGTGTTTTGGGTCACAGTGTACGGAGGGAGGCTGCACTTTGCCGCTTAAACAGAGTAACAGCCTTTATGATTGCTACCTGACAAGCTCTTATCGTCGAAGGGCCTTAGGCGAGGTTGCCCCGAAGCTTTAGGGAGGCGCTTGTTGATACAAATGAAAACTTGGAATATTAAGTTGGATACGGATTCGTTGCTGAAGAAAATTCCAGGCTAATCCGAATATGTATGTTCATGAACACGTATGCTATATATATATATACGAGCGGAAAATCACGTATACGTCAATCTCCAGGATCTGGTCATTATTTCATGTTTTAACGAACAAACGCTCCGCGATGGATTAGGCTACGTGAGCTCGATCCATGTTTCCACCGTCCAAAAGTCTCTTCTCTCGATTTAGCTAGGTGTGAATTAAGAAAAATGGAGGGTCTGAACTTTTTTTTAAGGGTTAATTATACCCATGTCCCTCAGTTTTGGGGGTAATTACACCCAAGGACACAAAGTTTCAAAATGTAACAATTATGTCCATTGACAAACGGAATACAAAAATACTTAACGATTTTGAAAAAAAGACTTGATAGCCCCTGCAGCCCCTTCCCGGCAACCCCTTCCCTCACCGCCGGCAGTCCTCTTCCCCACTGATGCCCTTTCCCTCACCTCGGCAGCCCCTTTCTCCGCCGGCAGTCCTTTCTGTTCTTTCCCGAACAAAGCAATTCCACTGGAGCCCCCATCGTCGCAAACAGATCCACCAGTCGCTGACCATCCGAGACTCCATTGCCCCCCGTCCCTTTCTGTTCTTCGCCGGAAAAACAGATCCACCTGTCGCGACCGTCTGAGACTCCATCACCCCCCATCCCCTTCTGTTCTTCGCCGAAAAAAACATATCCACCCGTCGCCGATCGCCCCCCGTCCCCTTCTATTCATAGCCGGAAAAAACAAATTCACATGTCGCGACCATCCGAGACTCCATCGCTTCGTCCCTTCTGTTCTTCGTCGGAAAAAACAGATCCACCCGTCGCCGACCATTCGAGACTCTATCGCCAGCTATCCCCTTCTACTCTCTCTCAATCGGCCGGTGTGGGTGGGTTGACCAAAATTCGCAAATTAGGGTTTTCAAAGCCTAATGCAAAGATAGAGAACAAATCAAGGTTTTAAAACCCTAATCTATATATTAAGGCTTAAAATCTTAATATAAAATTTTTAAAAATATTCAGTATATACAGTACAATTGGTAGTATCGTCATTTTAAAAATACGTATTGATGACATCATAAAAAAAGTATACTTTTTGGACGGAACGCTGACGGATGGACACGAGTGATACATTTGAAATACTTTTGGTCACGAAATGTTACATTTTAAAACTTTGTGTCATTGACTGTAATTACCCCTAACCACAGGGACAGCTGTAATTAGCCTTTTTTTAATCATCTTTTCAACCAAGAGTCATCTCCCTTATGGTATTCTTGGGAGTTACACCATTAAACACATTTAAGCCCTTCGGCTTTTTGGGTCATGGGCTGGACCCAACATGGATGTACTGGGCTATACCTGAATATCAACAATTGTAATTGAGTTTAAAATGAAACGACAAAAAACAAAAAAGTGGGCAAAGGTTATCATAGAATTTTTTTTTTATTATCTACAATTCCTTGTATAGCAACAATTCATGATTACTAAATGTTTTTAATACATTTTGTGCTAATTCTGCGATAATTTTTAACATCATTTTATAGTGTCACTAAAAATTATTAATGACAATTAATTCTGGCTATATGGGGATTGTAGGTATCTTTCCACAATTCAGGTAGCGGCCAAAAATTTTCAATTATCATGTCTCAGTTCTAAAGGGTTGTTTTAGTGTTATATTGAGTCTACTAAATTTGGAATTGAAAACTGTTGCTGCTAGAAATATGCTCTGGGTATGTTGCGGAACCCGAGCCTGGACCGATAACCTGCAAGACAGAAAACGAGTGACCGTCGGGTGGGGTTCCCGGCAGAGAACTCTCTGATGCTTAAGTCAGAGTGCAGTTACATGATAATGACTCTGAAAAAGCATGAATGTGTGTTCTTTTTCATACATGGGGGGTAGACCCCTTTATACAGTGGTAGGAAGAAGAACCCTAGTAGAACTGGGCCGTAGGCTAGATGTGTTAGGATCGCGTTAGGATCCTTGAGGATCACGTCACGATCCCTGATAAAATAATTATCGGTCTCCCAGTTCGACTAGGATTGCCGGGTATTCTCTAATTATTGGGAGTTATATTTGAGGTACATCATAAGCCCCCCACCTCCTTAGCCAAAATGTTTGGCTAAGGAAGTTTATACCTGGTGTCTAGAGACACGCGCCAGATTTTTAAAGGATTCTCCATCCGCTTGTAGGGGTAATAATATTTCTCTACTCCATGTGCTCGGACCTAAGCTCTTGGGAGTTTACGCCTTAGAACTTTGCCCGAGTAGCCCGAGTAGGATGCTAGAACTCTAGCTCTTGAGAGCTAGGTCTTTTGAATGTCGCCTAAGTAGGCTACTTGGAATCATCTTTGGGAAGATGAATCATGGGATCTCGGGATCCAT
Source organism: Escallonia herrerae (assembly GCA_033070095.1). Lineage (NCBI taxonomy): Eukaryota > Viridiplantae > Streptophyta > Magnoliopsida > Escalloniales > Escalloniaceae > Escallonia > Escallonia herrerae. Next base: position 604,272 of record JAVXUP010000096.1, on the reverse strand, counting down.
TAGAGGCTGTGCCCCACGTTAGCCTCTCTAGAGAGAGGACACAGAGATGTGCATGCAAGTTGTTGCATGTGCTAAGTGTTTGAATGTCCCCTTAAGGGGTCACCTCTCTTGTGGAGGGTGTTTGTTTTGTGCAAGTGTGTGTTCTTTAGCTTGAGCTAACCACATCATGCTTACGTTTTACTTTGACGCGAACCCTTATCGTCAGCTAAGGGCTGGCAAAGAAGCCTCGCACTCACGCTCGGCCAGGTTTCCAATTAACAAAATAGGGTAGGGCGATGAACTCCCACTAGGTTTTGCCGTTTCACGGGTTAGAACTATATCTAAACCGTTCAGATAGAACTTGAGCTCTAACCTGTCACCCTTGGGAGTGTTTGTCCCTTGAGGGGCCACCCTTGAGGGCTAGTGGAGCATAGAGTTCTGATTAGCACCCTCGAGGGCTGATGGAGCACAGAGCTCATGTATATACCCTCGGGGGTTTAACGGAACTTAGAGTTCTCGTATGCGCCCTTGAGGGCGAATGGAACGCTGAGCTCATGAAAGTACCCTTGAGGGTTTGACGAAACTTAAAGTTCTCGTCATTGTTGTCTGATGCCAAATAAGAAGGTGCGGGTCATGAAGCCCGTAATATGGTCAATGTAGTGAACCTCTCTGTCTGGTAAGACACAAGGCATTAAGCCCGTATAAGAGTGATCTCATAAAATATAAAGCCCCCCGGCCTTTGAGAAGGCATAGATCTATAAAAAAAAAGGCTTTTCAGTCTATATGTAGGGCCTGGTCGCAAGAAGACCGATATACTGAGAGGCTACTAGATCTGATCTGACAATTGCATGAGCTTGAGCTTGCGATGCTTATTAGCAAAGGTTGAGGATGAGCTTTGATTCACTGATCAAGGTCACTGTGTGACTGAATGTCACAAATTAATAAGAAATGCTGAGTCGGTAAGATACTGTAGCAAAAACCCTAGGCGTGACTTCTAGTCGCAGGGTAATGTGAATTTGTTCCTTGCTTCATGAACGGGTTTATACGTCACTGTTGATGCTCGCAGGCGCCGTTTAAGCCCTTGCAATAAGAAAAAGTACGTGACTGAAAAAACAGCTTTTGAAATAATAAAGCATATAAAGTGCAACTATGTTTTTAACACAGAATTAAGAGCAGTGTTTAGACACCGTGGCCCTATTAAGGCTTTGTCGGTTAGCCGACAGGGTGCACTGCACTACGTGTCGCAAGTGAACTTAATATGTCATAACAGTGGGATGCCCCGACTTCTGACGTGTAATGCGCTCGCGCTAATTGATGCAACTAGAGAATGGTAGACCAAAAAATAGGTCTAGCTAATAGAAGTGCACTGGAAGTAGCTTTCCGAAGGCTTGCTAATGCTAAAATTTTGTAGTCGTTTTATTTTTAACGACAAATAGACGACGTAGTGTGCTTAGCCTTTAAAGAATGTGCATCATTTGCAAATTTAAATAATACCCTGTGGGTCTTTAGTCTACATATGTAAAGCTTAATGCTTTAAAGATTATCTGGCATATGCCTAATAAAAAAGAACATGTGGGTCTAAAATATCAATACACATAATTATGGGGGTTAATGTAAAAAGAGAGAATTTGACCTTTTCTCTCTTGTCTGTCCCCTTTCTTTCATCGACAGAAGAGTAGCCACCGACTTGGTAATGAGGCACCGATGAAGGATGCCATGGTCGGTAGCGGCGCCGTCGCTGGCGTGAGGACGGAAGGGTTCCTAACGGCGGTTGGTAGCTAGATCTAGACTAGGGGCCAGATTTGGACGGAGACACAAACGCCATTGGCCCCGTGGACCTGATCTAAACTGGACGGCGACATTCATCGAAATGCTGGGGTCTGGACGGCGACATTCATCGAAATGCTGGGGTTTGGACGGCGGTATCTTGATGAGATGGCCACCTGGAGGCACCATTACTGCTGAACGCGATGGACGGTGCGGTGTTGGGTGAAGCCGCGATGGTGCATCGCCGGCGCCTTGCCGATAGAGTTGATCACACGGTGCGACCAGCTTCTTCCTCTTTTTTTTTTGGTTTGGTTGTTTGTGAAATTTACGGCGGCTTGTGACGTTGGTAACTCTGGTGGTGTTGCCTTTGTTGTGGTGGCACCACCCTCAGTATGCGTGCCGATGGCCTCTCGTCAACAGTGGGTGGCCTGGCTATGAGCGGGCTCAGCCGGCACCTTGTTAGAGGAGACGCCGTGGTGGCGACGATGGGGTCCTAACCCATGGTCGGCACGCTGTCGTGGCCTTTTCATCTTCGTCTTTTCTGCTTCTTTTTTGTTTGTTTTGTGGTTGTGGTCGCACCGCTGAAGAGGCGGTAGTAAAATCAGCCCTTTGATGGCGGCGGTAGGTTATGACCGGTGGCGATAGCAGTGATGGGGGCTGTGATTATGGATGGCCCGAAGGTGGCTATACGGCCGGTTGCGGTGAACAGTGGTGAGGGCGCTGTTGGTGCTTTAACCCATGGGAGCGACTGTGCAGTGGTTAGCCCGTTCGCTGCGACGATGGTGATTTGTGGCTGCCTTGACTCTGATGGTGCGGTGATTGGTTGATTTTTTTTCTCTGAGATGTTGGTGTTGCTCCACTGGAGATGGCGTCAGTAGAACCAGGCAACCAGCCCTTTCGCGGCAGCGGTTGGGAAGCATACCTGACGTGCACGGCGTTGCTACTGTTGTTTCTTTTGGCTTTTTGAGGGAGCTGCCATGCCGTTGGTGGCTTTGTCATATGGTTGCCAGCGGCACTTTACTGTAATACCTCTATCGGAATCATAAACTCTCTTTGAACAATGTTTTTGTTTTCTTTTTGCCATTAACGACAATTCAATATTGGACCGTAGCGACGGTGATTCCAATGCGACACCATCGGAGGTGTAGGATACGACCGTTGAATTCTCTTGAGGTCAAATGGCTAGGCTGACGGGTCCCACGGATGGCGCCAAAAATGTTGCTACTAAAAATATGCTCCGCGTATGTTGCGGAACCCGAGCCTAGACCAATGACCTGCAAGACAAAAATCGAGTGACCGCCGGGTGGGGTTCCCGGCAGAGAACTCTCCGATACTTAAGTTAGAGCGCAGCTACATGATAATGACTTTGAAAAAGCATGAATGTGTGTCTTTTTTCATACCTGGGGGTATACCCCTTTATATAGTAGTAGGAAGAAGAGCCCTAGTAGGACTGGGCCGTAAGCTGGATGTGTTAGGATCGCGTTAGGATCCTTGAGGATCGCGTTACGATCCCTGATAAATTAATTATCAGTCTCCCAATTCGACTAGGATTGTTGGGTATTCCCCAATTATTGGGAGTTATATTTGAGGTATATCAAAAACTAACTTTATTTACTTTCTACTTCTTGCTCTATCCTTGCTATGGTGGCAGCCGACTGCCACTGCCTCGACCTCCTCTTTGATACTTTTTAATTCTAATAATCACTACTACCACCAAAATCAATGGCCATGGCTGATCTTTTACATTTTAATTGTACTTACTTGCATACCCTCTCAGTTGTAGCATGTGCATATAACATAATGATTCTCATCCAATTTTTTCCTACTGTAGTTTGATTTTGGATTCAATTGCTAGCATTTTGTAATTTTTGGAGTTCAGCGGTCGACCTAGAACCCTGGGGTCTTATTTGCCAAAAACGTACAAACCACACGGGGTTTAATGCCATCTAGCTCTCGTGGAAGTATAAAGTTTACCTGTTTGATAATTTTGCGTTCGGTAAATTTTAAAACGCCCGTAGGCATTGCCTAGAGAGGAGTATTTCGTAAATTTTGTCAACAGAATTTCTATTAGCATGTTTTTTTTCTTCACAATTTTATTTGCATCCTTTGGATCTCCATTAAATGGAGCATCGGAGAAGGAAGGCGATCGATGTGCATGGTCAATGTCATGTTCTTACTTGCGTTGCTTATGACAAGGGATATTTTCATAATAAGTGGCCAAGAATCCTGCTCTAGGCCCAGAAGTGGGTGCCTTGCAAAGGAGTCTCAAGCAGTGGCGGCAGGCTAATTTTCTAAAAGTGTTCCAGCATACATAATCAGGTAAAAAAATATATATTTTTACTTATTTGAATAGGATTGTCCTCCAAAAAACGTCTGTTTTTGCTATTCTTCATCAATTGCTAACTAATTATCTGTAAATTCTTTATCCCTTCTCTAATATATATTTCTACTTTCACTTTAAAAAAATCACGTAAAAGTATAAAACTTCGTATGGCAACATGAGAATTTCAAAAGTTGACCGAAGGA
>JAVXUP010000095.1:550000-829335 GCA_033070095.1 Escallonia herrerae | reverse complement strand
CGAGGAGACTGCTTTAAACCATATAAGGACTTTTTCAGTCTGCATACATAGTCCTTCTTCCCAGGCTTAATAAATCCCTCGGGCTGCTGCATGTAGATCATCTTCTCCAGATCACCATGGAGGAAAGTTGTCTTCACATCAAGCTGCTCCAACTCCATATTCTGCGCTGCTACAATGGACAGTATCAATCTGATAGAAGTGTGCTTCACCACTAGCAAAAAGATCTCACTATAATCAATTCCTTCTTTTTGAGAGTATCCTTTTTGTAACCAGTCTTGCCTTGTACTTTTGATCTTCCTTTTTCTTGTAAATCCACTTGCATCCATTAGCCTTCACACCCTTTGGAAGTTTAACTAATTCCCAAGTTTGATTATTCTGTAGAGATTGCATCTCCTCATCCATTGCTGTCAACCATAAGTTACCATCCTCTGCCTTGCCAGCCTTGGTGTAACTGGTAGGATCTCCACGTCCCACGATTAGTGCAAATGAGACCAAGTCTTCAAAACCATACCTTTGAGTTGGTTTCTTAGTACGTGGCTCTCTATCTCTAACTAGATTCCAAGAATCACTAGGACGCTCCTCTGGATCCTCTAAAGACTGCTCACATGTAGATCCATCTGTAGACTCATTAGCTAATTTTGTCCTCTACTCATGCAACTATATCTCTACTGTGCGACCTTGCCTCTCGTTAGAAGTTGCATCCCTATCCAACATCTGTGCATCGTTGAATATCACATCTCTATTAATCACCATTTTCTTGGCCACTGGATCCCATAACCTGTATCCTTTTACTCCTTCCTCATACCCAAGGAATCTACATTCTTTTGACTTAGGATTAAGTTTGAATCGTTCTTCATTCTGAAGCTGAACATACGCATGACAACCAAAAATTCTCATTGCAGAAAAATTAACTTGTTTACCAGACCATACCTCTTCGAGAAATTGGTAATTAATGGCAGATGATGGAGAACGGTTGATCAAGTAACAAGCTGTGTTAACAGCTTCAGCCCAGAAACTCTTAGGAAAATCTGCATTTAACCTCATGCATCTAGCTCGCACCAGCAAGGTTTTGTTCATCCTTTCGACAACCCCATTCTGCTCTGGAGTCCTCTTCACTGAAAAGTGTCTGATGATACCATTATCCTTGCAGAACTGCAAAAACTCCTCATCCTTGTATTCCATGCCATTATCTGATCTGAAGTACTTAAGCTTCTTACCCTTCTGATTTTCAACTCTAGCCTTCCACTGCTTAAACACGTTGAAAACTTCAGACTTATGCTTCATAAAGTACAACCATAACTTTCTTGAGAAATCATCTATAAATGTAACAAAGTAACGAGCTCCCTCATTTGAGATATGCTTGATTGGTCCCCAAACATCCGAATGTACATAGTCTAGAACCCTTTTACTAGTATGAGAATAAGCTTTAAAACTAACTCGTTTCTACTTCCCAAAAACACAAAATTTGCAGAAGTCCAGCTTGCATGATTTCACTCCTTGCAGCAACTTGCGTTTGTAAAGTTCCAGCATACCTCCCTCGCTCAAGTGTCCCAGCCGTTTATGCCATAACTCAGAGTTATCATTGTTAGAACCTGCATGAGTTGATACTGAAGCTCCACCTATAATTGTGTTCCCTATCAGTTTATACAAATTTCTAATTTTCTGACCTTTCATTATCACCATGGCACCTTTGCTGACTTTCATGACTCCACCTTTTATAGATATACTGCTATCTATGAATCGAGTGTGCCCAAGGAAATCAAATTCTTCTTCAAGCCAGGTATGTACCTTACATCACCTAGGGTTCTCACAATCCCATCGAACATTTTAATTTTAATGGTACATATCCCAATGACTTTACAAATAACGTCATTACCCATTAAAATGGTACCACCATTACATGAAGTAAGACAATCAAACCATTCCTTATGTGGGCACATATGAAACGAACATGCTGAGTCAAGAAACCATTCCATAGAAAAACTGTTGTCTCTAACTGATAAGAGATTACTTTCTTGCTGCTCAACCGAGGAAACCAAGTAGAGATCATCATCGCTGCTTTTGTCATCTTCTTCAGCAACATTAGTACTGTTCACATGTTTCTTTCCGTTCTTCTTATCCTTCCTTTCTGGACATTTCCTTGCAATGCGACCAATCTCTTTACAATACCAGCATTCAATACTGGACTTGTCCTACTTTCCACGAGACTTAGACCTGTCTTTTCCATGTCCTGGATTTTTGCTTCTAGATCGACCTTTGCCTCTTCCATGAACATTCTTATTTTTAGACCTTACCACTAGACCTTCGCCTTGACTACTTGAACTCGTCCCATTAACTCTGCTTGAGTCCATAAGAGCCAACATAACATCATCAACAAGCAATGTATCCTTCCCAATAAGCAACGTAGTCTTCAAGGTCTCATATGATTTTGGAAGCGAAGATAACAACAAAATCGCCTGATTTTCTTCCTCAAGTTTAACATCTATACTCGACAATTGGGACACCAATCGATTAAATTATGATATATGGTCACCTAGATCTGAACCTTCATCTATCCGTAACTGGTATAGATCTTTCTTCAGATATAACCGATTCAACAATGATTTTGACATATATATTTTTTTCAATTTCTACCATAAAGCTGTTGGAGAAGTCTCTGTCAAAACCTGGTATTTAACCTTCGGGGCTAGATTCAACCGTATCGTAGATACAACCTTAGCATGTAATTCCTCCCAATCTTCCTGATCCATTAACTCAAGCTAATTCCCCAGCAAAGGCTTGAGCAATCCTTGCTGCACAAGGATATCCTTCACCGTGCTCTGCCATATGCCAAAATTCGTCTTCCCATAGAAATATTCACAGGCATACTTCATGGTCGTGTTGTTTGACATATTTATCCTCTCAAATTGATTTCAATTTTGCCCAAAAAATAAACCTGGAATGCTTTTGATACCACTTATTACGAAATCGCTCTAAATAAATATGTAGAGAACACGATAACCAAATAAGAAAACACTAGAAATATGAGAGAACTCAAATCCACTTTGTACAAGTCAGATTTATAATGCTCCATCACGTATATCTCTCAACTGTTTTCCTACTCAAAGAAGGACTCTTCTTTCTTTTCTACTCAAAGAAAGACTCTCATCTTTTTCCCTTAAACACAATACAAGACACCTTACTTATACTTAGAGAAAGTAGTGATCTTCCCTTTCTAACCAATGTGGGACAAGATGTCTTATATACTAAGGGTCAAGTTACAACCTTCTTTAAGTAACCAATGTGAAAAATAAATAAAGGGGAACCAAATAAGCAAGCGGAAGAATTGAACCTAAAGCTTTGCCAAACCATAACTCTGATACCATGTTCAGTTACCATCTTCTCTAAAAGCTTAAGCTATTAGAGAATGGGTCCAACAATGTTATCATGTTTAACAGTTGTGATGGGTTAAATTTGGTTGATGGTGTTTATGGTTGGTGATGGGGTGTCTTCGGAAGGTGCTGGGATGTCTTCGGAAGGTGCTGGGGTGGGTTTGGTTAATGGTGGTGATAGATTGCATTTTAATAGCGTTTACAGGTTGTGATGGGGTGGCTAGTGCTTGGATGAATTTGGTTAATGGTGGTGATGGGGTGTCTACTGGTGGTGGCCATGTGGGCTTGGTTAATGGTGGTGATAGGTCTCTATTTGATGGTGTTTATAGGCTATGATGAGCAGATTATGTGATGGGGAGGCTGGTGATTAATTGGTTGGATTTGGTTAATGGTGGTGATGGGGTGTGTGCGGGTAGTGGTCAAGTAGGTTTGGTTGATGGTGTATAAGGGTGGCGATAGAGTGGGATTGATTGATGGTGTCTATAGTGGTGATGATTTTTGTGGCGGTTGTTACAGGTTGTAGTGGGCTTGGTTATTGGTGCTAACTTTTTTGTGTATGAGTTTACTTAACTCACAGAGTTAAATAATAGATTAGTTTCTTTTTCCTTTTTGTTTTGATTTTAAAATCAAATAAAAATTTGCATTTTGTGCATTTTTCATTGTATATCCGTAGTAATTCTATAGCAAACCCGAGGAATAAACAGTAGACAAGTGAAAGGACCATTTAAATCATCAAAACTTGACCAAAGGCCTTAGCGATATTTGTGAAATGTTAGGGGCTTAGAGTATAGTTAACTCAAAGCTCAAGGATGGTTTTGCATAATAAGCCTAAACAAAACTAATTTTTACAATCTCTGCCTTAGCTTTAAATTTATCTTCCATATCTCAATTGAGGAACCAGGTAGCTTAACTACAAAGATATTCACTTACTAGTGCTAATGAATGGGAACAATCCGGTGATAACATGTAACCTTGTAACTTCAGTAGCAACTTTTTTCTCTTTTCAGAAATATAAAGCGACGGCAGATATTCTTTGATGGTTATAGGATTTAAATCCCGGTCGAGGAGGAAGAATTTGAATTCATAATAAAAAAATCTAGAAACATCTGTTTGGAATTTCTATCTTTTACTTCCGGAGAATTCTTAGTCTTATTAAGGAAAAATAGAATTTCATCTATAGATTTTACACTCCCTCTGTCTCATTCTATTTGATTACTTTTGACTTGCACTAATTTTAAGGAAAAAGCCTAATGTACTTTACTTTGCAAAATTGCCCTCACTTTTAAGGACATACATACATAGAAATAGAGAGAGAGAGAGTCGGGAGAGAAAAATAAATTCGTTGATAACTTAAATATGGTGAGAGAAATAGAATAAAAAAAATATAACAAGGGTAAATGTGAAAAAACACATATAAAATTTTCCTAATATGAAAAATGAGCATTTTTTTTTTTGGACAGGTCAAAAAGAAAAACTGATCAATTGAAGTGGGACGGAGGGAATACATATTAATGTTAAATTAACTTATTACTTTGACCCCAGCTTGCCTTTTCGAATAATGTCTTTTTGACTTAATGGAGTGATTTTATTAGTAATAATCGAGGGTGTGCGAGCTATGACAATAGGATTTATAATAGTCATCCTTCCAAACCAATGAAGCACGCAAATAAAGGGCACACTGAATGCGCTCTACTACGGGTTCTCAGGCCCAACAAAACATCGTCAAAAGCTCTAAAACCAACCACGTGGACTCCCCAAATAATGCTTTGTTAATCAATGATGATTGCATTCCAGACTTGAGTTCAATTTAATCTGTACCAAAACTATATTTTAGAAAAAAAATAAATATAGTTTTTAGTTAGGCTTTTCTAGGTTAAGGCTTTTCTCAGAACAGGCATACCCTTAAACTGGGCTGGTCCAAACGCGGGAATTTAAAACTTCTGGCGCCAGTTTTAATTTTCAACCTTTCCCCTCTCATGGCCATGGCCTTATGACCCAACTCTCCGGATCGTAAAGTTCAACGCTCTCGCTCTCGCTCTCGATTCAATTCGCTCTGGGCATTCCGGCTCCTACTGTTATTATCGAAAGTCAAGCACGCGCTCAATTTGTTTGCTCCTAGGCTGTCACTCACTCAAGAGTGTGAACGTGAACTAGCGCAAGACAGCAATTAGGAAGGTAACATGCGTTCACTTTGCAAAAGGTACATATATGTATACCTATTTATTCATCCTTCCAGTTCTTAAATGTTTAGGGCTTGAACGCCTCTTACTTCTTGTGTAAATTTTTGCTAGAGTTGATGCAATGCTGTTAACTGTAACAGGTCCCTTAAACGAGAAACTAACAGAGTTTCGTGGAATTATGCTGGAGTTGTTTGGTAATGAAATGTGGGTTTGTAATGGCTGTGTTTGGATTGGGTCAAACTGACATCTCTTTGCTTTCTAATTGACCACTCAAATTTGCAATCTTACAGTTAATTCTTATTGACATCAAATTGCTCACTTGTATTAGCCTCCTTTCTGTAGCATCTGCAGCTCTTATGTCCACATCCCAATTGCAGTCATGTATGCAATGAGGACACTTAACTTCCAGTGTAGATCGTAGACAACCCTTTTTTTTTTTTTTTATACCAATTGATTTCGTTAGTTTCGTGAGGATAGTTATGACTGTCCTGGTTCGAAATCTCGTGGCTGCAAGATGGACTTTTTGAGATTGACAGCAGCAATTTTTCTTTGATTTTGGAGAAAAAGGGAGCTGGGAGTGTAACTCATGCCCCGGGCACTGCTGAAAGACATCATTAATTCGTCATAGCCTTGCATTTCTATCATTGTGATGAAATAATAATGTGTCCTAGAAAAAGGGTTCCAATCTATGTTACCTATTGGACACTTTTCATCCAATTCCAATGCGTAAGCTAGGTTAGAAGTAGCACAAGGAGGAAGTTTTACCTCGATTAGGGAAGAAAAGTCTTTCTCAGTGATAAGTATGCATATACATGAGATCTTAGTATCTTAACTAACATAGATATCACCAGCAAAAAGCATTCAAAAGTTCCTCCAAGTCAGTGTCCACATTGCTCCTTTTTTTGGGCCACCTTCTTGTGGTGCAAACACATTAAAACAACTCTTAGCTCCATTAGGCAGAGCATCCCATCACCAAGTGTCAATATGCTCGAACACTTACTCAGATGATTAGACGCTTCAATAGCTGCAAATGCCGAGAAAAAGTATATAGTATGGGAAAAGACGCAATATGTTGGGTAGAGGCTTTAAATTGGCAAAGAATGTTCCAAGCCATTTGCCTATATGCCTTAAGTAGATTGGAAAATCAGACATGGAATTCTAATAGGTAGAGGGATAAGGTGATAAGTACTGGTGGAGTTGCTACGGGTGCTGATTTAGTGTAGTCAAAGCAGTAGTTGTAGATATCTGATAATAACAAAAGGGAAGGTACACTTGAGATGACTGGTGTGTTCGGAATGGGAATACTTATGTTGTTGGAAATGCATTTGCAATGTCTCTAAAAAAGTACCTTCCCAGTCTAATAGTGGGTGTGGGAGTAACAAAGGCTGTATGGACTGACCAGAGAGTTGCCATGAGTGACCTAGGCTTGGTGGATATCAAACCTCCGGTTTAGTCAAAAGTAGTTTAGATGCATATGGTTCAGCATGCTGGACATTATACTTGAAATGAGTGGGTGGTTGGAAGGGGAATGATGATTATTTCTCACCTAAAAATGAGTGTGCCGGTGACGGAGGCTCTATAGAGAGAGAAAATCAGTTCCCCTGAGTCCCTGATCTAAGAGCTAATGAATATTATCTTCCATGTCTCAACTTTGCAAATTATACCCTGTTAGTTCACCCACAGGTAGACGCTTGTCAACTGGAGAGGAAGAGAAGTTTGTTGGGTGTTGTTATTTATGGTATATATGTTAATCTTTATTTTACAGTAAGATGTCACATGAAGGGGTCATCTAGGGCTATATATGATGCAGCCTCACCCTTTCACTTGACCATTGCTCCATGAATTTGTCAATCTTGCCATGTCGCTAACTGTTTGAGAAGCTGTGAAGTACGACATCATGTAGCTTAAGATGTCATTAATATAGTTAACTTGATGTGAATGATTGGATGCCAGTCTACTTCAGAGGAGCTCAAGTGCATTGATTAGCTAAAGCTCCTTTCTTTTTTTAGACTCCTCAGTACTTCAGCGCACTCCTCGTGACAATCTAGACTCCCGCTCCGACATCAGGCACTGATGATGTACTCTGCTGTTGAAAGTAATGAGCAGGTAGAGATTAATATTAACACGCATCAGAACAAGGACATAGTAGACATGGTTATATGAAGATTGTACCCTTTTTTTATATGACTGAACTGTATCACTGTTTCTTTCGCTAGTTTCAAATATATTTTCTTGATATGTACATGCGCACATTGTACCCTTTTTTATATGACTGAATTCTATCACTGTTTCTTTCGCTAGTTTCGAATATATTTTCTTGATATGTACATGTGCACTAGTGATGAAAGGCGGCACTGATTGTTCAACAACAAAACCTCAGCAGTCACGTACATGGGATCATCTCTGGGAACACTTATTCTGTGCAAAGGTACTATAATTTACTCGCATGATTTATTACGATCCCTATTTTAGTAACTTTATGCTGGTGTGTATTTCTACATCCTATAGGTATAGAACTGTAAAAAGGCATCTCCTTTGGTGGAGTCTGGTATAAGTCACAACTTATGTTCCTCCTAATATATTCTCTGTATATATCGTCATTTTCGTTTTGTATGTTCTATATTGACTCGAATCTCAAAATACTTTCAATTGTTTAGATTAGGTTTTGGATTGCTTTATTCCTTATCCATTTGCACTCTATTCAAACAGAAAACCATGGAATCTCCTCTGAAGCAAGTTACGCATATCAATCAAATTAAATGCAAACGAATGTGCTTCATGTCACTTGGAAGTAAATAATTAGCCTAGGTCACAGTCGCGCGCATTCCCCCACTCCCCGGTGCACTATGACATTTAGCAAAACTCATTTACATAAGCAACATCAAATGAACACTACTAAGTGGAGCTTAGAGAGGCACATGCTTTATGAATTGGGAACAAGTGGAATGCTCAGTGACCACACTAGAGGGAGAGCATGATTGATGGTGGATCCATGAGTGTCTCTATCCTTGCATAATTGTATATAAGTATGTTTCTGATTTGCAATTGTTCATAAGGTCATAATTCAAACTCCAGTATAATGCACATAGAAACACACACACAAACACATCTACATACTCATATACAGGGAACATCGTTAAAAAATATGTTACGCCTAAAAGTTTTTCTTGTGACTTCAGTGAAGAGCCTTTAATCTTTGACCTCACCCTCAAAATACAAGATTTTTCGGGTCTGGATAATATGCAGTTTGCTGTAGAATGTTAAATTGATGACATTAAATTATGGTACTACATATTACCAGTCCTATCCTGCAGATTTCCAGCATTTTCTTTTCATTCCAAGTGAATTTAAAAAAAACTACATGGTTGTTGAATTGCCAAGAAATTAAATAATCTCCTGTAAACAATTATGCAAAAACAAAATCGAGTATGCTACCTTATGAGCGAAGCCAAAGGTGTGGAAGCCTTCTTTTTGTTACAAAACTTCCTCTGAATTGACTAGAACATGATTGTTTGTTTCTAGGAAAGAAAAGTAGGGAAGAAACGATGCGATGATCAACAATATCAGTCCACTAATTTGGTATGCATTCAATAAAAGAAGGGTGAAATAACTTTTATAGCAAACATATGATATAATAACGGATAACCTCGAAGTTACTGTGGAAACTGACAGCACACTTACTGGTAGCCTTAGGTAGCCTATTTCCATCTTCAGAGCACAGAATGTTTCCCTTAGGTGGAAAGCCAATGAAGGACCACAACATTATTGCTACTCCGAATGATATCAAATCCCCCTGCTCCTAGTAATTATGTGTTGCCCCTCCCAGCCCTTACAGAGACCCTTCATCTAAGGTCTTATTCCGAGCTTTTTCAAATAGGGCCTACCAATCAATTGATTGAATTTGTAAGTCATGAACCCTTTTTGGATCGCTACGTATTTATTTTGCAGTGCCATCACTAGCATTTTTGCTGCTGTGATAGCTGTTGTTCCCATTAGCAGCTTAGCTTCAGTATCTTCGCATAGATAGAGTTCTCTACTGGAGGTGTTAAATGTGTTGATGGCATTTTGCAAAACTCAAGATTCTAACATATGCACATGGAAAGACTTTCCAACATCATTCCCAGCTGTTTCACGCTTTCTAGGCATAATGCACAAGTATATATGTGGTGTTTTCAGTATTTGGAACTCCCGAGAGAAGTTAACATACATGAGCTGAACTCTCAAATGCTAGTTTAACAAGGGATGCGGAAATGAGTCCATTGAGGGCGTTGCATTATTGCTCCATTTCCAACATATCTTTTTTCATTTCTGTGACACCAGTGAGGGTCCATTTCAGAGGCTAAAAGCAGCTTTTTATATATATATTTAGATAGATGATGGAGTTTGAGCTTGGAATCCACTACTTAGTGTTACAAAGCTTCCACAAAACCAAGCGAGTGGTTCCGTGAAGGTAACAAATGATAGCTGTAATGATTGTAATCTGTGTCTATTCCTTAGTTGCACAAAGCGGGTGCGGGGGCGGGGGCGGGGGCAGGGGCGGGGGAGCGTAAGCATCAAGAAGAATCTAAGGTTGGGAGCAGCTTGAATAAATAAATGAGTAAAGAGTATTATCATTTGTTCAGTATAGTTTACATAGCCAACAACAACAGACTAGGAGGCTTTAAGGACTTGAAGGAGAAGATAAACAAGAAATTGACTTGAAAGGGCTTGATTGTCAGGTATTCTCTCACTTGTTCCATGCATCTTTATCCAGCTAACGGGATCGAGTTCCCATATTAGTTTGGGATGAGATCCCATGGAACTCCTAACTTGGGATCGCAAAAGCGAGTTTCCGAGAGAGAAACGTTACCTTATTAGGAGTTTCCCGCAACTAAGGTCTATTCTTCCAGAAATCATCAGAGCACTTGATGGGGGTGGATTAGAAGAAGGAAAGTGCGTGAAAAATATAGATAACTTCACCAATCAGCATAGGTTCTTAGGAATTAGAATCCACTGAAAATTGCACTGCACCAGTACTTCAAAGGCATCTTAGCCATGTAGCACCCTAAGGGCACGGCTTAGAACAGCCCAGCAAAAGATACAACTGACAGAACAGGAAGGTGTTGAATTTTAAATGATATCTAGAATTTTGTGGCATTCAGTTTTCCCACCGGGAGATCTCTCAACCAAGCTTTCTCTCTGCAACAACTTTCTATGGCCAAGTTTAGGCCCTTGCATCCTCATCACCCACTATAAATCTTTTAACAAACAGAGTCTCTTCCTTAATTGGCCGTTACACAAGCCATCCCTTTTGTGTGCTATCTTTAGAAATCTACACCTTCACGAAATCCAAGAGCACATAACATTGCCACAATCTTGTCTGTAGTAAAAAGTGCTCGTCTTTGAGTTGGACGAGAACAAAACCTTATATTAGAGAGGACTCCATTGTTTTATATAACCACATTATCTACAACATCAAAAATGGAAGTAAACCCAGGAGAGAGAAGCAATCCCATGCCATCTTCACCCTCACTTGTCACGCAGACATGGCCTGCCAACTTCGTTCGGACAACCATTTTGGAGCTAAAAATGCAACGAGGGATTGCAGTTCCACTGGTGGCCATGAATTTAGCGTGGTTCGCGAAGATAGCCATCACGACTGCGTTTCTTGGCCGCCTTGGAGAGCTTCAATTAGCTGGTGGCACGCTCGGATTCACGTTTGCCAACGTCACCGGCTTCTCTGTCTTGAATGGGCTATGTGGTGCCATGGAACCCTTATGTGGTCAAGCTTATGGAGCTAAAAACTTCAGGCTCCTTCATAAGACCCTTGTCATGACAACTTGTTTGTTACTACTAACAGCACTGCCCGTTTCTTTCTTGTGGCTTAATATTGACAAGATCCTTATACACTTTGGCCAACAAGAAGACATATCAGTTGTTGCAAAGAAGTATGTCTTTTATCTCCTTCCAGATTTATTAGTCACTTCGATTCTGTGTCCTCTTAAAGCCTACTTGAGCTCACAAAGCCAAACAGTTCCTGTTATGTTCAGCTCGGGTTTGGCTGTAGCTTTTCATGTACCCATCAATATCTTATTATCGAAAGCCAAGGGTCTTGAGGGAGTATCGATGGCAGTCTGGATAACTGATCTCATGGTTGTGGTTCTACTCACCGTTTATTTGTTGATAGCAGAAAGTAGGAAGGGAGGGAGCTGGAAGGAAGGAGGGTGGTGGGAGCAAGGAATCCACGACTGGATCAAGTTGCTTAAACTTTGCGCGCCATGTTGCCTCACAACATGCCTTGAATGGTGGTGCATAGAGCTCTTAGTCTTGCTGACAGGGTGGCTGCCGAATGCAAAACAATCAGTAGGGGTGTTAGCAATCGTACTGAACTTTGACTACTTGCTTTACTCAGTCATGCTTTCACTAGCCACGTGTGCATCGATTCGTGTATCTAATGAGCTCGGTGCAAACCGAGCAGGCCCAGCCAACCAGTCAGCATACACATCCTTGGCGGTGAGCAGCTTCTTGGGATGCATAGGTGGTTTGGCAATGGTAGCAGGCAGAGGTACTTGGGGTTATTTGTTTAGCCATGACAAGAGGATTATAGGAGGGGTAAAGAAAATGATGCTGCTAATGGCCATGGTAGAAGTAGTAAATTTCCCATTAGCTGTTTGTGGAGGAATCGTTCGCGGAACAGCTAGGCCGTGGCTAGGCATGTACGCCAATGTTTCTGGGTTCTACTTGCTGGCCTTGCCGTTGGCGGTGATTCTAGCTTTCAACGTCCATCTCGGGCTAGGCGGACTGCTGACAGGGTTATTTGTTGGAATGGTTGCCTGCTTGGGTTTGCTGTTGGTGTTTATCGCGAGGATTGATTGGGTAGAAGAGGCTCGCAAGGCGCAGATACTTGCGTCTAGCATGGACAAGGCCGGTGAAGATGGAGATGACAAGACTCCAGCAAGAGTTGAGAATATCCTACTATGACAAGAATCGGGATCACAGGCAAAAGATGCCTGAACGATATATTGCCTAGACATTGTCCCCTGAAGTAGCATGTGTAACGTTGTTGGATCCTTTTCTCCTTCAGTAGCTCCTTATGCAATGATCCTTTCTTTCTTCAAACAGTAAATTTATAAGCTTATCTAAGGTTGATACAGTTGATGAAGAACCACCTCCTTCATCCGTACAACTCCAGCCGGGCTTTTGAGTCCCACCAAACGCCTTGGGATATCTTATAGACCTGTCTCTCTCTTATCACAAATCCTACTCATATAGATTAACTTATGCGGCAAGCCCTATAATATAACTTTAGTTAAGTGACATTATGCAGGCATATAGAGTTGTGAGGATGCTCGATGTAACGATCCGTCCACAGCTCTACTAAAGAGTAATGTCTCCCTCTCAAAAGGACTAGTCAAATTAATATTTTTGAGTTCATGGATAGGATGGGAAGGATCTTATAAAATCAATCACAAATTAACTTACATTGACAGTTGATGTAACGATTCAGTTCACGACACCATCACAGAGCAATAGTACTTATGAGTTCATAGGTGGGAGTAGTATCCTATGAAGCTACTCACAAACTATACTACATCCGATATGGGGAATCACAGTCAAATACCAGAACGTCGATGAAGCATACTTTCAGATCACGTACTGTTAGTGTCTCGTGAATCAAAAGATTGACCAGAGCAACATTCGGTTGGAAACAGAAGGCTTACAAAATAAATGAACAATCATAATGATATCATAAGCTCTGTTTCCTAAATAATAGTGGCTATTCTACAGAGCAAGTTCAGTCCAGTCTCTTACTGCAAAATTTGACCAGTCCAGAGATCCACTGGTTGGAGGAGAAACGATTTGAGCAGATTGAATAGAAACTCGAAACGGAATATAGAATCTAAGCAGTAACCCTTTGAGCTGTTTCAGTTAAAGAGGAGGATCCCACTAGGACTAGAAACTACTTTTCATACAAAATTCGTGGACATCACTGGCTTTCAGCTGCTCAAGTTAAAGCTGCAGATCCCACAAGAATATGATTCAGCTTTCTCAAGCAACTTTGACCACAGTGTTTTTCCAGCTTTTCAAGCAACTCCGAAGGTGTCCTGACCATAGTTATGAATACCGTACAGGAGGAGTGCGTACCGTTTTCTTCACAAAACGGTATGTACCGATACCGTCTCGATACTGTCTCAAGATTTTCATCAACAATATTTATTTGTATTATTTATTTACCGGCAAACTAACAATATATATATATATATATTTACTTACAGCTCTTCTAAAATAAACTGTTTATGATTTACCATAATTTTCAAATAAGTTAGTTTGTTAAATAATTATATCTTTGAGTTCAAGAATAAGTTATTTTTGTGTGTCTGCATGTATGTGCGCGAGCGGGTGTGTAAAGTAGTATATCATATAGATGAAAGAATATGATCAAAGTTTACAGATATGAAATAATCAAAGATAAGTGAATATTGAAAACTTATCAGGAACAATTTTGTAAATTGTAATGAATTTTATGAGCAGAAAGTTACAGAGGTTTTGATCAGTATAATAGAACTTAGAGTGTCTTTATATTTAGTCTTTATATGGTCAATTTATAAAATTTTTAGTAAAATTTGTTACTTTTATATTTTTTAAACGAACCGGTACAAAACACAATATCTATGTCGGTACGCAGTTTTCGGCCGGTACGTACTGATCGGTACGGCCAGTACGAGGTATGGATAATTATGGTCCTAACCAAGTTTGTTGGCCCTTCGAATGCACTGAAGTTGCTGAACAATGACAAATGTTCTCCAAATAGTCTTTACTTTAGTGAGGGTGGGATATGACAAGATTAGGCACGTTCGTTTATTATTTTTATTTTAATTATATTCATATTTAGTTATGAAATATATTTGTGCACATTTATCATTCTGACAATCTTTTTTTCATACAATGGGTGAGAGACAGCCGAAGAAAAATGTCTCTTTATATTGTTTTGCGCTGTATGGGTTAAATTTTTCCAAAACAAAAAGAGAAAAGGATAAACATAAACGATAAGAAATCATCATAGTAACAACTGAAGACGAAAATGGCTGTTCATTTACTATTTTTCATTTTCGTTTTTGCAATGATAACAAAAAATATTCTTTTTATCATGTACTTTTACTATTGTTTGTTTTTGTTTTAAAAAAAATATATAATTCAAACAGTGCAAAATTGTGGTTTTTCTGTTGCCTCTCACCTATTATCTGAAAAAAGTAGCTAAAAGAATTTATCAAAATAATAAAAGTACATAATTACATTCTCTATCTAAGTGCAAAAAGAATGAAAATAATAAACGGCCATTAATTGGGCCTTAACTAGGGAGGGATTTTCTAATCCAAACTTTCCGAATGGTACCGGCATCTGTCAGCAAAGCTGTCCACCAGCTCTTTCTCGGGTGGCCACCCTCTAATGTCCTAATTAAATATCTTCACCAACCCCATGCACTTTGGTGCATGTTGCACTCTCTTCTTTGGTGCAAAAAGTTGTGATATAAAAGGGAAGGCCATCAATTCTTGATCCTCAACACTATTTCTGTAGCAGCATTGCTCTCAAAAATGGAAGAGAATCCAGTAGAGCAATTCCATCCAATGCCATCTTCGACCCTACTTGTCGGGCAAAAATGGCCTGCCAACTTTGTTCACACATTGGCCCTGTCGGAGGTAAGAAAGCAACTGAGAATAGCAGTACCGTTGGTGGCAATGAATTTACTGTGGTTTGCCAGAATATCCATCACCACCGCGTTTCTTGGCTGGCTTGGAAAGCTTGACTTGGTCGGCGGCACGCTTGGTTTCACATTCGCAAACGTCACGGGGTTCTCTGTCTTGAATGGCCTCTGTAGTGCCATGGAATCTGTATGCGGTCAGGCTTATGGGGCTTAGAACTTTAGGCTCCTCCATAAGACCCTTGTCATGGCAATTTCTTTGTTGCCGCTAACATCACTGCCCATCTCTTTCTTGTGGGTAAATGTTGATAAGGTCCTTCAGTTTGGCCAACAAGAAGACATTTCAAATGTAGCAAAGCAATACCTCCTTTATCTCCTTCCTGATTTGGTGGTCAGGTCATTCATGTCTCCTCTTAAAGAATAGCCAAGGGTCTCGAGGGAGTTTCAATGGCGGTCTGGATAACTGATCTTATAGTTGTCATTCTCCTCACCTTGTACGTGTTAATAGCAGAAAGTGGTAAAAGCGGGAAGTGGAAGGAAGGAGGGTGGCGGCAGCAAGGAACCCGAGACTAGATCAAGTTCCTGAAACTTTCTGCACCCTGCTGCCTCACTACTTGCCTCGAATGCTGGTGCTATGAGATCCTAGTCTTGACAGCCGGGTGCCTTGCGAATGCCAAACAAGCAGTTGGGGTTTTAGCAATCGTGTTAAATTTTGACTACATGCTGTACTCGGTTAATATCTCACTGACCACGGTTGCATCCATTTGTGTCTCCAATGAGCTTGGAGCGAACAAAGCAGGCCATGCCTACCAGTCAGCAACCGTTGCTTTGGCTGTGAGCAGTGTCTTGAGCTGCATTGGTGGCTTCCTGATGGTGGCAGCCAGAGGCACCTGGGGTCAATTGTTTAGCAATGACAAGGGAATTATAAGAGGGGTCAAGAAGACTATGTTGCTAATGGCTTCGGTAGAAGTGGCGAATTTCCCATTAGCGGTTTGTGGAGGGATAGTGCGTGGAACAGCAAAACCATGGACAGGCACGTACACGAATCTCGCAGGGTTCTACCTGCTTGCCTTACCCCTGGGGGTGATTTTAGCTTTTAAGGTCCATCTTGGGCTCGGAGGGCTGCTGACAGGATTCTTAGTTGGAGCAATTGCTTGCTTAGTTTTGTTGGTGGTGTCAGTTGCAAGGATTGACTGGGTAGAAGAAGCTGGCAAGGCACAAGTACTCGTCCATCATGCAGAAGCTAACAGAGATGGAGACCATAAGAAACCAGCAACAGTTGAGAATATCGCACTAATAGAATTAGAACGCTCCAAGTCATAGCATATCAGCAAGAAAACTAAGAATATCCAGGGGAGAGCATAATGTCTTCCATGTAGCTCAATAAAAGTGATGTGAGAGTATAAACCAAGTTAATCTACTCTAACTAGTCTTATGTCGCAAGACTGATGTTTCGTAGCTAGTTATGTGTGGCGGGACTCTTACCAGCTAATGTCTTCCATGTAGCTCAATAATAGTGTCTGCTGAAGTCACTCTACATACGAGGGAACCAAGCCAGTAAGCCAAAGATTCTACTCATGTAGACACACATATGCAAAGAAACTGGGTAACGCAAGAATTCTTAATCCGCATAATTTTCAACAATGCGTAATGTCACAACTCACAAACTCGCTAGACCCAACAAGATTTCTGTAAATTCAATCACTGAGTAAACTACGATCAACTTTGAGTTAAAAGAATTGCAGTAATGGCGGCAGTAAAATTGATGAACCTATTAGTCCTCAACAAATCCAGGTTCAGAAATCAACAAATGAAGCTCTTTGGCTTTTTCATCAGTGAAGCCGAAGGATGCCATTATTTTGTGACCTGGAGATTCCACTTCAGACCATACTCCAAGAAGCAGATGAGCTGTTGTAATTTCACCATCTGAACCTGCATTTTACATATATAATGAACAGTAATGCTTCTTTTTCTAGCTGTGCGGGAATAACAGGGTTAACATAGTAAGAATTTCAAGTAAAAAACGCCACAACACTGTACATGAGAAGAAACATTCTCAAACTGGAAATAGCAGCAAAACCCAACATCTATGAGGAAACCATCAACAAGAAACAGTTGCTTTACCAAACCACTCTTGCACCAACCATGAAACCAAATCACGGATTTCACAAGGCATGACAACATCCTAAAATTAAGGATGCTGATAATGACACAATGCCGGGAGTTATATTACTGCTGTAACCAAGAGCAACCCCAAGCAGAAGCTCATCTGTTAGTTCTGTAAAATGAAGTATGTTGAAAAGATGAAGCCTTCTGAAGCTCATCCCGCAACAGCTCAAATGAAAGCTATATCACAAACTCCCTCTTCAGATCTTAATGTTTCATTCCCTTATTTGGAACTCTAGAGGTACGGTGGACTCTTAACGAATAACTTATCTCTAGAAGTGAAATGGCAAGGATAGGTCATCCTCTATGAAGATTTGTTGTAAATAATAGTTTCTGTTGTCCGATACTGGCTAATTATCCACTTAAGGTCATGGCAATCACTATCACAGACCCTATCATGTGATCAAACCTAACTCCTATGCTCAAAACACCAGTCAAACATTTATACGTTTTCTTTGAAGGTACCAGGACATCTCCAGGAGACATAGAAGAAAGGAATTTAGCATGTGAAATTTGACAAAGTAGCTAGGAACATGCCTGACTTAAGCTTCTCGTCAAAAGCCCAGTCGATGGCCCTTTGAGCTGCTTCAGTTAAAGGAGGATGCTCAGGACTGAAAAAGTACATGTCAGCTTTCCCAAGCAACTTGACAATTTCTTCACGCAGTTTGGTAAGTGTAAACCCATTTGCCCGCAAAAACTTTGCGGCCAGATTTGTTCCTGCCAACAAAAATAAAAGAATGTAGAAGACCAAGGCTTGTCTACTAGAAAAGTTCTGTAAAATACTCTCCCACCAAGCATTAAAAGGCTACCTACATCACCAAATACAAGTGGAATAGCACTATGTGCTTTTGGGATTGCCCCAGAGAGGAATAAATCCATTAGGAATTGTGAATTTGAGAATATAAAACTTAAGGGGCTGTACGTTTACGTTTTTCAGTTTTCATTTTTGTAATGATGATGAAAAAGATGCTTTATTTCGTGTATGTTTACGTTTTTTCGGTTCCGTTTTGGATAAAATTTCCAAATAGTATCAAAAAAGCTGAAAACACCCAAAGGGTGTTTTCACCTTTTTCCTTGAACTGTATTCTCCTAGTCAGAATACTACCTCTCTTCTCACTCATATCTACCACCCTATTTCAACAAACACTCACCAAACTAGACCACCCATTTCACTGGGTCTTCCTAGAAATGGAAATAGTGGGGTCCATTAATGAATTGGTTCAGAAAAAAGTTGGTGAAAACGAAAATGAAATGATAAACGTACAGAAAAATTGAAAAAGTAGATACGGAAAAAAGTAAAAGTACACAATACGATTTTAGAACTGAATACTAAATTCTGGAAACCAAAAACAGAATATAGAATACAGAAAAAAATCTCGTAAGCATACATGCCCTAAATCTTCTGGATTTTTCAGTTTTTTTTTTTGCTTTTAGCTGTAAAAACTTAACATGTTCCAACCTTTGTTGGACAAGCTGGCATATATTACTGGGAGCAAGTCAAACAGATATACAAGAAGACTGCATCATGTGCTGTCAACGATCATAAAGTGTACATTCAATGTGCACGTGTAGCATAGCCAGACAAAAAAGTTAACCCCTCGTGAGAAGACCCCAAACCTTTGCCCCCAAGTCAACAAAGAAAGAAGAAAAGACAAATAACTATGTAACACCTCAAATTAGTAACTACAAATTACTTATGTAACACTTTAAAAGAAAGAAGAAAAGAAACTAATTGTGTAACAGTTCAAAGAAGAAGGGACAAACTAATTAGGTACCACTTCATATTTAGAATCTTTAGTATCCTCTCAGTTCAGCCAGAGCCTGACATGTACTAATCTGGCTTACAAGTCCTCATAGCTTTCTTTTCCTCCGAGAAGCTCTCTGCATCTTTGCAGCGAGCTTCTCAGAGATCTTGTAGATCTCAGAGGTGAGAGCTGCTCCCTCGTTTATGCTTCCATTATCCCGCAAGAGACTAATAATATGCCAACAAAAAGACTGTGAATAGCCAATTTTTTGCACAACCAAGTTCCCCTAGAGACATTATGAACTCAGGACCCCAAAACTCTTTGCATATTAACCTTAACCATGGAAAACGTGGAGAAAATGCATCATCATCGTTCAAGCCTTTGTCACAAGCTACTTTTTCTTCCATGCCCCCTATGAAAGAAAGCACATGTTTGCTGATAAATACCTATAAATCAAGTCATTTCTCACTACTTCTCTCCAAGTTATCCCCAGCCTATCCCTACCTCGTCTTACCCCATCAACTTGGTACAAATCACTTCTTCTTATGAGTGCATCTAAAGGACTATGTGGACCAAACAATCACACGTAATGTTCCCTCATCTTTTCCACAATCAGTGTCACCCCACTTTGTTGCAGATATCCTCACTTTTTGTTGTATCCCTTGTTGTGTTGCCGCGCATCCACCTAAGCCTTGGAATTTCGGCTACAATGCATTGCTTTACGAAATGTGGCACACTTCAGGAATCATTCTCGATACAAGGGCAGACCGTTAGAGCTTCCTAGATTAATGGACCACACTAACATTTGGAGAACAAATTAAAGGAAGAAATGTATGATTGCAATTATCGTCTTTTCTAATCCTTCCTTACGACCACTATGCTTATTTATCCATCATATTCCCTTAGTTGCATTGGATTTCTCCCTTTGACTATTTGCATTTATAGGTAGATTTAATACCATGTAAACACTGAATGATCTCAACTAGCAATCGTAGATTGAATAAGTAACGTTTGGTAAGTCAAGCTAAGGTAAACAATGAGTAAAGTTAACATTTACATGTGTGAAATTGATCTTAGGAATTGGCTAGAAGTCAAGTGGAGAAAATCAAATAAAACGGAGGAGCACTATTCTGTACAAATTGCAGGCTCTATCCAACAAGTTTGAAGTTCCCATTTTTATAGCAATCAAGTATATAACCACAATGTGCATTAAGCAGATTAAAAAGAAATAATTAACCAACAAAGCAATTGTTCACAATGCCAAAAACGAAACTAACCCTCAATCAAAATCCCCATAAGAAGAGCTTCTGTGCCAGTAGTTGGGTACTTTAGCTTCCTTGCTTCCAATTCAGACATGGCAAATGACTTTATCGCCTTCGAAGACCATCTAAATTCCGGTCAACCCAGTTCAAATCATCTCAATCCCAACAAACCCAAATCACCAAACCACACAAAAGAAACTCAATAAAACCCACTAAATTCCAGTTCAAGAAAACTCACTTGGGCAGTTTCTCATCAGGAGCGGCAACCCTCTCTGGCTTTCTGCAGCAGTTGTCCCAAAAAAAAAAAAAAAAGTCACTTACATTTTTACGCAGTCTATGTGTGTGTGAATGAAGAGAACTTACGCGGTTGGGAGGCTGAACGAGACAGTGGCAGTGATGGATCGACGTTTTGGGAGTAATGGTGTGAGACCGGAGGACCGACGTGAGAGCTTTGTGGGGCCCAGCCATGGACTCCGCAATATGCGGGGTCCAGGATTTTGGGATGGAAATGCAGAACACGATTTGGGTAGTCTGTAAATGGGCTGCGAAGACGATGGGAGCGTGGAGAGTGAGTGAGCAGCCATTTTTCGAGGTGATTGAGAAAAAAATACTAGAACTACATTGGAACTCTTTTGGATAGCTTGAATGAAGACCAACACAACGGCGTCGTTTGGAAAATTAGGGAGGGATATTGACTGAAGGGTTAATTACAACAAGTCATGTGTTTGGGGTTTGAGCTTATCACACTCACTTCCATGAGTTTTCGAGCACTCATGCCGTTGGATAGTTCTTGTGACCACCCTTCATGGTTATATATTCAGTACGATCTACCTTAAATGACCTAATTCAATTATTGTAATTGTTGTCTTCTTCGAGCAGGACAACCAATTTTGTTTGGTTTATGGAAAAAAAAAAGATGTAAATTTCATGTCCAATAAATAATACTTCAATATATAAGTTTTGTAAGTCTCTTCCTTCCTGTTGACAATTGGTTTTAAATTGAATGCTCTTATATAATATAAGAGTAATCAGCAGACAATTCAAAATTTAATTCATTTACCGCCACCCAGTTTATTTTTTTCACATGCTAGGCCTACTCAAAATTAGTCAAGCCACACCTAGGCGCATTAGAAAAATCAGTCAGGTCACACGTGAAGGGGCGTGCCGAGAAATATAAATTTCATATCAAATAAATAATGAACGATAATACTTTACTATATAAATCTCTTCTCTCATTGTTAACTGATTTTGAATTGAATACTTTTCAACTTTGCCCAACAAGTCAAACGCCGCCACCATTACAAAGACTCTCTATCATCCCAAAACCACCTCGTTAATATGCACCTCCACATACCTCAAAAACATCGACAACCTACCATAGTATACCAAAACACGTAATATACCTCCACCACTTTTATCTTTTATTAATTTCACCCATATCCGACCACCAAAACAACCTAATCTTGTTGCCAAAACTAACATATCAAACGCACCACCTACCACCACACCATCAATTTTCTTTCAATTTTGACTTTCCGTGTTTAGCGTTCAAATCCTAGATCAAAGAAAAAAAATCCATCAAAATCCACAGCAAGATCTTAACCCTATTGCAGACCCCCATTATAGATTGATAATCCACGATAACCACTACAGTTACATGCAATCCAAGTCAACCAACCACCACCACCACTTTTGCCCCCATTAGCATCAACCAACAACCTTGCCACTGGCATCGACACCATGATCGACCAACGTCACCCTAGCCTGTATCACCACAACAACCAACGGCCACTACAATCCTTGGTGACCATTGTCACAATGAAATGAAACGGGTACAAACTAGGCCTTTCTGGATTTAATCAACCCAATCCCAAAATTTTGAGTTTTTATCCAACTCAATCCACCTAATTACAACATGAGTTAGAATGGGCTGAGCTCATATAATAATGAGTTATTTGGGTTAGACTTTTAAAACCTATTTGATAAAAAGGTATATTAGTGAATCACCACGTCACCATGGCTGAAGCTGTTGTAATTACCGGCAGTCCTTGCCGCCAATAGCCCCGCTGACAGCCATCGCCGGCCACCATAATTTCACTTTTTATTTAAATAAAATTATTTTATTTTATTTTGATCAACCCATTAAAATAAATTAAAAAAAAACCTCACTTTATCCAACTCAAGTCAACCCACTTTATTTAATATATTTTCTTGGATTAAAGTTCATTGGGCTTTTAAAACTTATATATCTTTTTTTTTGTTGGGTACAAATCCAATTTAACCCACTTATGGTGCACCTCTAACATGAACAAGGCCGAAAGGCCAGGATAAGCAGTACGGCCCAAATATTGGAGTCTCCACTTTTTGTGTATGAGACTTTGGGTGGGGGAGGAAGGGGATCGTGATGCAATGCAGGTTCAAGTGTAACTTGATGGGTCAAAAAGGAAGATAATAAGACAAAATCAAGGCCCCAAAATGAGGGTGGCAATTGAGAGAGCAGCTCTTAGGTTGTTAAAGTCCACCAAAGGCTAAGACTTAAGATGGGTACAGAAAAGCCCGTTCAAACTTGTCGCATTTGCCAATTTTGGGCTCACCCACTTCTAAGGGTCCAAGTCTAATAAGTTAGCTGAGTTGGGCTGAACTATTACTTGTTTTGTTGGTGATGGACTACACTACAATTATTATTAAGGGAAAACCCGGATCCAAAGATGTTATGTTTCGTTGGATACCAAAGTGGCAAAATTATTCCCTCGTTTACAAACTAACCGCACAAATAATAAGATTATAAATTCAAGTTCCTCTACTACACAGATAAGTTATCTGTACATATGCATAGCTCCATGTCTCTCGAATAGTAACTAGATTTTGCAATTAAAAGTCCTCATATGTTAATATAGTTTCTGCTCTCACGATTGAATCACGCCAGCGTTTCACCATTGTCATCGAGAAGCATGTTTTTCAATTTAAAAATATTAGTAGACAAATATAACAGAGAAGAGCCAATACCATGAATTTTCAGACTTGCACCATCACCTACTTGTACTTGATCAGGACCAAGATAATCAGTGCAATTGAACAAGTTGGTGAGGTCATGAGTGATGTGGTGAGTAGTGCCAGAATCCAGATACCATGCTGGATCAAAAGTGGTGGGTGATTGCAAACTGGCCATATAAGCTGCAGCAGGAGATGGTGAGGAGCCTCGAGGCGTACGGTGAGGGCAATAAGGGCAAATATGGCCACGCTGGTTGCAATGGTGACACACAATGGAAAAGACCGATTTGCGAGGATGTTGATGAGTGCCATGATGTGGTTATGGTTGATGTTGTTTAGACTGCGAATCACGTTCATGCCACTGATGCTTGTTTCGCTGAAAGTGACCACCACGAGAATTGAAGGATGTGTAATGATACTTCTGAGGAGATGGAGGTGGATAGTAATGCGCTGGTGCATTTGTAACAGCATGAGCCTGAGGGATGAGGCTTTCACGAGTATGTTGACGATCCAATTGTGATTCACGATTGAGAAGTAGTGAGTAAAGAGAATCCAGTGAAATGGACTCAAATCGCGTAGTAATAGAAGTCACAAAGGATTGATAATCAGAGCCAAGACTAACCAGTAAGACATTGATAAGGTCATCATTGACCAATAGTAGCCAAAGTATCACGAATTTTCTTTCCTTTTTGAAAATACTAGTGCATAGACAAATTACCTTTATTTAATTGATGCAACTCAGAACGAAGATAAAATATCTTCGCTTTTGGTTGAGACGCAAACATGTGGTCAAGAGACAACCACACTGCAGAAGAGGTGTGAAGACCACGCACTTGTGCCAGTATAGGCTCTGTAAGGGATAACAAAATCCAGTTAAGTAAAAGCTGGTCCTGTTTATGACAGTAAAACGTAAGCAGGATTCAGTTCTTGAGAGACTTCAGTTAACAGGTGGACGATGGTTGTATCAGATATTGGTGAAGGAACTTCAGTCTTAGCATTTGCAAGGTATTTCGAAGGTGGGGTAATAGAGCCATCAACAAAACCCAAAAGTTCATACCCTCATAAAAGAAGGAAAAATCGACTCTTCCACAATAAATAATTGTCAGTATTGAACTTCACAGAAATGAGATTTTGAACATGATGTAGAGGAAAAAGAAGGGAGGGTGGAGAAGAATTGGTTGACGTAGACATGATGGGCAAGAAAAAAAAAGGCCAAGGATTTCTTAGGCTCTTGATACCATATTGAATGAGAGAAAATGAATGTTGTATTTCTGTTACTTTAGGCATTTTACAGGATGTCTATTTATATTGTGCCTAGCTTACATTTGAATATACACAAATACATGGATAGCATTTGAATTACGTGATTTAGTTTTATCATCTAACTAAGATTGTTTGGATACTTCAATAGGAATAGACTAAAAAGTTGGAAGAACTCTAATTGTAGGATGCAAGGAGAACAACTCTAGCAACATTCCCTTTAACTCTTAACCAAGAGATGAAAATATTGTCTCGAGTCCAGGCTGCATAAATGAGAACTTGTAGTGGTAACCCACTACCTTCAGAAGGTCACTCATGACTTACCCACTCGAGGCTGACCTTTGCGTCCTTTTGGAAGGTGGGCAATTGGACGAAAGGACTAACAAAACTGAGAGACCATTAGACAACTTCTTATAAATGGTGGCATTGACGAGTGTGGCATTCAAGTCATTGGTTCATTTCGTCAAGAGTAAGCCCCGGTTGCGTCTGGCCAGCCCATTTTTGGTCCACAACTATAGCTTAGGTAGGTGAAATCTTGTGGGAGTTGAGAAGAATTTGAATCTTGAAATGACAGTTTTCTTCCAAACAGAGGAAAATGGAAAGCGCGTTCTAACTTTTGGGTAGAGGAGACAGTTGTAGCTATGTTCAGAGCCATGTGATCAGAGTATTTAAAGAGAGAGGAGCCAGGTAGAGTCTTTGATTCTGGGTGCAGGGAGCCTATTTGTTGTCTTTGAATTATTAATTAATTGGATAAATTGAGAAACCTACTTGCTTTCCTCCACTGCTAATTACGCTCGTGGTATAATCAGATATGCACATTGTACTGCTGTTTATAGTTACATTCGAAGAGTAGTAATTGTACACGGGAGTGTTGTTAATAATTATTATTGAAAACTGTGAATAATGTTCGAAAAGACATATCAATTAAGATTACGGAAGTTATTGATGAAGATAAGTTAGAGTAGGATTTTATGTTGTCTTGTTTAGTTTATATGTTATTGTTTCTTCTTCTTATGTAAGTCATTAGTGATAAGTTGTAAGTATGAAATGAATACTACATATTCATTTGATTTAAGTTGGTAGTAGAGCCAAAGATCCTCCAGTAGTTTCGTCCATCAAGCATTCGCCAATAGGCGGCTTGTCGGGCTTCCTTTTCACATAACTTTTTTTTTTCGTAAGCTTTCCTTGTTCAAATCTGGTGGGTTAAAATAAAAAATCTTCTTGTTACAACCTCTCAGAAGTTTCAATTGTCATGACATGCTTTCTCCAAAATCTTGCAACTAAGTTTCATGGTGTTATGTGTCATTTCACCATCAAGTTGTATCCTTTCTTTCTTTTTTTCACTTTTATGTCTAACAAATAATAGCATGAACTTCATCCCACGAAAATGTTAGCATGTGAATATTCTTCAATGACCTTTTATTTCATTGGCCCATTGATTAGAGGCTTAAGTCTTCTTCCATGGTAGCTCGCAAGGACAATAATTTCATCCTTATTTCGTATCAGATGTCAAACTCATGAAGCTTTAAATCAAACTTCATAAGTTTGAGAAGAGAGAGGGGGGTAGTATTGGAAAATGTGGAATAGTATTTGATCAAAAAGGGAATCAAGCAAGATTACGAAAGTTATAGATAAAGAAAAGTTAGATTAAGATCTTACATTATTTGTGTTACTTATCTATCATTATTTCTTCGTGTCATTAGGAAATGAAAAAAAAATTCATTTGATTTAAGTATAGTACAGGATTGTCAATATAATTCGTACTTTAACTTTTGCCAAATTATTGAGCAAAAGGAAAAAAAAAAAGTGTTTTGCCTCTAGTTTCAATGGTTATGAATGTTATCCCTCCCCATAACAGCATGAAATAAAAAGGGAGTGTTTGTGCATGTATCGGTTTTTGCTTGTCTAACCTTCATCTGTTACTGCTTTATATTTTCAACGGCAAATGAAATGTGAACAGTTCTATACAGATTTTCAAAAATAGATGTTCCATAATTAAAAGTTGCTCTTTCATTTACTTTCCAAGAAAAATATCAAACAAACGCGAAGTAAAAGACGCACTTTCTTCATGGTTCGATTAAGTAAGGCTATTGATTTAGAAAATATGAGAAATGGAAGAGGATGTGCATCCATTTTTGACCGTGACATGTTCAAGGTCTAGGATCATCAAGTGTTAGGTGTAGATAAACATGTTATGATTCGTTGCACCGGGGACATGAGGGGGACTCGCAAACATGTTGTTTAGTGAATGACGGGCTCGGAGCTTGAACACTTTTCATCTCCGTGTACAGCAGAAATGGTAGGGACGTGAAGATCTCTGCATGTGCACCACCGACCGGATCTCTTTTGTGGGCTCTTCATTTTCACATGCTCCCACTTCTTTTTGCTCATGATGAGGACCGATTTCTGGAGGGAAACATCAAACTGTCAAAACCATATCCCTTTGGCGATCCAAGTGTCATATACTGTGTCTTATTTTCCGGGCCTGTATTTATATGTTATGTGACCGAAACAAAAATCTATCCTGGTTAAAAAGTATCATCCGTTCTTCACGTGTGAAAGTATCTAACTTAAAATTAATTAATAACGGTGCAGAGGCTCACAAGGCTCATTTGTGAAAGGGATTATATATTTTTTTTCTCCGACATTAGGTTTATACTTTATCTCTCAACATGTCCCGTCACGTGTGATCAGACTTCTTTGAGTGAGCCTGGCACCCGGATTAATTAGACTGGGTAGCGGTGGATGAATTAATTTTGAATTGTAATTTGGGTTTGGATCGACGTGCTCTGATATCATATAAAAACATTCAACTAAAATCCAATTGGCGCTTGGATCCACAAGGCTCAAATGTCAAAGTATTATCTATTATTTGTCCCGTGTAAAATTTATATATTCCATTTCTGTTTCATAACCTGTTTTAATAATCAAGGGGGTCATTAACCCCAAGTATACTCATGCAAGGGGAAACGAATACATTTCAACGTGGCCTTTTCATCTGTAAAGTAGGAGAGGAGTCAATTTCACGGAGCAGCATCAGACAACGTAACATTTCGCTAATCATTAATCAAGCACCTAACCATTTGGTAATGTAGGAGAGGAGGCAGGGGTACACAAGGTCTTGGGTTTGTCACGTGAACTGGTTCAGTAGCAAGGGGATGTTATGAGCTTCACTTGCTGCATGTGATCTACACCCAGTTTGGTATTAATATATCTCCCACTCGGACTAGTACACTGATGCTAAGTTCTAACTCCTTTCACAAGTTTTAAGACATTACACACTAGTACTCTCGTCGTAGGGTATGGTTGCGTACATCAACCTTTCTCGGATCCCAAGATGACACGAGTCTTTTATGTACTTTTTTGCAGCGTGAAATCTCTTTCCTAAGGAGTAAAATTTGATCCATATCGTAAGGAGCGGAACGAGATTCCACTCATTTCAATTTAATCAAATGAAAGCATTGATCACATGCTTTCATAGCTCGAAACTTGTTCGGTCTTGTTCAAATAAGTGGCATTGTCCTATACTTTAGCATTTGAAATTAGAGTCGCGACAATTTTGAAAAAATCTTGAACTTGTTAGTTATGATATCTTAACATTTTGGTGGCTGTATTTTTGAAGGTACATAATTCTGTAGATCGTCTAAAATTAAGAACGATGTTACCCTTTTCTTAAATTTTTACTCCAATAAAGTGACATATTTTTGTTTTATGTATGTAAAAGCAATAATCTCTAGTGTTGGTTCACATGTAACATCATTTCAAAGTCAAATCTAAAAGTAAACTAAAAAGGACTAGCGTCACCCCAGAATTTATGTCACTACAGCATGCTCAGTCTCTCATTTTAGCAGGCTCAATCCAACAGTCATAAATCTATTTGAGGATGGTCCCCTGTATAGAGTCGCTGAACTAGCCTCTAAATTTTGAAATTGATCATGTAGTTGTAATGCAAAAGACATTATTAGTAAATAAGTTTGAAAATGAACATGGGATTGTCTAAGTAATAATTGAAAAAAACATCCTTTGTCAAACAATAAAAAGAAACATATATACAGCATAATTAGAACAAAGTCAATGTCTTCAATTAGACTTCAATGGATATACAGTGCCCTACCTGCTGATGTAAGAGGCTGCAAACCATTTGGAAAGAAGGAAGATGTTACAGATACTAATAGAACAAGACCGGACGAGCACGCAGACAATTCTACGAATACACACAATCTGAGCAAACAGTGGCGAAATATCTCTGGTGTTTAAGTCAAATTTATGTGAGATAAGTTTCTCAATATGAAGATAGAGTATCTAGGGACTAAATGCTAGGCCTACTTTAGATTTTTTAGGGTATTTACAGAGGATGGAGGTAGTTTTCTTCTCTTAAACAGAGACATTTATCTTAAAAATAGTCATTACAAGAGATTATATATTCTTTATTGTTCAAGAATTGTGATTCTACTACAGAGACGAATCTAAATTTATGAAAAAGATACGTATGTGCTTAGTCGGTGTTTGATTATATGCAGGGCATCTGCCACTCCCTTACTGGGGGTGCATTTTTCTTCATAACATCAGAAGACATACCCACAGACTCACTTCAACCTGCAGCTGACTAAAATGGTTGGGTTGTTCAGAGGCTTAACTCCTCCAACCAAGTTTTTCAACATTCCAGCCTGTGAAAGGCTCCTGTTTACTCTTTCAAATCCAATTGTCCATCCATTTAAAACTCCGGTACTGTGTGTGTCTGACCTCACCCATTTAGCACAACACATTCAATTGATCTAAATTTGGAAGTTTGCAAATTGTAATACGAGAACTTCTAAAACATATCGTATTAATATTATAGACCATTTGTCTACTTAACTACTACGTCATGATTAGACAGTTCAAATTGTTAAAGTTTGATGGCCGATCAAAATCATATTCATAAAAAGAATAAACTCACCAGTTTTTCAGAAACAGATTCACGGCATATTTCTAGCCGATGTGAAATATAACATAACAACTACCCTCGCGTGAAACATGAGATTAGGTGATAACCAAGAACTTCAAAAATCTCGACTGAATTACATCATGCAAAAGAGATTAAACAGCCTGGGAGAGGATGAGAATAACAATCACAAGCAAATTGGAAGTAACTTGGACAATCTGCCCAACATTTACTGAACGCACTTATTCAGTTATGAACAAGAAGAAATTAATCCAGACATTGTAAAAGCTTAGAAGCTGCCAAACTGACACATTTGTCCCCATAACCGCTTGCTTGGGCTTTAGCCAGGCCAACTTTTTCGGCATTTGCAATTTTAGTCATAACTAGCTTACAAAATTTAGTGGAACGGAATGTTGCGAGAATAGCGAAGACGTTTTGCAAATTCTATACAAAGATTGTCAGCCGTTATCGAACTAATTTGGGGAAATGCCGGTTCGGAGGTCGAGAGGATGTCACCAGAAAAGGTAAATCGGGTGCCAAAACTTTTTCCGGGGGCACACTAACAATGAGAGGTGAGAAGGACTCCGAGTTAATGAAGTTCCTTTCACCATCAACTTTGGAGCAATTTAGGAATGTTTAGTACGTATTAAGGAAGGGGTGTGACTGGCTGAGTCAAAGAGTCAAATCTATTGAGTAGCTTGTTTGCATAAATGGGCAACTATGTACATCAAACTTGCAAGGCAGATCAAAGACTTTCCACTTTGCCCTCGGCTTACGTTTTCTTCAATTGCCATGTCTCTATATAGTTTCTTTTTTTTTTCCCCTGTTGGCAGCTTGGTAACAGGTGGCGAAAAATCTAAAAGGAATATATACGGAAATTTCTTTGAATATTTTTATGTTCTTAGATGAATGGAATTTGATTCTGAACTTAGAAATATGGAGCAATTGTTCTTAGGCCAAGAAAGAATCAATGTGCTTTAAGTTGGGAACGTCTACCTTCAAGCAGCATGATAGATTTGTGTACCATCACTTGTCGGCAAAGAATGCGTTAGAAAATATTGATCTTTTACACAACATTTCTTTGCTTGTACATGCGCCGGCATTTTACGTATTCGAGAAAAAAAATCCAAGTCCAAGTCTATCTCTATATGTCGTTCGCAATTTAAACTAGAAGCAAAAAATTTATCAAATAACGAAATGTTCAACTAATTTATGAGATAATCTGTTACAACAAAAAAAAACGCATACATGTCAAAATTTTATATTATTTGTTCGTGAAACATACTCCGGCTAATAGTCAATAAGTCAAGATATGGGAAGGGGAGGGATCCGGTCTCTATCCACAAAGAATGTGCTTTGAGGAAGGATGTTGAAGTTCTCCGACTATCAATGGCTTGATTCCTCCGAAACGAGGAGGTCACAAACAGATGTCCAACTTAACAGTATGTTTAAACAGAAGAGAAACTCACAGTATTTAAGAATAAACAATTAGTTGATATGGATTATACATCTGTAATATTTTTTAAATATACATTAAAGATTTACTGTTGTGGTTATACAAAATTACGGAAATTCTGGCTGATTGATACCGGTGATTTGCATTCCCCCGACCAAGGGCTTCACGTGCTGGTCCCTTTGACCCCGCGAAAGGATTTTCAAAGCTTAATCAACTTTATTGTGTACGGCCCAACATTATTAAACAGAGATTTCGTGGAGATCCTAAAAATCCCAGTGGTGGACCCACTTCGGAACACGATTAATCATGTCGATTTTCGCACACAAATAAATCCCAAAAAAAATCAACAGATATTTTCTGCCCCCCAAAAAACCATCCCTTTTGGCGATTCAGTCCCGTTAACCGAGTCTACTCACGAGCGAGACATGCCGCGAGTGTCTCGCGGAGAGATCTGCGGCGCCGCTGCATTGAATGGCGTCCTCCCCCACCACCACGTACTTCCTCCCGATTTGAATTTCGCGCCAAGAAAAACTCAAACGGTCAAAAAGGAAAAGCTGCGATTGGCGGGTTTTTCCAGAAACATATTCAGAAACCAACCCTCAAAAGGCGGAACGAATGACAGGCGCCTTAGCTGTCACCCACGTGTCGCACTCCGCACTCGAATCACCTCGTACATGTGAACCCCTCAATTTTTCTTCTTCTTCTTCTTCTGCTTGCGGGCAAGCACAAAAGCCCACTGTTTCTATCCCTCGAATAATTCGCCCACACCGGATTCTCCACGTCGAACGTAGGGTGGACCCCAGTCACCACCGTCGAAGATGATGACACAGCCCCTACCGTCCGATTTGGCGGGTAAACTGATCACTTGTTCCCGCCAAAAATCCTTCATAAACAAAAACTAATATGGCCAACCGCCGTGTAACGGTACTTTAGCTTTAATTCGGTAAAACTTGGGACAGCATTTTTTTTTGGGCAAAAATGCAATTTTGTAAAGAATTTTATGGTAACAAAAAATTCAATGCAATCAATTTTTGTTTGGCGGGTAAACTGATCATTGGTTCCTGCCAATATCCTCCTCAAGCAATAATAAAACATTAAAAAGGTCAATTGCCGCATCTGTTCCTCTTAACCGCCATGTAACGGGTTATCAGGGGAGTACTTGAATTTTAATTTGATAAAATTTGGGACGGTAAATGTTTTTAGCTAAAAAGTAACGAGTTATCATGGCACACGCAATACATGTGTGAAAATAAAATTAATAGTATAAATTTTATTAATAAAAAAATATCATGTATACTTGTTTATTGACATATTCAATAAAAAGAATTTTAAATAATAGAAAAATAAATTAGTCATACCTATCAAAAATAGTTAGCAAAATATTATTATCATATCGAACTTGATCTTTAATTTTCTTAACTATATTTTCTGATAAATATTAACTTGTGAAACTAAACATATTTTTGTAGGTAATTACTTACCAATTAAGATTTTTTTTTGTTAATTTTTTTTAAAAAAATAAAGTGTCGCTTATTATCATTGTAGGTTGGTAGGTATGTAACACAAAAATAAATTTTGATTTAATAAATGGTATAAATTTTGTGCAGACTTTTATAACGACGAACAATATATTGCTATCTATTTTTGTCCGAAAATGTGCAATGCACGTTGGAGCGTGATAAAATGTGCCCGCCACGTGGACAGATCGTGGAAAGAGATGGCGAGGATCGTGCGGTCTGCAAGAAGGATTATTGTATTATCATTGTGTCGGGTGGACCGCCTTCGTTACTGTGTGGACCACGCCTGGATGCCGCTACGTAAGTGAACCGGCCGCAGATACCAGCCTCCAACCGCGGAACGTGTTCTCCTGACAAGCTGCACGTGATCGTTAGACAGAAGGGCCCCACTCTGACAAAGGACCCACGTAGTCGCAATTTATGACGGTCTGAGGCGGCAAACGGAACTTTAATCCACTAACAACGTTATGTCCGGGAGCGTGCTCCCACGACTAATGGCCTGCGGTCGTGCCGGCTTAGTCGAACGCCATAACGAATCAAATACTGCCACGTTGCAGGGAGCATGCACTTTGACGAAAAGCTTCTTAACGTATGTCCGATGGCGTGCTCTTCCACGACTGCGTTGCCGGTCATGCTGGTGTTGTAGTTGTTCGCCGTGACCAATTGAATATTGCCACGTATTGCTGCGGCATGCAGGTGACCGTATCGCTGTCGGGTCACGTGACGTAGCCCCACACTTCACTGGCTCAACTTGATTCAACAGTCTTATGTTCGAGTCTTCTCAGTGGCAGCTTTCTCTATTGAAACGGAACATCTGTCAAACATAGCGGGATTGCAATACTAAGGAAGTTATAAGGGGAAAAAATTTAATTGCATATATGCTTCTTACCTTCCAATAAATTTTCTGTATACGAGCATTTGCAAAATTTTAAAATATATTTAGCGTCGTACTATTATAACTCAAATGGCAATTATAGACTGCAGTCATTCAAAAAGTCAAACTAAGCATAATAGTTGAAGTCAACATTTACCTTTGCTAATTTATCATATAAATGTGTAGAAAGTTAAAGGGAACAAATCTAATGGAACGTGGGAACTATCATGTAGGCAAAGCTGTCTACAGTTTAACTAGCTTCTTCTGAGGTTAAGTTCTTCATCTTTATTATTGAGCTCTGTATTTCTTTCACTTCGTACACTTCACAAAAATTTCTCATTTTAAACAAGGCAAATTGAGTTTATTGCATGCAACATGCTTCAATCTCTGGCTCACCAACAAACCACACTTTCTCATTTAAATTTAAACAAAATAGGATACCAACAAAAACATGCTAGAAGGCAGACGTCGAGCAAGTAATTCTTCGAGCAACATCAACCCCTACGTTCAGCAATCCTAAACCTCAAAGTACAACTCAACAACTCCGCCCCAAGGGCTTTGGGGTGAAGCCTAGTACTTGCGGGGCATCAGTTGTTCGTTGTGTTAGACCTTGGATAACTAATGCATTAAATTTGATTTGATCTATTTTCGATTTTGTAGTTACAAAAATTTTTTGTGTCAAGCGAACAATATATATTTTTTTTAAAAAAGTGGGTTAAACTTTTGAGATTAGATTACCCGATATAAATTTAGGCTTTTGTTTGACCCATTTAAAAGTTAAAGAATTTTGGACGCACTTAGTATTTTACAAATTTGGTACCGGGAAGAATACATATTTAGATTTCTGAAAGTTTTACGTACAATATTTTAGTTTGACAAAGGAACACAATAAATGCCTTCAAAGGTTATAGGAAAAAACCTCTTGAAGTTTGGTGTTGCTTTCAGAGATCGTATCTTTCAATATTAGTCGTGGGGCTTGTAATAAGAACCCTGATTTTTTGAACCCTAACTAGAGTCTTTGGATATTATTGGTATTATGTTTTATTATGAATTGTGTAGGAAGATGAAGGCTTGGATTTTTTTTACTATTAAAGGTAAGAGTTTATTACTTGTAAAATTAGAATTATCCTCGGACCTATCAATCCTGTGATGGTTTGATTGTCACATTAGTGCTTGTAAGGGATTCATTGATGCTATAAAGCCTTAATTACGTTCCTAATCATTATGATAAATTGGATATTTGTGCTTTTGATTGTTAACTTGAGTCACACTCTTTATATTGTAACTTTTTTGTAATAAAATTGAGAGCGACCTTATCAGGCATTTGACTCACTCTCTTATTATTTTTCTTTCAAGTAATGAATAATGAAGAGGCTGGACTGCGGGGCTGGCTGAAGGTTTGAGAGCGAACAATATTATTCAGAGTTAGATTGACTATTTATTATTTCGATTTATATCTTATTTTAGAACTTTATGTTGGATAAACTGGGACTACCTAATGGTCTTAAACTCAGTTGGCATTCATTCACGTATATTAGAGGTTTAAATGCTATCAATACTCACTTGGGATAACCACCAACCGCGTAGGTCAGCTAGTAAGAAAATGTCTTAACTTAACCAGATGTTTTGGGTCCGAGCCATGGAAATGCAGTAGCGTTAAAACTTGATAGAGAGAGATTTGTCGCCTATGTGGTCTTGCCCGACTCGAATCTGGATTAATCGGCTCTTAATGTGATGTCTGAATACCGGGTGGTCTAACAAAAATACTCACTTGGGATACTCTTTGATGTACTTTTGGTCATTTATGCATTTTAAGATTTATAGTTAACATTCAAAATTCCGGATGGTTACACGTTGTCATTCAGGGGTAAGGCTAGCTCCTCGAGACTCAGGGAGACAAGTGGATATTTGGGATCAAGAAGTGTCACGGTGATCAAACGTCATGTGAGTATACTGAGACGAAGGACGGCTGCTCATCCTTGAATGATGTGCGGTGTTTATTTAGAGGCCAAAGAGTCACATGTTCCTTGTTTGTGCTCAGTAGGATATCTGTTCATTCCACATTTTTAAGAGGTCGTTTGAGATTGATTCTTAAAAATAACTTTAATTAAATCAGAAGTAGTTTTTAAAATCACCTTTAATCTATTTTAAGCATAATAGATTAAAAGTTGTTGAAGATGTTTGGGTAAAAAAGGATTAAGTAGGTTTAGGGTAGTAAAATTATCAGATAGTGCGTTCAAATTAAAATTGAGTATTTAATATTTTTTTAAAAGTAAGGATATTTTTGTAAATTTCTTGGTCAAACCTGATTCTACAAAACTGATTAAATCTTAATCCAAGAAAATGAGGATTGTGGATTTAATCGGTTTTGAGTACATTGGAACAGATTTAATCAGTTTACTCTGACCATTCTAGAATCAATCCCAAACACCCTCTAAGACGAAGCACATAGAAGTAAAAAAGTTCTAATAGAAAGAGTTTATAGTTAGAAACGGTGTCGCCTGCTTGTACGCCACATATTGCAAGTCTACAACGCCAACAAAGAAAAGGCAAAATAGGTGAGAAATGGAAAAGTGACACAAAGCGTAAAAAGGTATCGGTATCTTTGGCCAGTATGTCAATTTGACGCTCGATGTAAGCTCGTGAGTATTTGCTTAACCATCACAGATCTTTCTTGTAGCAGGTAGCTAGTGACCATTCAGTGCAAGCTTTTGCACTTCTAATGAGATGCACTTTCGCTCGAACTCGTAATTTTATGCATGTTATGATCTATATTGACTTGAATAATGATCATGTTCACAATTGAATAATGATCATGGAAGCAATAAACATCCAGAGATGCCCAATATTTTTTGATGCATGTATTTCGGAAGGGATGGAGCTCCACAATTGCAGCTTGGTAAGGAGGCATCAAGACTTGTTTGAGATAGTTATTTATTTTGCCACAACAGTTTGCATAACTATTGATAATATCTAGTAGGTGCGACCTGTCATAGAAGGCGATGAATCTATATTGCAATGATCTAGTTCTCGACAGGGTTGGTCTTCAACAAGCTTATAAGTTTTACTCTTCGTCAAATTTAATTAATCATGTTTCACTTACACGCTTATTTAAGATACGAGGTTTATTTGGAGAGTTTTTTTAATTTATCTCGAGAGCGAGAAATACAAAGAGGGAGGGAAGAAAGTGAAGGAGGAGATAGAAAATTAGTTGGTGAGAGATTAAATGTGTAGAGAAATATAATAAGAAAAGTATACATAAAAAAAACAATTAGAAAATATTTCTTAATTTGAAAAGTGACAAATTTTTTTTAGGGCAGCTAAAAAAAAAATAAGATAATTTTTTTAAAAGTGGGCATCTTAATTACAATATTAGTTTTAGTCCCGTGCGTTACGAACGAGAATATCAATTATTAATGTACTTATTGAGAGATCTCGTACTTGTATGCCTAATAAGAGTTACAATATTGATATTGACAAAAAATAATTAAAAATTTATTTCGGCCTCTTTATATGAATTATCCTATTAATTTTTGTCCTTAAACATAAACTTAAGTAGTAATTATTAACTTTTAACAACAAATGAAGATATAACATTAGAAGTCATAAAAATAGTCTGTCCTTACAAATAGCAATTATAGTGACAATAACTAACAATAATGATCTGTGTGTTGAGATTTGTATTACTCAAAGTCAACAAGAAACGAGTAAAGTAAAATAAATAACTGAAAATAAAACGAGAGAGTAAATTATATATACAAACTTGTAATGAAATAAAAGGAAGGAGATTATAGTAATTAGAGAGAAAAAATGATGGAGAATGTTGAACTTCTTTAAATAATAAAAAAGATTTAAAATTAAAAATTATACACAGAGAATTACTTTAGCAAAACATAGGAATTAATGGAATTGCAAATATATACATAAATGTTTTGAATGAGACATGTTGACATAGAAGGTAGTGAAATGTAAAATTGATAAGTTGAATTTCAAATGGTAAAAATGAATTCAAATCAAATTGAATAAGAGAGAAGAAGAGGAGGAAAAAAAGGAATCTAAATTATTATTGTAAAAGGTAAATAAATTCAAAATGTTTCACAAAGTTAAAATATAAGTCTAAATGTTGAATCGAGAAAGTATACAAATAAGCAATGACGAGATAACATTCTCTCATCTTCGATTTCTATATAAATATATCTAATTAGATTCTCTAATATGCTATATGCCGGAATATATATATATATATATATATATATATATATATATATATATATATATATATATATATATATATATATATATATATATAGGAAGTTATAAGTAGGAGCACTGATCGTATGTAGGCACAGCGAGAATTGGTAGAAAACCGGCCAAAGTATTTGACAGCAGAAAAGCCCATCCGGGCGGTGTTGTCACGTGTGGACGTCATAATTTGGGTCGGCAGATCTCAACTTAATGAGCAAGCCAACTGAATTATCCCAAAAGAACCTAACTAGCAGCAGCAACTGAGGGGGTCCCGCCTCTTCGCCACGTGGCTCACACCTTTGCTCTAGATTTAGAATATTTAATCTCTTCCCCCACTCTGGTTTGAGTCGACGGCAAGCAAAGGCGCCTCCCCCCCCCCCCCCCCCAGCCCACGTGGCATCTTACCTGGACACTTAAATCCCACCATGAAGGAGATTGTGTAGCTGAACTGAGGCAGTGGCGAGGGCAGAAATATTTTCAGAGCAAGCGAAAATGTAATGTAAAACTGGTTATAACACTTGACAATTTAAGTAAAAAAGTTTATTCAATTCAAGGCGGACGAATCTTCGCCTTGTTACGTGTTTCTTCTTCTTTTCAACACTATTTCTGTTTTTTGCTATACATAAAACATGCAACGTCCAAATATGGAAGTGGGGGATTACCCACATTAGCC
This sequence comes from Escallonia herrerae, assembly GCA_033070095.1. Lineage (NCBI taxonomy): Eukaryota > Viridiplantae > Streptophyta > Magnoliopsida > Escalloniales > Escalloniaceae > Escallonia > Escallonia herrerae. Next base: position 790,992 of record JAVXUP010000095.1, on the reverse strand, counting down.
ATTAATTCCAAATATGAGTTTTTTGATCGTCATCGATGCGATACACCTGTTGTTAGACATGTTATTCTGTCAGGTTTGTGATGAAGTGTAACTTTTAATTATTCAGTTACATATTCGTCGTACGTTATAACATCTCGATTTTCAACGAGTTGAAGAACGAACAACGTGTTAACATCTTTAGTACAACCGTTACAACGTAACGTGAAAAAGAATCGAAATACAAACAACGTGTTAACATCTTTAATATAACTGTTACAACATTACGTGATAAATCCGGCCGGCGACAAAAGTTTTTCAATCAATTGTAAGATTTTGAAAACAAGAAGAAGTGAAGTAAAATATATGGGCACAAGTCCACATGGCATGCGAGGTGGACATGAACTGCCACGTGGAGAGAGATGACTGGACGCGTGTCATTTGACTTGGAGGGGGAGCGAAGGTCAGTGCACAGCCCGGGCCGCATTAGTCACGCCATGTGACCCCTCCACCCTTTGCGTAGAGGCGTGGTCTAAAAAAATATAAATATAAATATATTGATTAAAAAAGAAGTAAAGAGGGGGAAAAAGGCATTAAGATGAAATTATAAATACGGCCCAAAAGAGCCAGCAGGGGCAATTACAAAGCGTGCTTTGCGCTTAGAAAGACAGAGGGAGAGTAGATACTAACGCTTTCTTTTAGAGAGAGAAGGAGGATTTGTGCGTTTCTTCTGGGGAAGAGAGAGATAATTGCTCTGAAAGCGTTTGTTGAAAGGTTGTTAATGGCGATTCGGTGGTCAAAGTTGGAGTTTCAGGTTTAACTGGTATGCATTGACTCCCATCAGAGTTCCCTTAACTGCGTTTTTTGGGTTTCTGTGTTGTTAGTCCGACTGGTTTTGCCGTGCTGGGTGTAAGTTGGATTTGGGAGTAATCTACTGGGGATCTTTTGGCTTGTTTGGTTTCGTTGCCGAAGAGACTGAAAGAAAAAGAAGAAGAAGCCCACGAATGGAGTGGCCTGCTTATTTGGATGAATATGAAAAGCTTGTCATCCGGATGACCACGCCGAGGTCAGTTTCTAACTCCGCTGTGTGCCTATGTCTGAGTTGGTGTAAGTTTTTTTGTTTGTATGGGTGATCTTTGTGTGTTCTGTTTGATTTTGTGATTCTGTACGATTTTTGTTGTTGATTTTGTTACAACTTGGTGTGTTAATCACTCGGGTTTTAGGGTTTTTTGTTGAACTTCTTGACGGAATTCGGCGTTTCAATGGATTTAGTTTTGAAGTTTTGGTGAAACACTGGTTTGATTTCTTTCCGAATGAAATATGGAAAGTTGCTTAGAATTAACGTGGTTACCCATTTAATTTCAATTAAATTTTCTTGTATAAAATTGTTAAGATTTGATTTCCTTGCAAATAGGTTGCCAATTAGTTGATTTACTTCCCATATAGGAAGCTGAAAGTAATATTTAGATATTTTGGAAGTTCTCCTTGATCAACTTGAATTAGTTCCTCTGACTTTTATCCGACTTCTTCTTCCACCCATGGTCATGATTTTTCCAGAAGTTCTCGCACACTATCCTTGACTTTTCATAGACCTCCTCTCTCTTTACCTTAAATTTTTGATAACTTCAATTCTGCAGTTTTCAAGTTTTGGGATTTTAAAATTGGTTTCTTTGACTTGTTTACAGGGTCATGATCGACAATGCTGGTTGTGCCAATGCGACTCGTGTCATGGTAAGCTTCTTAGAAACCCTCAAAAAGCCCAGCAGAAATTAAAGACCTCCATCGTTCACACTTGGGCAAAATTATTGAACTAACTTGTGCTCTGACAGATTGATAGTGCGAGAAAACATGGGATTCTTCTAGAAGCCGTGCAAGTTCTAACAGATTTGAACCTTTCTATCAAGAAGGCTTACATATCGTCCGATGGAAGGTGGTTCATGGACGGTGAGTCCTTTTGGGTGCTTTTTTGCCAAACTTATTAGTATTATTTTTCGTTTATAGACTCCTAATACATCCTGTAACTTCTTACTAATCGTGGGTTCTTACTTCTTCATGTTGTATCTGCAGTCTTTCATGTGACTGATTTAGACGGCAACAAATTGACTGACAAAAGTGTCATCAATTACATTGAACAGGTATTTATGTTAGACCTTATTTTAGTTTTCAATTTGTTATGAAAATTAACTATAGTGATGAAATGGGCTAAGTTTGTTATATATGGTTTTGCAGTCTCTAGGTGATATTCAATTTGTGAGATCAAACTGCTACGAGGGATTGACGGCGCTAGAATTGACAGGAACGGACAGACTAGGCCTCTTATCCGAGGTTTTCGCGGTACTAGCTGATTTGCAAGTGAATGTTGTTGAATCCAAGGTTTGGACTCACAATGGCCGGATTGCTTCCTTGATATACGTTAAGGATTGTGATTCGGGGTCCCCAATTGAGGACTCTCAGAAAATTGACAAAATTGAAGCGCGATTGAAGAATGTGCTAAAAGGTGATAACGACATCCGAAGTGCTAAGATGTCAGTTTCGATGGCGGTTACGCACACGGAAAGGAGGTTGCACCAGATGATGTTCGCTGACCGTGATTACGAAAGGAAGCCGAAAATTAGGACTCATGGTGATTCACCAATTGTCTCGGTTCAGAATTGTTTGGAGCGGGGTTATTCTGTCGTTAATATTCATTGTAAGGATAGGACGAAGCTTTTGTTTGATGTTGTTTGCACTCTGACAGACATGCAGTATGTGGTATTCCACGCCACGATCAACACAACACGGGACAGAGCGTATCTGGTATTATTCCTTAATGAGCTTAAATTCTTTGCGTATAGCTAGTTGTAAGTGCAGGAGTTCGCTTATGCAACTTGGTTTAACTTTTGTTTCAGGAGTTCTTTATTAGACACACAGATGGAACCCCAATTAGCTCCGAAGCTGAAAAGCAACGCGTAATACTGTGTTTACAGGCTGCCATTCAAAGAAGAGCATCTGACGTAATGTTCTTTTTGCCCTTAGCTATGTTTGTTGAAGTTGATAGAGTTAAGCTACATTGGATTGTGTTTTTAGTGAATGCTAATATGCAAATCTTGTGACTACAGGGAGTAAGATTAGAGCTATGTGCCGCTGACAGGCCAGGGCTATTGGCAGAGGTGACACGAACCTTCCGAGAAAATGGGCTTAATGTGACAAGGACTGAGATATCCACTACAAGTGATACTGCTCTTAATGTCTTTTATGTAACAGACGCGACCGGGAACGCAGCAGACCCTAAGATCATTGAGGCTGTTCGGCAGAGAGTTGGTTTGGATCACTTGAAAGTGAAGGAATTGCCATCGATCTATCATCAAAAGGCAGAGCGGGAAGAGGAACCCACAGTTGGTGTTGGTGGGGCTGTGTTGTTGTCACTTGGGAGCCTTGTGAGAAGGAATCTATACAATTTGGGACTGATCAGATCATATTCTTAGGTGAAACAACACAGGAAGGCATTTTGCTAGGGGGGCATATACCTTGCTTCAGGGGTGAGCATTGTGTACATAAGAAAAGAGGTTAAATGGGTGATATTTGGTGATAATAGTTGAGTTGTTAGTTGGGTTTAGTTGGTTGCATAGGTAGAGACACAAGGACAGGGACCCAGAGAGAGGAGATGGATGAAATGGGGTCCAGTCCCACCATTTCAAACTGGTTTGTCTCCTAAAGTTTGAAATGGAAAGAGGGAAAACAGAGGAAAAGTAAGAGGTGTTGGTGGAGGGTTTGTGGTTATTAGGTTGTATCTTGCTGGCTCCCAGACAGAGAGGAAGATTAGGTAGATGAATTAAAGATATTCGTTCTAGTAGTAGTACACAGTACACGTTGGTATCTTGTAAATATCCGATTATTTTTAAGTATTAGTACTAATGGTTGACTTGAGTTTTCCTTCTATCTTCTGTTCGCTTTGGTTCCAAGAAAGAATATAGTATCTTGAATAGTTTTTGTCGGGCCTAACAGTTTTGAATTAAACTTGACTTTGGTGGGAGGATATGTTTTTTTTAGACTATTATTTATTGGGTTAGTTAAACTCAATACTCGCGATGATGTTGAGTGTAATACGCAAGGTATTTGAAATTATACTCCACTCACAAAATATTACAAGTTGACCAATTTGCACTTTAATCCTTGTTTTGTTCAATTTTAAGCAGACCCTTGATTATTCGGCAGCTAGCCGAATAAGGATTTTTTCTGCCGTAACAGTTTTAATGACAAAAGACTGTCACCAAAAGTATTTGTTGTTAAAAATTACAGTGACAAATTTAAGTCGCTTAATATTTTTCTATTACGGCAGAGGATTGGATTCTTGTCTCACCCTACCACCATCTGAATTGATATCGAGATTATCTCGTCACTCAATTGAAGGGTACTGGTGGTCATGCTCGATGGCAGAGGTAGTGGTGGTGACGGTGTTAGTGAGAATTTTACGGTGAGAGTCATGTGTTAGAAGAGATGAAACTTCAGTGAGTTGAGTGAAAATTTTCAAACCTGATATGGTTGATGTAATAATGTCAAAGCGTTCAGTGTAATTAACCCAATTTTTCTGGGGACATAAAACAGAAAAAGCAAAGTAAACTCTTGGATCTTGGCAAGGACTTAGGTATACATGATTGTGATGGATATACATCCTTTTCAAACTTGAATCGTAAGTGCTGATTCTACCTTGACTAAATGTTCCTGACTTGATCTTGCCTCACTTCTGGTGGCCAATTCTCCACCGGTTTCTGACTTCTTCCCATAAAGTTAGGGGGAGATTTTCTTCATGACATATGAAAGCGGTTCAGTCACTTTAATCTAAAGTGAGTAATTTGTCAAGGGACAGCAATTAAAAACAGGATTGGATCGAGTAAAATTTCGTAGTAATAGAAACACGTGTCCAACCGAGAGCAGCCCATCAGAAATGTCGCCGAATCTCCCGCTCTTCCGCCGACTGAAATGGCTCAGTCGTCATTTCACGATTCCAAGTTGTTCAAAAATGGTGATGTTGAGTATGTATTTGAGTCGGGTAGTCAATAACCTTATCAAACTAAGAACAGTTTTATTTAATAATATAATCACGAAGGATATCTAGGAAGATTAGCTTGTTAGGTTCACTTGTCTCAAGGACGCACGCACTTGTCTTGACGTGAACCAACTCTGTTTTGCTGCTTTAGAGGGGGAGCTCCCTGCATATTCAAATTTTGGAACTTAATCCATTCATGGGTCCAGCTTCAGACCTAATCTTTCAACCGAGCTCTCTCCGGTAGTTATAAACCTTTTTTGGTGGTTAGTCATTGCACTTACCAGCAGATTCTCACGAGTGATTTGCTCAAGTTTGTCAACTTTAATCATTGAAAATTATGCTTGTCAACTTGTTCATGGACAGTTGGGGTTTGGATTTAACAGGCAGCAGTAGCATTTTGTGCCTAGTTACAGCCCAAAAATGGTAGATTATTTTTATGCAGTGCCACCGCTGGCAAATTTCAATTGAAGCTGATCAAGTAGAGGGACAGAGGAGAGACGGCCTCGCTGTCTTCCCTGTAATTTTTTTATGTATCCAAAGAGAAAACGCCACGACTTCCGACATACACTTACTTGATCCCCCAACTCCATCCAAGTCAAGTTTTCTTGCTGCTTTGGATTTCCCTCCCTCGCCTCCCTTTCTTTTTTTCTCAAAAGAATGGAAAATTATTGGGGCTGAGAATTTTGAACACCTTTTCTTCCTTGTCAAATTTCTACGCTGTCTACACCTAGCCTTTATGTATTGTCCAGGTCCTACTTTGACTCAGACATCAAAATTAGGATCGACTTTTATGTACCAGCAGCTCTGTCGTCCTTTGGAATATGCTTCTGTATAGGAGTTATTCTGATCATGTCTTTGTCTCATTTTTTTTTTTTATCGCTATCTTATATTTCACGCTATGTATGAGAGTATAATTTATTCTGATTAAGGTTTGGATCATCTCGTATTTTATACTATGCGTGAAGTCAGTGAAAAACTCGAGCATCGATTGTAAATGAAAATTGAAATCAGTTTTTATACGTGGCAAGCATTTTCTCGCGGTTCTTTTTTTTTTTGGTTAAAAACCAAGCTTAAATATACATAATTATAATGATTTGTCATTAAAGTCGAAATTTTTAGCTGCACAACTCATACCGAGATAAATTTCATGAAGCCGTGAAAGCATTATAATTGAGTGTATGAATAGCTCTGACAAAACTTTAATGTAAAACAACTACGGTGTGTACTAGTAACTTCAATGTATGTTAACACAGTACCAGGCTCGTGACATGATTAACCGATAGTGTATTGAAAAATAAGGCTTTACTATCTTCAAAAAATGAGAGGCTGCTCACAACAATTTATCACTTCAAAAATTGTTTGATGCCTCAAAAAGAAAAAGAAAAATTTGCCTACAACTGCACCGGGTGAAGCGCGGTAGCTAGCTGCAGTGCGTTTGGTTGAAGGATTTTAAAATTATAAAAAGTTTAAAATCACTTGACTCTAAAAAATTCTTACATTTTGAAATTTGTAAAATTTTATGTTTGACAAGTTTTGTGGATGATTGCTGTGTAATGATAATTGATTTTTTTTAAAATAAATTTAAAACGAATTACTAAAATAAAAGATGAAAAATAAATGACTGAAATTAAAAAGAGTGAGAAAGAGAGAGTGATGAAGGGTTGAAAAAGTAGAAAAAATATAAAGGCACGAAAGATTAGTTGAATTATGGAAGGTAGTTCTCTTGTGAATTTGACGAAAATCTAGTTTAAAGTAGGTATTTCAACTAAAACTTTTGGCCTCCCAAATCCTTCTTTCATATCCATTCTAAAATCTCACAAATCCTATCTTGTTTGTGAACAGTGAATTTTAATTAAGATACTTTTAAATTTGAAGCCAAATTAAAATTTTCAGTTGAAATATCTCATCCAAATGTACAGAGGGCACTCCTAAGTCGTGCGCGTCTGCACGCGCACAACATAGAAGAACGACCTTCGATCACTTGCTATGTACTTCGACAACCTCTTTGTCACGGTGTTAACGCCCTGGGGTTTGACCAAATAATACAACACCACGGCTGGTTTATATAATGAATCTGCTTTAAATTGATGGACTTGTTGTTCTCCTTGTAAGGAGGAATCTGTTGCATTTGGCATTTACCAGTGGATGTACACGTACCATTGAAACTGTAGGCTTACGCAGGCCATACAAGCATCAGGAATCTGCCTAAAACGAAGGTTCTGAAGGGATGCTCTTGTACTCTACCAAGACTTTGGGAAGATAAGAATCCTTGCCCAAATTTGTACGATGCTTCTTGTCCTCAAAGTTGTTCATACAGTGGCACATGTCGGTCTCTCTGTGAGTCAATTATCAGGCTGCACTTGAACCTTAAAAATTGAATCCTATCCCAAGTACTCCTGATGAGAGTGACAGGAGAGCCGGCCAAACATTTGAGGATTCTGTCGTGTGAAACCAACAAGGCACATCAGAATCCGAATTTTGTTGGATTTCTACCGTTTGGGATATATCTCATTCAATATGTGAGAATTTCTAGTTGAGTCAAGTGCTGCGCTTTAAGATTTTACTCCGTTCTCTCTTGTAAATATAGATTTAGTTATTTGACTACGCGTCGTGGAATGCAGGATATGGAAGAGGTCGTGTAAGGAGACTAAACGAGTGAATGTCGGAGGAGCCTGCATTGACTCTCCGACGCTTAGATACAAACAAGGGTTTAAAAGCGGGTCGAAAGTACGGGCGCGTGTGAATGAGACCATGAGTGCTTAACCTAGTATTTTGGGTATTTGTAGTTATCGAGTGACTTAGGTCAGTTACGGATAAATCCTGATGTTGGTTCGCTGTGGAACATAGTTTCCATGTAGGACGTGAATCCCACAGAGTGCCAACTATGAAGCTCTAGTCATCATGGGGCTTGAAATCCTCACTTTGGTCGGGCAGGACTTTTGTTTTATCCCAAAAGGTCGGGAGGACATCCAACTTGGTTGGGCTTGGTGGCATGGCACACCAAAATTGGACGTCGAGTTTTGTCGCAACGCTAGTGAAACTTTTACAGAAGAAACGACAACTTTCTGATTTTAAAAATATACCTAAAAGAGAACGATTTCCAGAAATAAATTGCAAAATCAGGCATCTTCCATATCAATGAATTGGGCAGAACTTTTATTGTGGGTACATCTCTTTTGTCATTCTTTCTATTTTTGTGAACAAGGTAATTGAAAAGTAAAACCAAAATTCAATGAAAATTTTTGGACTAAATAAGTTGTATTCCATTACTTATGTCGCTCTATGATGTCCGAAAAAAACAGGTGCAGTTTCTAGCGCATTAGCCCTTGATGATGCTAAATATTCATCCTAGTGCTAATTGATATTTATGTCTACCAAATGGAGTAAAATGTGTCAACTCAGACTCCTCCAAAATTAGGGTCTCCATCATCAGGTTTAAGGGTCAGTGCAAGAACTGCAACCCCCCACTTGGTGAACTTATTGGGGCTGCGCCCACTAGCTTGCTAGAATCCAGCGATGAAATGCCAAAACTGTGCGCAGAATATTGTTTAGGGTCTAAATGTGGCATCTATTCTGCACATCTCCATGTTGGTTTAGGCAGAAGTCAACTCGAGAGCTAGTCATCCCACCCTTATATATATATATATTTATAATACCAAAAGCTCTGGCTTTTGTTTCAGCCCAAGCTAAAACAGTCTAGAAGAGGAATGCCTTCACCTCTTCTTGACTGATTCCCAGTGACCCTTCCAACTTTGGCCGGGTGAGAACTAAAGCTTCCAATCATTCACCATTAGGAAGGTGGCTTGAAGCTTATGTCTTCCCACCCTTTTGTAAAGTGACTTAAAGTTCTGTCTTACAACTAATAGATCATAATCAGCAGAACAAAACAAGCTCTGCAGCATAATGCTTAACCGCTACTTAATTCAGTTTAAAAGGACGCCTGACAGTTCCAAGTATAATATGGTATATCATAAGCTGTGACTTAACTAAAAAGAAACCTTTGGTTCAATATATTATCTGCAGTGATCCAACTTGTTTATTCTATATCCTCACAACGAACAATCATTCTTCTTAGTTATATGCATTCTTGTGTCCTTTGTATCATCCTTATTAGCTTGTAAGTTAGGCTATATATGATTGAGATCCAGCCAAACCATCATCCAACTCATCAGTAGATTTGGCTTCAAAGCAAAACAAAATCCAAGTAAGTCTATATACTTTAGGCTAGTTAAAATTGTTTTAATCATAATGTCCAAAACCACACCAAACGCTCTTGAATTTTCGATCTATCCAAGAAAATGCTTCTACCCTTATAAGATTTGTTCACTTAGCGTGGGCACTTTCATTTGTTCGTACAAATTTTTGTGCTTTTATGCATGGCCTTCCTAAATTAACTGATAGTTTCACATTCGTATAACTTTTTGGCAAGGTAACTAGAATAAAACTGTATCTTCCTCGAGAGTTTTCAGCAAATCGATCCTTATACACGAAGCCATATAAGCGATGTTTGGCTGCATTATCATGTCCCCTAATCGAATCCGACACTCTAAGAAGGGGTTCCAGAAAAGTTTGCTTCATCTAGATCTTCTTAAGGATGTTTAACAAGTAAGCATCTTTCGCAAAGTGACTTTGCATGTGAATTCTGCAGAAGGAAGGCAAGAATTTTGTTATGGAGGATATTCCATGGAGGTTAATGGGAGGTTGCCAGATCAACTACCCTTTTGGGCTTGTATGAGCATATTCTCTTGTATTATTTGCAGCAAAGTTGCATCCACTTGCCCCCTTTAGTGTTATGCTGAAAATTCTACCGGTTGCTAGCTCTTTACTCAATTCCATCTCTAGGAATTGGCGCGAATTGTTTATAGATTGTTCAAGAATCCCATCAACACACCATATATATGTTGATATTCCTAAACCTAGTTTAAGATTATTTCGGGGACTTATCAAATTCTTTCTACGACCGTACAAAAGGAGAGGATCAAATCCCTTAAAGTTAAAGCCCTATATACTTAGTTGAAACGCATTAACAAGCAAGGCATAATTTAGATTCCATTTCCTTAATTACCTATTTCCAAGCTTTATTTAGGATCCGATGAACATGCTTTCTCTCTTTTACTTTTTGTGCTCCTGATAACTGTTTTGGAACTTAATTAAAAGCGTGGCCAAATATTAAGGGCTTTATTATTGAGAGTAGATCTAAAATTGTGAAAAGTAGAGCTCAAATATTACTTGTCTTCATTTAAGCAAGTGTAAATACAAAATAGTTAAAAGGATATTCCTTTTAAAGCAATTTCAGGATCTTTAGGTAGGCATTTTCTTCGATATGACATAAAATGCGTAATACACTGGAAAGAAAAATGAAACAGCAAATGGGCACGCGTCCACTGGTGCCACCTGCTGTCTTCGCCACTACAGCCCAGTTTATACATTGGACAAAAATGAAAAAGCTAAACAAACAGCGATCATAGGGAGAAAATAGCGAGGTTGAAGCACGAAACAAGATCAACAAATCAAGCTGCAAACCACCAGAACTTCTTGACCATATGACTTTGCTTAATTCCTCATTGCTTACCTGCATTACGGTAAAATCAAGAATACGTAAGTGGAAAAAATAATGCCAACCAGCGCTAGCTACTAGGGATAACAACATATATAATGGGGGAGGAAAACAATGTTGAAGCCTGTTATGCAAGCTCTTTCATTAATACTAATAATGTCCTTGAACATTTTGCAGTTGGTCGAAGGTTAACCGCCTAGGCCGGGTGAAAGATACGCGAAGAAGGTTCATAGTAACACACATTTGCATACAAAATGGGGAACAAAAATATGGTACAAGAAGAGAAAAACAATGTGAAAAGAGTTTGGGAAGATCAAGCCAGTTTGGTCTACAAGACAGCTTAAAAATTGTCTTCTTGATCAACTTTTGTACCATATAAGCCGCCAAAGCTTGTACAAAAGATACAGCAAAGGAAGCTGCACATCTTGGCTGTTCATTGCGAGTCCCTTTCTTCTTGTTAATGGAATCTTAATGATGCCCGTGTTTGGCGTTGCTGTTGATAACTAATAAAGAGAAGTTGGTCCAACACAAACTATAATCATAATGGTTTTTATCCTGATTGAATGTTCCAAATGAATGCTTTGGCCTCTAATTAGGCCTTGGGAAAGATAAGAAGGCTTAATTATGTTAGTCAGTTGTGTATATAGTACTAATTCTTTTGTGATTGTGATGGCACTCTTATTTTATGACCCACGAGTACATATAAAAATTTACATTAACAGTTTTATAAGCTGCAAGTAACGAACGTAACGCGGTATGTACATAGGCTGGAGGGACAATCATATAACAAAAAGCTCCTCCCCGAGTCTTGCCATGTTGGCAAGTAAGTCAGTAACTTTTTCGCCCCTCAGTAGACCGGACAATTTCGATCACCCAATCACGCTGCATTAGGATCCTACAATCTGTCAAAAAGAATGAGATTGACATCGGTTAACAATTGATTTACATATTAAACATTGACATATAAGTGAAACTCTTTAGTTCTCAGATTCGAAGCTTGTTCGAGCCCATCTTTTACTGCCCAGAGCTCAGCGGCCGTGCTACTTGATGCCCTATTGGCCCCTAGATCCACTTCCGGAGGTGATCATTAGGGGTGAGCACGGTTCGGTTGGTTCGGTTTAGGAGGTAGAATACCAGACCGAATCGACCAACCTCATTTTGGAGAAAAAAAAAATCGAACCGTGATTGAACGGTTCGGTTTTGACGAATTGGACTGTTCGGTTTGGACGGTTTATTCGGTTTAGGCCAAACTCAATTTTGGACAAGTTTAGGCCCAAAAATTAATAACTTATACATACTGATAAGTTCCAAAAAATAGAATTTTTTTTATCATAATTATCAACACTTAGTAAGATAATTATCAACACTTAGTAAGATGTAGGCGATGAATGAAAAATGTGTGTTACGTTAAGAGATTTAAGGTTTATCCCATTTTATATGAGTGGTTATAAAATTGGAGTTGGTAAAAAAATAATTAAAATTAGGTATATATATATATATATATATATATATATATATGTTATATTATTATTATATACGGTTGGTTCGGTTTATGTGGTTTTAAAAAATTCAAACCGACCGGGGAAAAAAAAATCAAATCGACTGATTTTTAGATCGATTTGAAAATGGACGGATTGGTTGGTTCGATTTTAACAGTTTAAATGCTCACCCCAGTGATCATGGATGACCGAACCTAGAGATGTCAAAGGGCCGGGCTTGGGCCGGCCCAGCCCAAGCCCGTCGGGCCTGCTGTGGGGCCGGGCCGGGGCCGGGCCAGTGGGGGCTGCCAACCGGGCCGGGCCGGGCCGGGCCTGCCGAAGGCAAACCTAGGCCCAGTCCAGGCCCAGGCCCTAGGCCCAATAGCTAGGGCCGGGCTTGGGCCGGGCCCGGGCCATTTTTTTTTTCCTTCTTGTTATTCAATTTTAAATTTCATCTCTAGGCAATATTCACAATTTAACGAACCTAATCTTTATCCTTTTATTTCATTATAAGTAATATACATATATATGTATGTATGTATATACATATTTATTTGTTAGCCATTATATTTTTTATTATATGTTAAACATTTTCATACTCTTCTTGATGAGCTTTATTAATAAAATCTTAACACATAACAATTTATATAGAAAAATAATAAATGTATTCATAGGCCCTCCTCCTTTTATCCGGGCTTGGGACCGGCTGCTTGTAAACAAACAGGCGAAGTTACCTATTTTTTTATATATACGAAAAAATATATATCTTGCTTGTAAAAATTTATTTTATATATATGGAAAAAAAAGTATATTTTGTGAAAAAATTTATTCTTAAAATTCTAACAATCAAAATAATAATGAATGTCTATCCAAAATATCAGCAATCAAAGATCAAGAAATCTGCAACGTCAACCAAAAGGATCAAAAGAGGAAAATAAAAACAAATTACCTAATCATCCAGAAGTACTTCAATATCCGAGTCACTGCTCTTCCTATCATCAATCGGTTTATCTTGCTCGCGGTATTTCGCATCAAGATAATCCTTCCAACATACACATAGCTCGAGCGACTCGGGGTTAAGACGACTCCTCCTGTCATCCAAAACCCTCCCGCTAGCTGAAAATGCCGACTCTGAAGCAACCGTGGAGGCTTGCACTGGCAGTACATCCCGTGCAATTTGGGATAAAGTTTTATACATGTTTTGATTTTGTTTCCAAAAATTTAACAAATTAAAATTAACCTGTTCTTGCCTTGATAAATCAGAATAATGATCAGTATTTGCATATACACCAATCTCATTAAAAGAGGAAAAAGTATACGAACCTGCCGAATTAGAAGTACCTTCACCTGGTAGTTGTCTTGCTACTAGATGTTCAAAGCCCTGAAGGTATGGCGCATAATACCTCTCAACAGTGGATGATGATGTAGCTCGCCCGCGCACGTCAGCAGAATTACGATAGACGTTGAACAAGTCCTCAAACCTCTTGCTCACTTTTGCTGTGAATGCGGTTGTCTCCTCTGCTGTGTAGCACATTAATTTCGATATCTCTTGTATCGAGGCGTTCACGCCATGCAACTTTAACCTAGGATCTAAACAAGTAGCCACAGTAAAAATAGCAGGCAGCTTACTCCAATATTTATTAAATTTTTGATCCATCACTTTTACTATTTCCTTAAAGGGTCCTATATATCTCCATTTTGTTAACATTGTAGCCATCTTCAGAATTTCTATTACAGCGAGAGGAGAGGTGGGATAGTACGTACCAGACAATAAATTGGTAGACGTGTAGAATACCTCCAAAAATTCAGCTAGGTATGTGGCCATCTGCCATTCCTCTTGAGTTGGCAAGCCGGCTGGGAACTGGGTTAGTAGAAAATGCGTATAGACTTCTCGGTATGCCAGAATGTGTAAAAGCATGTGGTATGTAGAGTTCCACCTGTGGACCACATCTGTAACTGCTCTCCTGCGAGGCATATTATATTGAACACACAACGTTTTAAATTGTTGTGTTCTCGGACTCGAGCTATTAACATACGCTGTCATACCCCTCATTTTGAGAAGAATATCTCCTGCAGCAGCTAAACCATCTTGAACAATTAAATTAATAATGTGACAAACACAGCGAACATGAAATAATTCACCGTTAAGTACAGGTTGAAGCGTCTCCTTTAAAGCTGCAACAGCAACTTTATTATTAGAAGCATTATCAAAACTAACACTCATAATCTTATCCTTAATTTTAAATGTGGTGCATGCTTTTAATATAAGAATAGCAATGTTCATTCCATCGTGCGGATAAGGGAAGTGCTCGAAAGCGATGATTCTCTTGTGCATAACCCAATCTACATCAATCCAATGAGCGGTCACACAAGAATAACTAACAAAAGTATAAGGAGATTGCCAAATATCAGAAGTAAGACTAACTTTACCTTCAAATTTATCGAAATAATCGATAAGGCGTGCTTTAGCAGCATTGTACTGTCGGAGTGCATCGGATCTAGTTGTGTTTCTATGAACCTTTTTGTACAAAGGTTGAACGTATGTGTTCATATATCTAGAGTGCTTAGGATTATCGGCAAAAGAAAAGGCTTGTTCATCATGAATAACAAATTCAGCGAGACCGTCTCTTTGCTCTCGCTGATTATAAACAAATAACTTACCGTCAAAAGATAACTGCGTTTGGGTAGGTTCGACGTGGCCTTGTCGAGGTGCACACAGAGGGTAATGCCTGTTAAGATGTCCATTACCACTACCAGACGAAAATAATTTAGCGCAGTACTTACATCGAGCTTTTCGGATGCCGTCCACCATAACTACATCGAAATGATTCCAACACTCGGCTTTCTTTTTTTCCCCTTTTGGACTTCTGGCTCATTACCGGAGGCATTGCTCGGCCCTTCTTCATCATGACCAGGCATAGGGTTGAGATTATGCCACGGAGTAGTAGCTTCGCCAACCGAGCTGCGTCCTTGACTATAATGCGGGGGGTCTTCATCAGGCGTGTATTCAAAATCTGGAATGTTTTGATTGAACTCCCAATTGGCTTGGGTATCTATCATACAGCCTGTACTCATTCGTCCAGGAACGAATGGTTGTGTTGGTGCTTGGATTGGTGTTTGTGATGGCCGTGGCGCTGGCGCTTGTGCTGGTGGTGGTGCTTGCGATGATGTTTTTCGTGATGACGATGCACGCCTCATTTTCTTCAATAATCCAGCCATATTTCGAGCTAAACTTTGTAAGAGTAACTAAATACACAAGTATAAGAGTAGTAATAAGAAATAACAATTAAAAGAATGAACGAGTAACAAATATTAGAGAGTTAGTAATTAAAAAGAATTTAGCAAGACTAGTAATTAATAAACAAGAGTACTAATTAGTAAATACTAGTAGTAATTAGCAAGAGTAGTAATTAAAAAGAATTTAGCAAGACTAGTAATTAATAAACAAGAGTACTAATTAGTAAATACTAGTAGTAATTAGCAAGAGTAGTAATTGGAGAGGAAAATAGTAGCAAAGCTTGTAGAAATATAGAATGTTTAGGTAAGAGAGAGTAAGAAGATTGGTGTGAAAAATTAGAGAGAAATGGTGTGAATTTATAGATTTTAAAAACTTCACAAAAGACCAAAATACCCCTACAAACTATCCGTTTATAGTTGTTGGGGAGGGTAAGAGTGTAAAGGAGTTGAAAAATATAGGTTAGACTAAAATACCCCCCAAACTAGCCGTTATATTGCTGTTGGGGGGGTAAAAGTGGAATTTTGGAAAAGGGGTGGAAGAAGGGGGGGAAAAACAAAAAAATTCAAACAAGTGGGGCCAAAACCGGGCCAAACCCGGGCCGCAGACCGGGCCAGCCCCGGGCCAGATCCGGGCCGCAGACCGGGCCAGACCCGGGCCGACTTCGGACCGGGCCAAACTCGTTTCCGGGCCGGGCCGGGCTTTTTCGCAGCAATGGACGGCCTGGTCCAGGCCCAGGCCCCAGGCCCGCTGTGCTGGGGCCGCTACTGTTCATCGTCGGGGCCGGGCCAGCCCGGGCCAGAACCGGGCCGGGTCGGGCCAGCCCACGGGCCGCCCGGCCCGTTTGACAACTCTAACCGAACCAGCTCCCGAGATGGCACTCTACTCGGCTGCAGTCCTTGTCCATCCAACAGTTGGAGTATGTTGTAATATATCTTTTGGGCTAAGCCATCTCAGGGCTAAACCAATCAAGAGGGCTATGAGTAGGCCTTTAAGTGAATTGAGACCAAACTGGACTCAACACTCCAAAAATACAAAAGACCTAGTGGTTACCCATGGCTTCCATACATTTTGTTTTCGGAAGGATCGATTGGAGGGAAAAAGAGGAGGGGGTCGTTTATGTTATGAATAGGTGGATTTGGAACTATTTTATCAAGGATTACTATCCTCTATTATACATGACCTTTACGGTAACAAAAATATATCTTTAAATACATTTTAACGACGAAAGATTATCACTATAAACTTTAAGAACAGCGACAAAATACTTTTATTGACAATATTTTGCCAATAAAATTATTACAACAGAGATACTATACAACATAAGATCCTTATCTTTTCATCACACATTTTTTTTATGATGTCGGAAATGAGAAAATTCGTTGGGCCTATGAAAACGTAGAAGGAAAAAGTAGAAGAAATGAATTTCTGCAATGAGTTATGTATATTGTTACGGACCATAAGCCGTGTGCTTTAAAATCTTCAGATTTTATTTTATCATGTTGACGGTTCTAAACTCGGGTATAGAAAATGCGTGATAATGCAAATATAAAGATAAGTAAAAGTAGAAGAAATGAATCTATATAGCAACTTCAAGCATCGTCTAGAGGAAATTTTTTTCTTGAATGCACCAGGCCGGTGTTGGGACGTGCTCTTAAGATCATTTGGAGAAAAAATTAATATCGGTTGACCAGAAAATAGGCTCACTGTACAGTGTACACATTGCCAGTGCCACAACCCATTGGCCATCTACATACATTAGAATCTTGATTTTCAGTTTTTTCTCCGGATATCACATGACTATGAAACCAAGAACAGCCCAATAAAGCTAGCCCAAACTCTTGATGGGACTTCAGGCCTCCAAGCAGCCCAACCTTCACTCCTCGGATCTGTTACTAATATTTTGGCCCATCCGGGCTCAGTTTAAAGAAAATCTGGTTTGATTAGCGAGCCCACGTAAATTCTTAACAATCTAAAATTCTTTCGCTTTTGATCTTCATCAGGATCCGCTACTGTACGCTACTTATGCAGTAAGAGAAAAGTATCGCTAAATTTATTTTAATAACAAAAAATTACCATTAAAAGTTTTAACAAAAATAAGAAAATATTTATAATGACAATTTTCTTTTAATAAAACTGTAACAACAGGTGTACTATACAGCAGAAAATTCTTATTCGTTATTTTATGCTACCCATGCGCATACATTATTAGTTTCAAGTGTGGGAACACATTGCTGTAGATCATTGACAAAAAAAGGGCATCTTCATAAATTTCCGTGGAAGAGGCCCTTTCCGTCTACTTTTTGGTTCAAAATTGAAACTAATCTTGTTTACAATTAGCTATTGCGTCCGTGTCTTTGTTTATAATGTTTAACGCTACAACCTTAAAGACAAAGTAGATGGGACAATTCAAGTCGTGGGAGAACAAATTAACTGAGCTTCATATTAATGGTGACAAAGGCAGGCTAGCTATATATATATGAGAAGCATTTCCTAGTTATACAAAGGAAGATGCTCGCTGAAAAGTTTTAAAATTATTTCAAAAAGGATATTCTTATGGCTGTATATTAAACTATACATTTAAAATTGATTGAATTTGACTTTTAATACTAAAGACCTTAAAAGTATCGTAGATAACACCTTAATAACAAAGTAGAACTCATATATATGAAAAATAATATTTGAACTCTATTTGTTCCATTCGATTTCCACTTTTGACTTTAAAGGCTTTAACATGGCACTGTATTGTCATTTTATTTTAAGAATAAAAATAGAGCTCATACATCAATTTCTAAATTTCTCCTTTGACATTCAGCCATAGAAACAATTGCCGGCTCCACCATTGTTCATGTACAAGGCGCTTGTTATCCGGCAGACAGTAAGAGGTATAAATCTTGAACTTTGCTGTTGTTGCCTACTCGAAATTTTTGAGCCGATGCAATAATCTCTGACTTTTAATTATAAATACAAATTTAATAACTCTAAGTGTTAGGAGAAATGGTAGAGGTCTTGAGGGATAATCTCAAGATTGTTGGTTTCAATCTCCATAGTAACGGACTATAAATTATAATTTCTTTTCAGCCAAAAATAAAAAAATTTGATAGCACACAATAAAGATTGATAAGCTTGATTTTGTATACCGCTAATGCTGATCGATCAAACAATTTAAAGTTTTCCTACTTATATATATATATATATATATATATATATATATATATATATATATATATATATATATATCTAGTGACTTTCCTTATTTATTATTTTCAAAGTTCCACTTGCATGGGGAAGGATGCAAGAAATACAGATCAGTTTCAATTACCTAAGCACAGGTACATTATTAAATTAGAAAACCCATAATTGCTTGCGAATGTTAAAGCAAAAAAGGAACAAGAAAAAGTGTGGCATATGCTCCTAAATAATTGCATTTTTTTATTTAATAAAGGTTTTAAAATTGGATTGATCTTATCTATGCTTGGTATACTTTTATTTTAAAATGTATACAATCTCTTGTTGTTCCTTCTAACTTACTAATTAAGCTTATTTACCAACTAAATATATTATACCTGGCATTGCATTTGGTTGCATTCTCTTAGTCAATGCCTTGTGGACCCTAGGGGAGCTTAACCTAATTAAATTTTCCATCTCAACTTGCAATGTCATGATTAGTTTATTGCTTAAACAACTTTTCCATAAGGTAAACAATGTTTTCTTGTAAAAATATCCAAAAAGCCAGTAATTTTACGAATTTGCTTGGAACATTAACAACTTTGCTCAGTAAGGTCTTCAACAAAAAAAGGAATGAACAAACTCAAACATGTAAATTTCATTCTTATTTTTTGTGGCAAAGATAATAGGATTATGATTTTCTACTATAGAGTATTTTTGTTATAATAAAAATATATCGCTACATGTATTGGAGCGAAGAAATATTGTCATTATAATTTTTAACAACAACGATAAAATATTTTTAGTGACAAATGATTATCACTGAAAATCCAAGATAAACAATTAAATATAGCTACTAAGTAATTCTTTTGGGATGAATTAGCCCTTTGACTAGGCTGTGGCGTGCGAAATTACCAACAAAAAAAGAGTCTGCCTTTCATAGCTAGTGAAAAGTTGTCATGTTGAGAAGTCTCATACCTTGCGCATTCAGTCTTTCTGCCATTTCTGCCATCGCTGATGTACGAACTGCCTACTAAATATTGAATATTAATACTACGTGGATTTCTTTCTTTCGGCAATACAGGTGTAGATTTACTTATTTTCTTAATTAAGTATGACAATTTGTTTCGATCTTTAATATGATTAAGTTGTTCTTAGACTGTAGCAAATAATTTCACTGCCAAAAGCAGTTTTTTTTTTTAGTAATAAGAAAATTACATCAAAAGGAAAGGAGTCATCTGACCTTGTGGTCATATAAGGTTACAGACGAATAAGAAAGTGAATACAAACATAGTCTGTGTGACTGCCAAAAGCAGTTAAGTGGCCTTAATGTGTGTTTTCACGCCTCTGCTTCTAACGTCATGTTTTAAAGAAGCCTTTACATTTCAAAATCTCAAATTTCAAATATTTGTGATTGCACTCCTTAGCTTTATTAACAAGGAACTCGCGCACATATTCCATTATCATCTCTGGTCGGAATCTACTCCTCTCCATCAAAGAATATATATATATGCCCCCGTCCCTTCTTCATAGAGATGTCAAACGGGCCGGGCTTGGGCTGCCCGGCCCGGGCCCATCGGGCTTGAAGCGAAACCGGGCCGGGCTGGGCCAAGGGGGCTGCCATCCGGGCCGGGCCGGCTGAGGAGAAATTCTAGGCCCAGTCCAGGCCCTGGCCCAATTTCTAGGGCCGGGCTTGGGCCGGCCCGGGCCCTTTTTTTTAATATTTTTTAAAATTTTCTTATTATTCAATTTTAAATTTCATCTTTAGACATGTCCAATTTTTAAATTTTGACAAATCTAATTTTTATCCTTTTATTTCATTATATGTAATATTCATATATATGTATGTATGTATGTATAGATATATTTATTTGTCTCTCATTTTATTTTTTACTATATGTTAAATCTTTTCTTACTCTTCTTGGTGATCTTTATTAATAAAATCTGAGCACATAACAATTATTACTATTTAAGAGAGACTGTTTCTACTATTTGATATTTTACTTCAAACTAATTGGCCAAAAATCCGGGATTGATACATGTTAATTCCCGAGACGATCTTAAATAATAAGTATAGAAAAATAAATGTGTTCATAGGCCCTCCTCCTTTTATCCGGGCTTGGGACCGGCTGCTTGTAAACAAACAAGCGAAGTTAACAAATTAATAAGAGTAGTAGTTAGTAATTAGAATTTAGTAAGAGTAGTAATTAATAAACAAGAGTACTAATTAGTAAATACTAGTAGTAATTAGCAAGAGTAGTAATTGGAGAGGGAAATAGTAGCAAAGCTTGTAGAAATATAGAATGTTTAGATAAGAGAGAGTAAGAAGATTGGTGTGAAAAATTAGAGAGAAATTGTGCAAATTTATAGATTTTAGAAATTTCACAAAAGACCAAAATACCCCTAAAAACTATCCGTTTATAGTTGTTGGGGAGGGTAAGAGTGTAAAAACCTTTAAAGGAGTTGAAAAAATTAAGTTAAACTAAAATACCCTCCAAACTAGCCGTTATATTGCTGTTGGGGGGGTAAAAGTGGAATTTTGGAAGAATATATCCGTTGGAGGAAAAGGGGGGGGGGAAAAACAAAAAATTCAAACAGGTGGGGCCGGAACCGGGCCCCGAACCGGGCCGGATAACTGGGCCAAACCCGGGCCAGTCCCGGGCCTATTTTCGGGCTGGGCCAGACCCGGGCTTTTCCGGGCTGGGCCTGGCCCGGGCTTTTTCCCAGATTTTGTCGGCCTGGTCCAAGCCTAGGCCCTAAGCCCAATTCCTCCGGACTGGGCCTGGCCCGGGCTTTTTCCCAGATTTTGTCGGCCTGATCCAAGCCTAGGCCCTAAGCCCAATTCTTCCGGGCCAGCCCTGTTCATGAAAGGGCCGGGTCGGCCCGGGCTTTTTTCGGGCGGCCGGGGGCCACCCGGCCCGTTTGACAACTCTACTTCTTCAATTTCGTTACCACCGGGGGGGGGGGGGGGGGGGGATAGATGTGGGCTGCAGATCTGAGTCTCAAAGGCGACAGTGGCTTTGTGCGATAGCAGATCATGGCTGCAACAACTTGATGACAGCGAATCTGGATAGCCTTCACTCTTTGGTTACGATCTTTTCAGACATAATATTTGTACGCAACGACTTGTTCCTCACCTCAAAAAAAAAATCTTTAACCACGGAGTATATAAACTGATAAATGCCCAGCGGAACCTTACTCTACTCCCGAGTAAAATAGAGTACTGATCATCAAAGAAATAAAGGGCTCTTACCATCACTTTCAGTCTTTCACAGAAGACTAGCTAGCAATGAATAGTGGCGTGTGTTCATTAATGTAAAGTACTCTCAAATGGTGAAAGAAGGAGCCCCATGCTTTGAAACTTGAAAAAAGCAGATAATAAAATTTTCTATTTTGAACTTCTTTAACTTGGTTGCTTATTCACTTTTTTGTCTGTACTTGGCTTGATATTAGGGTCTCACATTATATAATATTTGCATACTTGATGTATCTATCTGCATGTGTATTTGAATAATAATAATAGAAGTAATAATGACTTTTTCTTTAAAAAGAAAGATGGGAAGAAGGTTACTTGTCTTCATGCCTTGGCAACCTAATTTCACTTTTCCCAACCAGAATTCTTTTTTTAGTTTTCTTTCCACCGGACTCCAACCATTTCTTAACCAAAATCCATAATTTATCTGCTTTAATAGTAGATAATTAATGGCCCAAATATTTAAAAACTATTTCCCTTTTTTTTACTAATTCTCTTTTTAAATTCGAGTATTTCGGACAGGCTGAGGAAAGTTAGGAAACACAATTTAGCTTTAACGGCCAAAACCCCAAATTTCGCATTTCTTCACTTGCCAAAGAAAAATTCAATCTTTGGTCTTGTAAAACTCAACCTTTTACTCCAGAAAAATTAAAATTTTTTTTTGGATCATCCTCTTTCTCTTCTTCACTCAAGAAATTTCAAAATGAACAGTCTTTGATCTCATATTAATTTAGTTTTACTCTGATCTCAGGTTAATTTATTTTCTTCATAAAGATTCATCAAGTCTTGAAAAAACAGCTCCTTAATCTTGAAATTCAAGCTTTTCTTTTAAGTTTAATTTTTTTTCCATCTGGGTTTTGGGTTTGGTGCTTTGAGGAGGTTGTAATTTTTGTTGAATTAATTGATGCAAAATATATTGAATTTTCCTTAGAGTTTTTGAGTGATGGAAAATAGTAGTGGAGTAACAGTGGTGGGATCGGATGCTCCGTCGGACTACCATGTAGCTCCGAGGAACGAAAACCCCAGCGGCCAGGTCATCACCGGATCAGCGCCTGCTGTCACGCTCCAAGTGGGTGCCTCTCCTCAGCCGCCGCCGCCGGCAGCGTCGGGGATGGCGGCGGCGGCGATGACGTTGAAGAAGAAGAGAGGCAGGCCCAGGAAGTACGGTCCAGATGGTACAGTAACCAAAGCCCTGTCGCCGAGACCCATTTCCTCGTCGGCGCCACCGCCGGTGATAGATTTCTCGGCCGAGAAGCGTGGGAAAGTCCGGCCGGCGGCGGCGAGTAAGCACCAACAACCGTTGGAGAGTTTAGGTAAAATGATACCCTTTTATTTCATCTGTAATATAAAAACTGCCTTTTTTTTTAAGTTTTTTTTTGCATGCATATTGATGGTTTTATATTTTTGGACTTTGATCTTAGTTTTATAGTGGAATTGGTGTTTTAGGCTTTGAAATTTGGATTTTTAGTGATTAATTAGATGTGGGACCTGTGAATAGATGCCCCATCTTGGATCTTGAGGTTAATGGGTAGTTCTGGAAGTGAGGTGGGGAATGGGTGGAATCTTCACCTTGTAGGTGTTATTCTGCTCCTCTTGCCTTTTGGGGAGCACCACAAGTGAGAGACCTGGACTGGCGGATAGAGCTAGATCTTAGAGTCGTGCTTATGTCTGTGATCTACCGCTTAAAAGAAAAGAAGGAAGCACTTTGTTTGCCTTATATGGTGATGGCTTGAGTTGATGCTGTGCTTTAATACTTGTATTGTGACCAAAGATGTTCAACTGGTTACTTTGATATTTTCTAATAATTGATATGGACGATGTGCTTTTTTATTACTAGTATTCATAGGTCGAACTATATTTATTGGTTTTCTTCTCTCTTTATTATCGTTTGTGGGTTTGGTCGTTTGCCGGGAATAAATGTGGAAACCATCGGGCTTCTGTTTGTAAGAGCACAATTCCTTGTTTATCATCCCGTTGTTTTTGGAAGTACTGCATGAAAATTAAGCTGCTGCTGTAGCTCTTTTGTGCCCTGATGTCCGGTTTGAAGGTTTTTATAATAACTTTACAAGGATAACTCAAGATTCTGCAATTTTCTTACTAAACTACGTGCTATTTTATTTTTCTCTTTTCTGTTTTTGCTTTCCTTCTTTATTTCCAGAAATGAACTTCGCTCTATTCTCTTGACTTTTACAGTGGGTGCTGCGTGTTGTCAGTTACTAATCTCTTTTGTTTTTATCTAGGTGAATGGGTTTCATGCTCAGTTGGTGCTAATTTTACTCCCCATATCATCACTGTTAATGCTGGTGAGGTAAAGTGCTAATTTATGGCTTCATATTTCAGGTAGTTTACTGAATGAAATGTTACGGGGTTGTGATTGTGATTACCTTTTACGACATTGTTTTATAATCACATAGTCTTAAAGGAGAGAAGAGATGGATGGTCTTGTTTATAAGAATTAGGTAAGGATGAAATGAGAAAATCATTTCTTCCTGTAGGCCATGTTTAAGTCATAAGTAGTTCCATTTCTGCATTTTGAATATTTCACCAATGTATTCAACTAGTGCTGTCGTTGGAAATGTAAACCAGTGAACATTATCGTTTTCTGTTTTACTATGTTTGTGCTGTGCGATTAGAGCTCTTTAAAGAAGTGCTATGAAGGTACATTATTATTCATAGAACTTTGTTTAGTTGAGGTAGTACTTCCACACTATGTTACATGGACTCTTCGGTTTGCGTGAAGTACCTGTGTCGGACGCTCGACACTTGGTCGTGGGTATGGGATAAGTGTCTGACACATCTCATAGGATATGACATTATCAATACTATATATGGTTTGTTTAATTAGTTATTGCTTTGATAGGAGACAACAAGCTGTCAATTAAAACCAAGTGCATCACACAAAACACCTTTTTATGTTCAAAATAACTAAAAAGCAATAACAAATATGAACATTTTACCGAGTCCATGTGTCTTGCATTTTAAAATATAGACGAGTCCGACACTTGGACACATATCCGATCCGGACACTCGTAACGAGTCCATGTAACATAGCTTCCGCGTCATTTCCTGTTGATGGCCTCTTTTACTTATCATTTCTAACTAGCTTCAAGTCATCAAAATGCTTTCCATATTCGAGTTCACTATTGACTTAATAGCATTACTAATTTAACTGTTGGCGTTTCAGGATGTTACCATGAAGGTCATATCATTTTCTCAACAAGGGCCTCGTGCAATATGCATCCTCTCTGCAAATGGTGTAATTTCAAGTGTTACGCTTCGCCAGCCTGATTCTTCTGGGGGTACATTAACTTATGAGGTGCTGCATTCAATTATGTCTCTCTAAGAGAGTGGTTAATTATCAGGATTGATGGTGTTTGTTGTCAAGCAGTGGACAATTTTATCCATATATGTAATGCATGTGAAAATATGTGATCTTTTACTTCTGATTTTGCTTTGAATTTTCATTGATCCATGAAAAATCTTCATTGATATTTCCGTATTCAGTTGAGGATTGACAAATTCTTAGTCACATGTACAAGGAGTGTGGTAATTTGAAGTTTTCAACTTTAGTTCGGGCATTCCGTTAAATTGATGGCCTCTAGCATACATTCATCTCTTAACGCCTTCACATTTCTTATATCTAAGTGCCCTTGAGGAAATTTTCGGGTCCAAAAACAGGTTTGGGAAAGGAGTCAAAATAGTTAACTCTGTTTGACATATTTAATTTTGCTGTCATACATTTTGTATTTGCCATCATCAAATTTTTTAGCATAATATGTCAATCTAGCAATGTTTACAATTTTTTTTGCTACCATTTTATTTATAAAAAAAAAAGGCCGGAAAAGCATTTTTCATGCATCATGTGCTCATGTCACTGCAGTGGAGCTATCCTAGTGTATAAATTCTATCTAAAATGTTTAATCATGCTGCATTATTTGATAGATTTGACTTTGACTTTAGTTTTTATCCATCCATTTCAGTTACTTCAGATCCCGCTATTGATATATGCTGTATGGCCTTGTTTATAGGAAATGATATATTGGTTATTTGGTTCGTTCATTCAAATCTGCTAAAGGATATTTGAATACTTGGAACTGTACTTAGAATGCATGAGTCTTCATGTTTTATATTGCATAATTTTTTAAGTTTTCCATGTTAGAAGTATGAAGACCTTATAAGCTTCTAAAATCCGCTTATGTTATTTTTCTTGTCCGACACTTCCTGGAAAATGTACCAACTCCTAATTAGCTATTATTGAAAGATGATGATCCTTTTTCTGTAAGAAAGGAAGCTCTTTTAACATGCACTAGCAAACAATAGTATGTTCTGTGATGTTATTTATCAAGAACAGAAACTTTTATTATTTATCATGAACAGAAACTGGTTTAGAACTTTAAACAAGAAGCAATTGTTACCAGTGTTGCTTGGGTCTTAAAAGATTTGTTTTACTGGTAATACCACACGACATTAGGAGCTTCACCTAGTCTTATCCCCATGCATGACAACCGTGACTAGACATGTACAATAAGGGGTGAAATAGTTTGCAGTTAAATGTTGGACTTCGTTGACGTATAGAATTGGCTTAAATGAATATTATTGGCTGAAGGCGGGTTCTTAGTACTTCTACCCCATATTTTATTGAGGCTGTGCTTTCTAAACCTAGCAACTTGTCGTACTTACTAATCCGTGTAGTGGTATTTGAATCACCTTGATTGCTCTTTCGCCTTAACTATTTTCAAGCTAAATATTAGGCTTTCAGTATATGGTATGAGATAATAATTTTGCCTGACATTCTTGATGAAATGTTAAATTTGACGAAAATGTAATCTCTTCCCCCTGTTTTTCTTCAGGGTCGTTTTGAGATACTCTCCTTGACTGGATCATTTATGCCAACAGAGAGTGGAGGAATAAGGAACAGATCTGGCGGGATGAGTGTTTCCTTGGCAAGCCCAGATGGACGTGTTGTTGGGGGTGGTGTTGCTGGTCTGTTAGTAGCTGCCAGTCCCGTTCAGGTATGGCCTCCTTTCAACATCGGTTCAAAGCGGCAAGCGTTCTGACTTCCAAGTCTTGGGAATACCTTCGTAATCTAGAAGGTTTCTGCTTGTGCATCGTGACTCTATCCAATTCCAATTGAGATCACTTATTTTTCCCACGTTTATACCTCTGAGAGAGATACACAGAACCAAACTGTGGACCTTCTTGATGAAACAGATTATTTTGATTATAAATGAAGTGATCTTATGTGTTACAGACCTAAAAAGTGGGGCGGGCAATTGCACTAGTTGACCTCTAGGATATAATGAACAACCTTGCCATTTCAAAGGCTAACGTCATTCTTTTTTGCATGATATAGTGAAACTTTTTGCTGGGCTATGAGTCATAGAAAAAATCTGATTCATTTTTCTCTTGATAAAAATCAGATCGTGGTGGGCAGTTTCTTGATGGGGAATCAGCACGAGCAGAAGACTAAGAAACCGAAGGTGGAGTCATTCACTACGCACACAACTACTGCTGCCATTCCTGTATCCAGCGTGGAGATGGAAGAAGCATATGGTGTGCAGGGACAACACACTTCAAAGAAAATCCTTTCACCCTCTTCCTTCCGTGGAGAAAACTGGTCTTCCTATGCCCCCGACTCGAGGAATAAGCCAACTGACATTAATGTAACTCTGCCGGGATAATTTTCAAATATGAGGTTTGCTGCTGACCCACATCGGTATAAAGACTCCAATTGATGAATCTCACTTCTCTTGTTCGTTTGTCTGTGAACCGTATCGACATTGTGATTTCAGGCGGGAGTTTATGTTTCATTCTGTGCTGTAGTTTAACTAGTTAGTGGATTAGGTGACCCTCTTCAGCTGCTGTTCTGTTGTATTTATTTGGATGTATCGCTTACCCATGAATTTGCCTTACGTCTGAGTTATGCGCAGTGATCTGTTGTGATCTTAATACTAGTGCTTGTAGTATTTTCAAGTTCTTGAGCTCGCTCACCAGTTTTCCATGCCATAGATACCTTTCGTATTTTCTGTATGCAGATTCACGATGTTCTTTTCACCAAAAAGATCATATGATGAAATCAATTATTTGTCAACAAAGATTACTTAATGGCACTAAATCTGTACTAAACCTCAAGTGCATCAGAGAGAATCTAGGGTCAGGTGATTAAATAGGAGATGAAGATGAGAGTAGCATATGAGAACATGGAAGGCCTTTTTCTGGATTCTACTTTGTTTGGTAGATACCTTATGGGTTTATTTCACTTTTCTCCTTACTTTGCACGGTTTTCTAAATCAGCCGCGAAATCCATAATTTTTTGAAAATAGTCGTATTATGTCTTATCATCAATTTTAGTCTATCTGTTAGCATTTTTTTTTTTTTATAGATTTGGGAGTACTTTCGTCAATTAAAAAATGTGTCCCTCCTGCTTCTCTTTCGTACCCGATCAACACACAACCACTCACAGCCGCAATGATGGGTGTTAGTTGGGGTTGGATGGTGGCGATAAAGGGTGCCATGAGTATGGCTACAATGATTTGGTGTGATGGTTGGCAGGGGGGATGGGGACAATGTCACCGTTAGAACCAGTGGTGGCAAGGAGGAGACTGGTGGTGGCAGCAATTAGGAGACCATAGGACATTGGCGGTCGATGGTGATATATTTTGACTAATTAAAATGGGTGGAGAACATTGGTTTTGTCTTTGGCTTTGGAGAAGTCAGCTGGTATTGGGTTTGGCGATGGGTGGTTTCTGATGGTTGTAGCGATGGTGGTCATGCTGGGTTTGGATGGTGATGGGGTTGTGAGTGGGGTTTATAATTGGTGGTGGTGTTGATGGTGATGGTTGGGTGGGTGGGGGAGGGGGGGCTGACGGGTGTGGAGGCAATGATGACGTGGTGGGTTCGGTAGGGGGAAATGGTGTGTCAACAGTGTTGTTGGCGTTGTCAGAAGCGATGGAGACGACCCCAAGGCGGACAATGGTGTTGTCGGAGCTGATGGGGAGTTGGACCAGATATCATTTGAGAAGTGTCACATGCATAACGTGTGTCCTTTTTGCCTTAAAGGCATGTAACGATTTCAAGAAAATATGAGTTCATGCACTATATAAAATGATGGCGGGGCTAGTTCAAAGACTGATTTCAAGAAAATATGAGTTCATGCACTATAAAAAAAAAAATCGGGCAAAGTACAAGGAAGAAAAGTGGAATAAGCCCACATCCTATTTTGCTAGTATAATAGAATTTTTTTCTTAAAGGTATTTTTCTTTTTGGTTATAAGTACGAAATATACGCCAACATACAAGAAACATTGATAAGGTCCAAATCAAAGACATTATAAATCCAAAAGAGAAATACAAAGTCGGACGACATTTTCGTTCGTAGTCCAAATAAACCCTGGACGCTAAACATGAAGAATTACAACAACTGATAGGAGTTTATGCATTGCAATTAGGTACAGGGAAGAGAGAGAGAGAGAGAGAGAGTACCCTGGGAACAAAGAGTTCGTCTAGAACTAATTTCATTTTTAAACTTTCGAAAGCAGTGTGCAGCTCCTCCACCCCCAGCCAGCTGAAGTTTGCTCTAAATGTTTGTTTTCTTCTTTTTGGTAATTGAAATTGGAAGCACCCTGTAAACATTTTAGTTCGTTGACGTGTGCGCTCAACAAGCTGACAATGTTACAATTCTAGCATCAAGTCTTCTCTTTACCAATTGACGGGGTTTTTAATTAATTTGCGTGAATGGATGCTAACTTTGCACGAGGTGTTATTACAAGGCAAGACAAGATTGCCACTAAAAGATCTTCAGGGAAAAAATGAAGTATACACAATCAAAAGTAGAGTCTACTTATTAGTCCTCTATTTTCTAAGCAAAAAAAGCCTTTTTAATTAACTAATGATAACCTTGAGACCGATGAAGCGTTTGATGAAGACAACTTAATTGAAAATTTAAATAAACAGAATTTTGGCTCCTAACTCTTACCTTCATAGAACGAAACATCTTGGATCTTTCATCGTGGCATGAAAGATCAAGAATATAGGGCTGGCAACCTTGTATACACTATTTCATGCTTCATTTGTCCCTAAAATCTCACCTTTTGTTACTAATGTACTTGTTAGCGAGAAAGCAGATGCAAAGAAACTGTGGAGGTAGACTTTCTCATGCAAAGTCATCATTAGCGACAAAAAAACTGAGAAAGTTTCCCTCTTCAGTGTCTTGCCCGTACAAAAGGAATGGCTGGAAATTTCATGGTGCCTTCTTGGCTACTTAATTAAAGTTTCATCGGCTCTGCCAATGGAAACTTGATGCATATTCAAAGTAAAACTCGTAGAAAACACGTCTTGGCTGCTATATTGATAAGCCCATGAAAGCACATCCTGGCCTTCAAAACATCACCCATTTTCTGGTAAAACAAAGTTACCCATTTGGCCATAATACTGGGAATGAGAGTTGTCTGGACACTCGCAATCCTAGGGGCGATTCTGTGTGCAGCTATTTCTCTTGTATATTGTAAATTTTGGGCGCAATCCTATGGCAATCAGCTCGCGTTTTCGTCTTAGCATTTTATTTAGTTCTCGGCCTTTAACACTGTTTTACGTGCCATCCTTGCGAAAAGCTTTAGACCATCTGCCAATGAAGGTGATGGGTTCTTCGCGCGGTTTCTCCAATTCGCTTGCGAACCAGAGGAAGCGCACGGTGAAGAGATACTTGACACTGACATGGGCAACACCAATGACGGCTATAAACATGAAGACGACGACCACGACGAAGATGATCAGGGTAGCTCTGGTTCATCAGATGGTTATGACGAGGACAATGAAGATGATGGTAGTGATGACGAGGTTGGTTGGGACAATGACGACGACCAAGTTGACGACAATTTAGACAGCAGAATCAACGAATTCATTGCGAAGGTCGAAAGGGGATGGAGGGAAGAATCGTTGCGAGAGAAGCTCCACGATGTATATGTGGATTGACATGAAATTGTTTATGTACGATTCAGGTTTCATTTTGTGTATCGAGTCTCATAAAGACTCCCTCGTTTCTTTTGTTGGGGGTTTATATGTTCATGTTAATGTTGTTATGGGTCGATTGTGTATATTTAATCACTTGAGATATTGACATTCAAAAACGTACAAAAATAACAGAAAATTTTTACTTTGCCCATGAGATTGAAAAGTTTGCTTGGGAAAGTGTTTGTACTCGCCATAGTTTTGACTCTTGTCACAAGGATGCATGTTAGGAGCATTAGTATATACTCCAGTATTCTTTCTATGCTAAGTCCTGTGTAACAATAGCTTAACGGATGGTTCGTTGTTGAATTGTTGGCTTGCTTTTGGACTTAAAATGCGAACTTTTAGCATTGGAGACCTGACCTCTAAGTTTTTGTAGCTTGAGTACGCCTTAAGAAATAGTCAATGTGACAGTAATTATAATTTAAAAACTAATACGTGCTTTCCTTCATTTATAAAAATTAAGACGCTTAAAACGCTAGAGATAATGGTTGTTTGTCGTCGGTGCGATCCTGTGACCCAAAATCCTTTAAATATGTCAATAGCTCATTTTGTATAGGTGCAGCTGTGATAAATTTATTGTTCACATCAGATTCACCCCTGAACCAACAATTATTTCCTCAAAAATGGTAATGAGATAGAGGCAATGAAGGTAGCATTGCCTAGGAAAACTGGTGTGCTTTCACTCACTAGTTTTTCTTGTATTACTTGGATATTCTTATAAGTTGCATCCCATAGATACCTTTCGTACTTTCTGTATTCAGATTTACGATGTTGCTTCACCAAAAAAATCCTATCATTAAATAGGAGATGAAGATGCGAATAGCAAATGAGAACATAGAAGGCCCGTTTCGGGATTCTACTTTCTTTAATTTGTTAGATGTGTTATGTGTTTATTTCACTTTTCTCCCTCTTACCTTGTTGGGTTTTCTAAATCAGCCCCTGGGGAGCCCTAATTTCTTGAAAGTAGTCCTCGTATTATGTCCGTCGTCATTTGAGTCCCTCTATTAGCAATTTTGTTAAAAATTTGGGAGAATCTTTGTCAATTAACAATTGTGCCCTTCTTCCTCCTCTTTCTTCTTCGCTCCGTGGTCAACACATCATCACTCATTCACACACAATCACAACTGCGATGATAGGTGTGATTTAGGGTTCAATGGTGGCAATTAAGGATGGAGGGGTGTGGCAACAATAATTGGTTGTGACAGTTGGGAGGTGGAGGGGGACGGTGGTATCGTCAAAGCCGGGTGGTGAAGAGGAAATTGGTGGTGGCGGCTATGAAGAGATCATAGGAGATTGTCGGTCGGTGGTGTTATTTTATAACTAAATAAAATAGATGAAAATCAACAGTTTTGGGAAGAGATCGGTGGAGATCAGTAGTTTTGGGGTTGGGAATGGTGGCGACAAGTGGTCCCTAATGGTTGCAGCTGTGGTGGTTTGTTGAGAGTGGTCGCCATGCTGGGTTTTGATGGTGGTGGGGTTATGAGTGGAGTTTAGGATTGGTGATATTATTGATGATGATGGTTAGACAGGGAGTGGGTTGATGGGTGTGGAGGAAGTGATGGTGTGGTGTTTGTCGGGGGAAAAGGTGTGCAACAATGTTAGACGGTGGTGTTGTCGGAAGCGTTTGAGATGCCCTAGAGGCAGACGATGGTGTCGTCGGAGCTGATAGGGGGTGGACCAGAAACTGCTGGTGGGTAGGCTCACATGCATGATATGTGCCATTGTACGAAATGACGAATCTAACCCTCAATTTAACTGGAAAAAAAAAACAGAGGAAATAAAATGATGACGGAGTGTAATACAAGGACTAATTTCAAGAAAATAGGATTTCATGCGCCGATTAAACAAAACCGGGCAAATTAAGAGGAAAAAAAGGTAGAATAAGCCCACATCCTATTTTGCTTGTATAATCGCAATTGATTCTTGCTCTTTAAGTTTTTTTTTCCCCTTTTTTTGTGGCTATAAGTACGAAAAATATACCATCATCCAAAACCAGTATCCAAAGACATCATAGACGCTAGAAAAATGTGAAGTCGGACGACATTCCTATCCGATAGGAGTCCATATTACTAAAATAGGCAAAAGACTGTCAAGTCTAAAAAATCACTGCTAGAACTCGAGTACAATCAATAGGCGAGACGACCTAAATTAACCTGTACACTGGCATTTTGTTCGTTAAGATTGAAGATGCAAAACCCAAAGAAAAATAAATGCATTAACTAAGATAGGGTATAGTAACACTTTCAGTTTTGATTTTCTATTTCTAAAAAAATAAAAACCAAAATCAGTTTAATTTTTTTACAAAAACAAATGGGTGTTTGATTACCCAATTTTTATTTTGAGTTTTTTCTTTGGTGGTGGTTTGCGGTAGCGGTGGTGGTGGCCGACAGTGGTGGTGGAGGGCCACCGACGGTAGCTGCCGACCTCAAGAGGAGGCTACCGATCGCCAGCAGTGGCTGTTGGTCGCTGGCGGTGGTCACTAGGCCCGGCGATGGGAGGGTGGTGATGGTCTCAAAATAAAAACCAAAATTGAAAACCAAAAACTCATTTTTGGAGTTTTTAAAAACAGTTTTGTTTTATAAACTGTGTAAAATGAGTTTATTTTCTCCAATTTACAAAACTGAAAAATTAAGTGTTACCAAATGAAATCTAAATACAGAGTAGCAGTTTATGCATTCCGCTTAGGTACTGGGAAAAAAGACAGAAAGAAAACCCCAGTAACAAAGAGTACGTTTAGAATTTATTTCATCTTTAAACTTTGAAAGCAGTGTTTAGCTCCTCCACCCCCACCTAGCTGAACTTTGTTCCATTTTTTTATTTTATTTTTTGCTATTCAAATTGACAGCGTCGTGTAAACATTTTCGTTTAGCGACGTGTAGGCTCTGCACTCTAACGATACTTTAATTTTGGCACCAAGTCCTCGCTTTACCAGCTGACTGGTGTTTTCATTAAGTAGCATGGACAGATGTTGACTTCGCACGAGATGTTATTATAAGGCAAGATAAATTGCCACTAAAGGATCTTTAAAGAAAAGTAATATAAACGGTCAAAAGTAGAGTTTTTTGTTATTCAAATTGACCGCATCAGTGTAACATTTTAGTTCGGTGAGTGATGTGTCTCGGTACCCTCATAATGTTTCCATTTTGGTACCAAGTCATCGCTCTACCAATTGATGGGCTCTTTTGTCAATTTGCGTGGATGGATGTTAATTTGTCACGAGGTGTTATTACACAAGGCAAGATAAATTGCCACTAATTAAAGATTGTTAGCGAAAAAGCTAAACATAAATGGTCAAAACTAAAGTCAGTTATCAAGCCTCTAATTGTAAAAGGCAAAACCTTTTTGATTAACTAACGATAACCTGGAGACAGATGAAATGCGTATTGAATGCAAGTTGAATTGAAAGATTTAGATAAATAGAAGTTGACTCCTAATTAAGTCTTACCTTCATGGAATGAAGCCTCTTGGATCTTTCATTGTGGCGTACAAGATCCATGTCCAAGAAAATAGGGTCGGCCGGCTAACTTGTTTACTATTTCATGCTTCATTTGTCGCTAAAACTTAACATTTTGTCACTGATGCATATTTTAGCGAGAAATCAGGTGCAAGCAAACTGTGGAGGAAGACTTCCACCAAATGCTTGTTAGCAACTAGTGCAGCTATAACTAGGGCATATTCTATTATGCTGTTAACCTCGAATCATTCTGATATCTTGGACATCCAAAGTCATCACTAGTGAAGTTTCACGGAAAAAAAAAGAGAAAGTTTCCCTCTTCATTGTTTTGACTACTACACAAAAGGGATGGCCGGAAATTTCATGGTTTCTTCTTGGCAAAGTAAACTTTCATCAGGTATGCCAATGTATACCAAGTTCATACTCAAACCAAAATTCTTAGAAAACGCTTCATGGCTATATATTATGTTACTCAAACGGACCTATAAAAGGACATCCTGGCGGACCTGTCGTTCAAAGCATCGCCCATTTTCTGGTAGAAGAAGTCACCCATTTGGCCATAATACAGGGCATGAGAGTTGCCTGGGCACTCGCACTCCTGGTGGTGATTCTGTGTGCAGCTATTTCTCTGGTGAACAGTATATTTTGTGTGTCATCCTATGGCAATCAGCTCGGGTTTTCTTCTAAGCATTTTATTGAGTTTTCGGTCTTTAACACTGTTATATGTGCCATCCTTGCGAAAAGTTTCAGACCATCTGCTGATGAATGTGATGGGTTCTTCGCGTCGTTTCTCCAATTCGCTTACGAACCAGAGGAAGAGCGCGGTGATGAGACACTTGACAACGATTGGAGCGACACCAATGAAGGCTATAAACATGAAGACGACGATGAAGATGATCAGCATAGCCATGGTTCAGATGGTTACGACGAGGACAGCGACGATGATGGTAGCGATGACGAGGTTGGTTGGGACAATGACGATGAAGTCGACGACAATTTAGAGAGCAGAATCAACGAATTCATTGCAAAGGTTTTAAGGGGATGGAGGGAAGAATCTTTGAGGGAGAACCTCCACGATATATATGTGGATTGACTTGGAAGTTGGTTTTTTTTTTTGTTTTTTGTAACACCCAGCTAGGTTTCAGTCTGCATATTAAGTCTCATGTAAACTCCCTCGTTATTGTTCGGGATTTATGTGTTTGTACTACTCTTTTATTTGTCAATAATGTGTATTTGATTGCCGTAGATCGATATTGAATCAAAACGGCACAAGAAGAAAATTTTGCTTACAAGTGTTTGTAGTCCATGCTTTCTAGTTTTGGATTTTTGTTACAAGGAAGCATGTTAGGAGCATTCGTATATTGTACGTACTCTTTTTATGCTAAGTCCTGTATAACACTTACTAGCTTCATGTATCATTCGTACTATGCTGTTGAAGTATTGGATTGCTCTTGGATTTAGAATGCAATGTTTTGGCCTTGGAGATATCTATAATTAGGAGACTTAAAACCCTAGAGATAATGACTTGCATATTGTTAGCACAACTGTATGCATGACACAACATCCTCTAACTATGTCAGTAGCTCATTTTTTGTGTACATGTAGCTGCGGCAGATTTATTATTCACATTAGATTCACCTCAGTTCTTAAGCCTAAATTAACCACTAATTATTTGCTAAAAAATACTAATGATATCATATAGTTCGGACAGTATAATGCTTGATCTAGCATGAATTAAGCTTTAAACTTTCAGAATCTTACAACTCAAACAAATAATACATGTCTTAGGTAATATCTATATCTAGCTATTCCTCTCGCTCCTAGAGTAAGTTATGACAATATGGTCGAAAGAAAGAATCTCTGATTTGGATGTGAGTTTAACTACACAGAGAGAGGATCATGTGTCAAAATATCGACCAAACAAGTTCATCCATTTCTTTTGCCTGTGGAGAACTCGGAAAGGGATATGTCACAACTTACCAAACTTAAACAAAGGAAACAAGTTTGTGTAGAAGAAATACACCTAAAACACTTGCTTGGAATGACCGAAATGGTAATGCGTTTATCATGCAATATATCGCTTTCTGTTTGTATTTAAGCATGAACCTCCAAACAAAAAGACGCGTGCAAGAAACATGATGCCTTCGTGAAAAAACTTAAATATTTTTGCTAGCAAGCTTAAACGAACGTGTGAAGGACGGAAAAAAGGTAATAAGAAAGGGAAAGTAAGTCAATGACAAGATATATATGTAGTTATTGTCTTTGTATGTAGCCCTCAACACCATATACATTTACATGATAACATGTTTTCAAATGGTTATTATCTTTTTATATATTCCATTCATGCATATGGGTGATATGATTAGCTAAATCTCAACTTACAACGACTCCAACCTATTTGAGGTCAAATGTTCTTGCACCAAATGTCTAACCGTCATTAAGAAGCTTAAGTCACATAAAATCGAGTACGTAGATTTTGCTTGCTTAGTAAGCAGAGCACCGTGGTTGACAAAGTGGTAGTCTTTTTGTAATGGTGAGACAAAGTCGTCTTCTCATCATCATGCAAGCAAATTAAATAAACATATTTATTTATACTTAATTAATTTGTTGTCCTTTAACAACGTTATCATCAGCACTTTCCAGATTGTTTTAGCGCCAACTTTAATTAGTGATAACTCAGAGTTGCTTGATTTTATATAATTGTTTTCTCCAATGAACTCTTTCCCCCTTTTTTAAACATGCATATTCAAGCATCATCAGTTTGCTCAAAGGAAATATATACCGGAGCCAGGCCAGAGATTGACGTTATCATTTTTGATTGCCGCTCATTAGTCAAATATTTTCGCCATTGCAAGTTTTCTTTTAGTGGTCATAGGGTAAATGAGGTAGCTCATGTCATGGCCGAGCATGCTCGTAAGGAACAACATAGGACTACATGGTGTTCTATACCACCCGTGTGGTTGATTAACTCTATCCGGAGAGATGTTAGATTTTGTTAATTTTTGTCATTAATACATTCATATCGATTGAAAAAAAAACACATGCATATTCGTGCTCTTAAATATTCAATTAATGCCATAGAGTTTCTATAAAAAAGAATGGTTTGATGCAGAGTCTTTGAAGTCCACCGCTTGCACATTTTTATTACAAATAAAACATTTTTTCTTAAGGTTTTACAATTATATCGATTGGATATGGTGCATGATATCTCTACGCTTTCTTCGTGATAAAGTATGTACCATGAACCCCGACGGAAAAATTTTCAGCTGAATAATTTTTAACACGTAGAAATACTTGTCACCAACTGACCCAACCTGCAATCAGGAAGAATCCCAAACTGGGGGTCGGATATTTGTGCGAGTGGTTGCAAACTGATCCCAATAACGGAACCCATTTAGCGGGATCTGGTCAGCTGCTAAAAACTTTAGAAAGAACAAGATTGCTGCTATTCTATTTAATACTATACACTAATGCCGATAATGTACTGAGATATCTTTGGCACTTCAAGGGGGACAGTGGAAACGGGCAAGTTCTGAAATGGTGAATCTGAGCCTGAAATGGAACTGCAAACCTTATGGAGAATCCTTGGCCCGTACGGAGGTGTTCTACTTTCAGGTCAAAGAAGCACCCCTCAACTTGGTATCTCAAATTGTATCCTTGCCCATCTAGAAACAATATGTGGAAGTGACAGGTTCTCACGAATGAAGATATCGTAGGAATAACCTAATCCTGTGAATAACTCTTCCCTAGCTGTAACATCACCTATCTACGTTTTTCCGGAGGTGGAAACGGCTCAAGGGCTGACCAACCTTAAAACTTCTATCG
The DNA here is from genome assembly GCA_033070095.1 of Escallonia herrerae. Classification (NCBI taxonomy): domain Eukaryota; kingdom Viridiplantae; phylum Streptophyta; class Magnoliopsida; order Escalloniales; family Escalloniaceae; genus Escallonia; species Escallonia herrerae. Next base: position 753,012 of record JAVXUP010000095.1, on the reverse strand, counting down.
AACCCCAGAACCCTTAAACACCGTTTCAATTGCTGACAGCGTTGGAAACTGTGTAATAAGGTTATATATATAAAGATTGACATCTAAAAGAAGCAGCATGGTCAGTAGAATCAGCAATTAAGCGGAAACAGTGTAGAACCAGTTCTCAAGGTGTTGAAGATAATTGAATGGATCAAGGTAATACATGTATGCATCATCCTAACTGAACAGCTAATATAAGTGCACAAATGAAATTGGGCAACATTCTGCGCTTTATAGCATTTATCAGCCAGTCAGTTCCCAAGCAACACATCCACTAACCAAGACCTGCTGTAGTATTTTTTCGTGGTGCATCTGCCTTAATACGAGGAGGCCTAACAATACGGTCAATGAGCCCGTACTCCAGAGCTTCCTGAGCATTGAAGCGCTTCATCCGGCCTAAGTCCTTGTGAATCTGCATATTTAAAGTCGAAATCTTTCAAATAAAATGACCAACGAAGAGTAAAGAAAATTATCTTTACTACGACAAAGAAAGAGATGTTGAAGGTCTGGTTTATCCCATGTTCAAACCTTTTTTTCTTTTTGATAGCATAACCAGAATCAAATGGGAAAGCTCCAGCTTGTTTACAGCCTATGGTTTTCGCAACAATATCCTGACATCAGGCTATTCAGAAAAAGGTTCATTGACAGGCAAACTATACCTTGTCAACAGGCTGGCCTGTCTTCTGAGCCAACTCTTTGAAAAGGTAGTCTCTGATTCTGAGAAGTTCATCAGCTTCATTACGAATGTCGTCAGCCTGCCGATAAAAGTTTCATCTATATATAACCACGTCAAATGAAAAAATTGTCTGCTGGAAGATTATATACTATAAGCTTCTTTTCCTAAAATATACTTCAAACCTGACCACGAGCAGCCCCAGCAGGAGATTGTAATGCAATTCTTGAAAGCGGCATTGCAAAGCGGTTACCCTGCAACATCCGATATAGATAAGATATAGGGACACCAGGAACCACATTCAGATCTCAAAACGCAAGGTAAATCGACTAGAAAAAGTTGATAAATGAGATAGGCAACTGGCAAGTTTTCGTGGACACTGACATGTTATAGTATAGGCCGTAGCACTCACTACGAATAACAGAGTATCTAAGAATTCTCCTTTTTTATGTCGAGTGTCCTAATTATTAGTCAAGATTTGACTTAGATGAAAATTGAAGAAACTCACAGCCTGAAAGTATTCTCTAGCACTCATAACTGTTACCCCAAATGTTCTGCTGCATTAATAGCATCTAAAGATAATTACAGAATAAAGGTTTATCCACTTCAACTTCTCATTGATAAAGTGCATAAACGGTTTATCCAACACTCCCCTGTCAATTTCTTGTGATATACTGTCGTCACAATTCAATCTTACCTGCCACAGATTTACCATCAAGGGAAAAGAATATACCTTTTCTCCAGCAGCAAGAAGAAAGCCGGCCAGATTATAGGCATAGCCCACACAATGCGTGCCAACTGGACTTTGCAAGCTTTGCATTGTGTCGTAAATAGCCATGCTTGGAGTAAGCTGCCAAAAGAGTGGAACAATAAGCAGAAGATAAGTAAAAACAAAGCAGAAAACTTTTTGTTAAAGCTTGATTGACAAATAACTCACATCTCCACCAGGACCATTGATGTACATGTACATCTTTTTGGAAGAATCAACACTGTCAAGATACAGCATTGTTGCTAGGATTTGGTTGCTGAATTCTTCGTCTATATGTTGCCCAATAAAGATAACCCGTTCGCGATACTGCACCACAAACAGTTCAGTAAACTTCATCTCCTTTATAGTTTTTTGTTCTAATACAAAGTGTACATCAGGTAGGAAATTGTTCTTTGCAAAATTCAAACCACACATATACTTGTACAAGAAATGGAGAGAATACAGGATCCCCATTCCCATTAGCAAACAGAAACCAGAAGGGGAAAAAAATGCAGTTTCGAGTTTTGGCAAGCTTCGTTAATTGGATTGACAGGATAGATTGCTACAACCATCCGAGCAAGACATAGGTGGCAGATAAGAGAATAGGGGACTAGATTCCCATTGCATGCCATAACCGTGTTGGAAGTTAATGTCTCATGGTCATAAGATAGGTTGCCGACCTACAAAATCATAGGAAATGCCAAAATTGACTTACAAGGGCATTCCACAAATCCACCCATTGCCAAGTTCCCTCACCAGGAGTCCTATATGGCACTCTTGGCGTCCCTATGGGCATCATTCCAACACGTGCTCGAGTTGCTTTACCATCACAAGTTCTGCAATTTAAGAATGCATCATTATGCACCTTATACATGTTGAATAGTCGCTAAAAAGAACATTTGTACAATTGCTAAGAGATCCGTAAAATACAAAAAGGCAGCCTAGATATGATCACTGCATCATGAACGAAATGTGATGACAGATTATATGCTTCCGAAAGATAACCTTTCAAGGCTTATATCGCCATTTTCGTATTTGCATGATCAAGCCTAAGTACAATAGTTTGTCAAATGAAAGCTCTCACCTCTATAATCTTCCTAAAATGCTTGAGATGCAATCTGTAAATAGGGCACAATGCGCAATGGCATATATGCACAAAAATAAGCACACGGCAGTACTTACTACTTATAATAGGTACTATATATAAATTTCAAGCAATCATCAACATATGACAACATTGAAACAAAGGGAAAGGACTGCAAAGGGAGGGAGAAAACAGTGAAAGTTAATAAAAAGCAACATAAAAAGGTGCCTCACATTAAACCTATGCGGAACATAAGAAGAACCTACAGTTTGTATGCGCACAGGGGCAAGGCCACATGTAATGTAGGATCAGCAGTTGCCACCTAGATTTCAGATCACACAAAAATAGGATAGATGCACGGTGATAAAAAAAACTCCTAACTTTAAGTTGAAAAAGAAGTCATTTTCTCCACTTTCTTGTGTTTATCCTTCTTTAGAATCTAATATCGAAGTGACAAAGGCCGCACCATATGTGCGTGTGATATAGATGTCAGTATCTTATGATATACCTCAAGATACACGACAATATTAGACTCTGCACGATAGACATGCAGAATGCTGCAGTAGTGCGCCAAACATCATCTTTAAAATTGTATGAATACTGAAGCTTCATAAGCTTCCCGAACTGGTTTATCTCATGTTGTGTAGTATATCGTAAGATACAGCTCAGTAACTATTAATCAGAAAAAACAATATACGAACGTTAGGAATTCATCATATAATATTGTGTATCGTAAGATAAGTATTACGCATCAGGACCTCTATCACAAGATACGAGTGATAAAATGTCTATTTAGATAAGTTTTAAGTAAAGCAACAACAGAAAGAAGGAGTCACATGCCATATTCTAGGGTTTTAGTCTATATCTACTAAACAGCTGAAGCTATGGTCTCAGTACAATATCTGAGTATCTTCTCCATTTTTCCCATTTGTCTCTTTGTGAACTCCTATGATAGATTTAGTAGATGTAAATGTTGATGTAACTCATTGTTCTTACCACTTGCCAAACGAGACTTATTTAGTAGGTGATTGCTATTTGAGTTCAACTCGATGTTTACATGGTACAAAATATATCATTGAGTTCCCAAAAATTTCAGAGGAAAAAATCTAATGGAACGGAGCTAGTATACAACTTAGAGACATGCACGTTATAAGCGTAAATGAAAAGCCATAAATAAAAACAACGGGTACATGTACCTGGATTCGATGCTTTTATAAACTTTATCGTGAAATTCAACATTCAAGTTGCGCTTTGCAATTCCAAATGAATCTGCCAAAATTAAAGAAATTGACGATAACCCAATTGCTTGGAGAGGAAAAATTGGAGACATGAGTTAGTGGGTAAGAACAAACTTGGAGATTGAAGCCTTAAACCCACAAAAACCTTGGTGGCACAGCTGTAAGAAGAATGAAAACAGTTTTCATCAGTTTCAATGAAGAGATAGATACACTTCACATGTACAGAGGGTGGGTAAGGGTGGGGGTGGGGGGGAGTAAGTTAGGCACCTGAGGGAAGGCTGAGGAATTCCGTTCTGGGAGTGTAGGCATGACGAAGAAGCTGTTGAATGGAGGGATAGTGCCATTTGTTGCAGAGATGAAAAGAGACAGAACGATTCTAGGGGAAACGAAAAGATGAAGCAGAAGGGTGCTAAGGGGCTGGGTCTGGGTCTGACCCGGACTCCCAACAACTTAAACCCGACCCAGCCATGGTCAGGCCACGGAACGGTCTATATGCAATTTTACACAATTAAACTAAGCAGTATGAAACTTTTTTCAAGGACCTTTCAAAATGAAGATGGAGACCCAAAGCAATGAAGACCTTTTAATTATGTTTGCTCCTTCAACAATAATATATTTTCATGGATTTGCTTGCTCTATTCTTCTCAGATTCTAATCATAATCATATGTAATTAAACTGTTTGAAAGCAGCCTTCAATTCAAATTTAGCCTACTTTACTTTGAAGTATTTTTCTCATAAAAGGTATCTCAAAAATTCTTCAATAATAAGGTTGTGTCATTGTCACCTTATTAGTGTCAGTAGTTCCAAAACAAAAGGCCACCTAGCTAGACCAAGAGCTCATATTGGGAAATTCGGTCTGTTGCTCGCCCCTCTCTCTAAAGGTAGCATGAGGGTGAGTGTTAACGAGCACCTTGAATGGGTCCGGTTCGCTAGGTCTGTCGCCTTGTAGCCAATAAAGTTGCGGAACAAAGCTCGATGGAAGTAGCTTGAATGGGACTTTAATGAGAGATAAGCGATTCAAGGATGAAGGCGGACATTTATTCTGAAAGTCGGGTAGCCTGTTCTTTTCAATGCAATTACCTCACTCTTTTGCCTTTGAGGCATCATTCGTAATTCAAGCATATTTAAGCCGTATTCTCAAAATACCTATATCTTTTCTTTCTCTCATTGAATTTTTTTCTTTTGACATTTTTTACAAATTATTATGACAAATTTGGAACATGTAAACAGTGAATTTGAACTCTGATAACAATTACAGAGTGGATGTGTATCATTGACAAGCTAAATATAAAAAAAGACTAAAAGTCAAAAAAATTCATGAACAACTAAAACAAAAAATTCAATTAAATAAGGGCACTTTCGAGACAACAATATCAATAGAAATACGCACACAAATTGCACGTGACAACCAAACTAAGACCGTGTTGCTAGCCCTTAAAGTGAAGTTCTAATAGGTTGATACTCCAAACAATTAATTGGATGTTGGGGAATTTTTTTTTAGTTTTTTTTTTCTAAGCAAAATTCATTAAAATACATTATCCATTACAACCTAAGGCAATATTCGAATGGATATCCCTGGAACAGCTAAGACAACGCATCCGAACGGATGACCCACATGGCCTTGAAGGAAAGCACAATAAACATAAGAACTACACGTATTTGGGATTACCAAATTAAGGGGTAGCCAGCGATAGGACGATGCAAAAGATTGCAGCAAATCCCTAGCTCCCACACAAACAGTGGTGAGAGCCATGGGCCGCTTTGAGTGGCAGTTTACATTACTGCCGCGGCTTTCATTGGAACTCCAACAGCAGCTGAAGGGGGTCCTCTCAAGATCGGATCGAAGCGATTCGCAGCTCGAACAGAATGTGCATCCTTTGAAATTCCGGCATCTTCAAGCCACTAGTTTGTTTTTTTTAGTTGACAACACTAGTTTGTTTTTAGAAAAAAAAAAAACTGTATTACATTTTTCGAAAAGAACTAAGCGCTCTCTTTTGTTTTCCTTTTTTTTTTTTTCCCTAACAAGCTGATAATTGCTGTTTCGAGTGAAATTGCCAAAAGTCCAGCCCAAATCGGAAAGAGGCAGTTCGGCGTCGGGCCCAATTTGTTTATACCGCCTCAAAAGCTACAAGAAATTTGTTATCTCACACACAGTAAACACACACTCTGTCCCTTTTCCAAAACCCTCAATTCTCCTCTCTAATTAGATCGACCCATTACCGTTGTCTTCCGAGGCTTCTTCTTACGGCGACAAGGGAAGAGAACGAAGCGGACGACCCACCCTAACTGGTCGCCGGAGGATCTCGCCGCCGTCTCCGGATTCCAGTAATAGGTACCTTCGTCGTTCTCTCTCATCTATTTCTATTTTCCTTCTTTACTGAGGTCTCCTTCTTTCTCTCTCATCTCTCTCTCGTTTCGCTACATTCGAAGATGACACTGTTGATGTAGATTGATCCCTTGGCCGAAGGAAAGAGATAATAGTTGTGTGACTTTGTAAGAGTTAAGTAGTGAAGTAATTTCTTATGACTTTGCAAGAGTTCCCTGTTTCTGTTTCTGTTTGGCGGGTGAAGAAGAGGGCGCCTTCCCTGTTTCTGTTAGCTGTTGACTTAGTAAGAGTTGAGTAGTGAAGTACTTTGTTATGTTATGTACCATGTTTTTTTTGTACTATATTGCATTTAAACTTTAAGCATGACTTTTATTTGAGTTGCTTGTTTTGTGGTTATTGATAACTGTTTACTATTTTAGATGTAGAATGTATTTGATATAATGACTATATACATACATAATAAAAATATGTAAAAAATTCTGCGGTGTCCAAAATCTGGTTTTTTGGAAATTGCGGTGTCCGGTGTCCTGGTCGGTGTCGGACGCGGTGTCTGTGTCCGTGCTACTTAGGTATGCCTCCTTGTCATCTGCGAAATTAGGAATGTTACGTCGTTCGTTATTTTGTCGCTTTTGATGTTATATTTGGCCTTCTTATATTCAATCTGACATACCTGAAAGAAGAAAAACAAAAATACGTGAAATAACTAAAAATCATGAAGTTAGGCATTTATGGCCAGTATTTAGGAACTGCTTTTGTGGATTTTGATTGCGCGTAATGAAGAGAGTACAGCAGGCACAGGGATTCGACTCAATGGTGCCTTACTTGCTTGAAGTCAATAAGTAACTCTATACTTTAGGTAAAATGCTGATGGTGTTTTCTTTTTCTTTTTAATATGCAGATTTAGATAAAACATGGATGAAAGCTTGTACGATGAGTTTGGAAACTACGTAGGACCTGAAATTGAGTCTGACCAAGAGAGTGATGGGGAGGTTGGAGATGAAGAGCTCCCTGACAAGCATGATGATGACGGTGTTGCATCTGACGACGAGAATGCAGCGGGTGCAGCTAATGGGTGGATGGCTACCACTGATGATGTTGACATCGATAACCAAATCGTCCTTGCTGAGGACAAAAAGTACTACCCGACTGCGGAAGAGGTTTATGGCGAAGAGGTCGAAACACTAGTTATGGATGAAGATGAACAAACCCTTGAACAACCAATTATTAAACCAGTCAGGAATATTAAGTTTGAGGTTGGGGTTAAAGATGCGTCCACTTATGTGTCAACACAGTTTCTTTTGGGTCTTACGTCGAACCCGTCTTTGGTTCGTAATGTAGCTTTAGTGGGACACTTACAGCATGGGAAGACAGTTTTCATGGATATGTTAGTTGAACAAACCCACCACATTAAGACTTTTGATCAGAACAGCGAGAAGCATATGAGATACACAGATACAAGAATAGATGAACAAGAAAGACGGATATCAATTAAAGCAGTACCTATGTCTCTTGTCCTGGAGGATAGCAATTCAAAATCGTATATGTGTAACATCATGGATACTCCTGGTCACGTCAACTTCTCTGACGAAATGACTGCTGCTCTCAGGCTTGCTGATGGTGCAGTGTTAATTGTGGATGCTGCTGAAGGAGTAATGGTAACCTTTTCGACACTATTTTCCTACCTCTAACTTGGCTTTTCATATGCTAAATGTTTCAGAAGACTAAGAAGTTTCTGTGTGCCTCTTTCTCCATAATATCCTCATGGTTCTTGGTAATGTATCCTTTTTCTTTCTCCTTCCTTGGATATAATTTTCTCGCTTAATTTATTCTCGAGTTATCTATTATAATGGCATCCAACTTCAATCATTGTTGGACTTGAAAAGAAGTTTGTGATGAGGTGGAGCTACAGATGTTTTATAATCTAGTCTTTAAGCTGCACAAGCTTTTACGTGGATAACTTACAATGTCTGAGATTCACTTGGAATGCATGGGCTTAGAAGAGCAGATTTGGTTGTTTTCCTTACAAGGGAACCTGACATATGCTTTTTAAGATTTTTATTCTAGATTTTATACATTATTTATCCAACTGTAGGTACTGAAACAGTTGGACTTCCATGCCATTTGCTATCATGCATAAAAATATACGAGTATATTGACATCTGAAATTGCTTTCGAGCCACTTTTTTATTTCCTATAGCTGCTGCCTGTAATTATTTCATACTTCAACTGACGAATACTTGAGAGGAACACATACAGAATTTTTGCTAAGATCACTCGATATTGATACTTGAACAGGTCAATACAGAAAGGGCAATACGCCATGCAATTCAAGATCGCCTTGCTATTGTAGTTGTGATAAACAAGGTAAAAGATTTGTTCATGTGGTTGACTTTATAGTTAATTTCCGTATACTTGTGAATTTTGTTTATTTTACTTAAGTGCTCATTTTTAGTGTTTGTATAGGTTGACAGGTTGATAACTGAACTTAAGCTGCCACCCAAGGACGCTTACCACAAGTTGAGGCATACGATTGAAGTCATTAACAATCACATTAGTGCATTTTCATCAACTGCTGGAGATGTTCAAATGATCGATCCAACCATTGGAAATGTCTGTTTTGCGAGTGGCAGTGCTGGATGGTGTTTCACTCTGCAATCATTTGCTAAACTTTATGTCAAACTTCATGGTATCCCATTTGATGCTCATAAGTTTGCATCTCGTCTTTGGGGAGATCAGTATTTTGATCCTGAAGCTAGAGTTTTTAGGAAAAAACAACCTGCAAGCGGAGTGGAAAGATCATTTGTCCAATTTGTTCTTGAACCTCTTTACAAAATATACAGTCAAGTAGTTGGAGAACATAAGAAGAGCGTGGAGACGACTCTTGCGGAACTTGGTGTGACTCTTAACAATGCAGCTTACAAGTTGAATGTTAGGCCTTTGCTAAGGTTGGCTTGTAGCTCAGTTTTTGGTTCTTCTACTGGTTTTACCGACATGCTGGTTCACCACATTCCTTCTGCCAAAGATGCTGCTGCTAGGAAGGTTGAACATATCTATACCGGCCCCAAGGACTCCTTAATTTACAAAGCCATGGAAGACTGCGATCCTTCTGGACCGTTGATGGTTAACGTGACCAAACTGTATCCTAAATCCGATTGCAGCGTCTTTGATGCATTTGGTAGGGTATATAGCGGTGAAATCCAAACTGGGCAGACTGTACGTGTTTTGGGAGAAGGCTACTCACCAGATGATGAGGAGGATATGACTGTAAAGGAAGTCACTAAATTATGGGTTTATCAAGCTCGTTATAGGATACCTGTAAGCAGGGCTCCTCCAGGTTCTTGGGTTCTGATTGAAGGCGTAGATGCTTCAATGATGAAAACGGCTACACTTTGTAATGTGAATTATGAGGAGGATGTATATATTTTCCGGCCTCTTCAGTTCAATACTCTTCCTGTTGTGAAAACAGCAACTGAGCCCTTGAATCCAAGTGAGTTGCCAAAAATGGTAGAAGGACTAAGGAAGATCAGCAAGAGCTATCCTCTAGCGATTACTAAAGTTGAAGAGTCCGGTGAGCACACCATCTTAGGTACTGGAGAGTTGTACTTGGATTCTATAATGAAAGATCTTCGGGAGCTTTATTCAGAAGTGGAAGTCAAGGTATTGTTCGATAATAATTTTCCTTATGGTGCATGTTGATTATCCATTTTGAGTTGTTTTTATTTTCACACATATGATGTACTTTTAGTTGAGGAACATGCTTTTGTTGGGATGTTATGCATGAAATTTAGGTGGCAGATCCAGTTGTCTCGTTCTGTGAAACGGTGGTGGAGTCTTCAACAATGAAATGTTTTGCAGAAACACCCAACAAGAAGAACAAAATAACCACGGTACGGAATCCATTTGTTCTTTAATTTGTTCTAAAGCTTTTCCCAATCAATTACTGTTAGCCAGGATAACGTAACAGTTCTGTTCTCTAGATTGCTGAACCATTGGAGAAAGGACTTGCTGAAGACATTGAGAATGGCGTTGTTAGCATTGATTGGCCTCGAAAGAAAATAGGAGACTTCTTCCAATCAAAATATGAATGGGATCTGCTTGCTGCACGGTCTATTTGGGCATTTGGGCCTGATAAACAGGTAAATTATGGATAATCCCTTTCTTTATTCACTGGAAAATTCTTATTTGTAACGAGCTGGAGCGTCAATTCTTATTATGGTTCCTCCCCTAGTGTTTAAATCTTTGTCATTTTCCTTGTAGGGACCTAACATACTTTTAGACGACACGCTCTCCAGTGAAGTGGACAAAAGCTTGCTGAATGCTGTTAAAGATTCCATTGTTCAGGGGTAAACTCATACCTTCTTTTTTCTTACCATACTATATAATTGTGGTAATGACAGTATACTTCTTCTTCTTCTTTTTTTTTTTTTTTTGATTTTATTCTTTTGCCTTCTAACAAAGGGCTAATCGTTCTGGACAGATTTCAATGGGGTGCTCGAGAAGGACCCCTTTGTGATGAGCCCATCAGAAATGTTAAGTTCAAGATAGTTGATGCAAAGATTGCACCTGAGCCGTTGCATCGTGGGTCTGGTCAGATTATTCCAACGGCCCGACGGGTGGTGTATTCTGCTTTTCTTATGGCGACCCCGCGGCTTATGGAGCCGACTTATTATGTGGAGGTAATTTTTGGCTACTGTATATTATCCTGTGACGGTGGGGTGCATAAACAACTTAAAAGAGAAAATATTTATGCTTATGGTATTCTACACTTAACCTGCCTAAGGGAAAAATTTCGGTGATTATGATTAGAAATGAAAGCTGAAGAGAATAGAATGCTTTCAACGCATTTCTCTTGGGAGAGACCATTTATCATATGTTATGTTCTTTTTGGCATCAAACTCTTTTGACTTTTTTTTAAACATGGGTTTTTCTGCATAGAAAGAAATTGTCTGAAATTTGACACTTCCAACTCTCGAGTACAGTTTCTTGTCCATTTTCCCTGTAGAATTTGTTGAATTGATGGTGTAAAAACTAATATGTCGCTGTTCCAGATACAAACACCCATAGACTGTGTGTCGGCTATCTACACGGTGTTGTCACGTAGGCGTGGGCATGTTACTGCTGATGTTCCCCAACCTGGGACACCAGCCTATATTGTCAAGGTTTGATATCTTCTTTTGTCAACATGGTTTCTATATCTTATTTGGGTTCTTCGCAAGGAATACTGGGTCTGAGATATACGTATTTGTTTACAATAATTAGAAGGACCTACTTTATTCATGACAATTTTACAACCTGCAAAACCAGTTTCATAAGGTAGACTCTTGCTCTGACAGCATAAATTTTTTTTGTTTTAGACTGCAGTTGTGAGTGGGGCTTTAAATTGATATTTGTAAATCTGAGTGTTCTTTTGCATTTCTGTCCATTTGAAATGGATTCTGAAGCAAATATTGCATTCGCAAGTATCCGTACTGGTTAAGAGCATCCGTCCCTGAGCATATCTATATATATGATGTATGCTACTTGTCATGTAGCGTATACATTCTATAGATTGATCCCGATTGGTGCACTCCACCTCATAATAAGTAACTAGCATGAACGTTTTACCTCTTATGTGGATCTAGTTTAGTAGATTTAATCATTATAAATTAGGCTTGAGTTTTTTTATAATTCAGACTCATATATGCAAATCAATGGCAAAAATTTTAAATATGTTTTTTAGTTAACGTTCTTGCGCAAACTGGATATGACAATGTTATCCCATTTTAATATGTTATCAGAAGTCAAATCATTTCCGATAAGGTTGTACTTTTCTGATATGCTTACAGTTTTAAGATTATATATATATATATATATATATATATATATATATATATATGGGAGCTGATCCGTTGATAGCGCTAGCAAAATAGGATAAGTTGCAAACGCGATCTGGCCGTCCACGGGCGATCTGTGGACGGTCCAGATCTTTTTTTTAAGTCCGTCCGCTACATAATGTAGCGGACGAATTTTTGACAAAAATATCCTTCAGCTCCGTCCGCTACATTATGTAGCGGACGAGTAGACAGACTACTTTTTTTTTTCTCTTTCACTGTCCTTTCTCTCATTGTCCTTCAGACATCTCCCTCTTTTCTCTCACTGTCCTTTCTCTTTCTTTCCCTTCTCTCTCTCTCTCTCTCTCTCTCTCTCTCCCTCGTTTCTCTCACTGTCCTCATTTTCCTGTTCTTCCTCAACCACAGCAACAGAGGATGAAGAAGAAGTGGAGGTTCAGTTTCCTTCTCTGCTTTGATAGAGAAACCGAATAGAGAAAGGACAAAATTTCCGCACAACATTCCAGGGACCCAAGTAATCAATTTTCATATTTATAGACAACTAGGCAACAACTCCAATTTTCGGATGTAAAATGGAAGGTAGGGAGTGCAGATTTGTGCGATGTGGGTTTATGTAATTGTGGAGTGCATGAGAGTGCTTGGGAAAAGAAAGAAAAATGAGAGAGAGAGAGAGGAACCACTGCCTCACGGCAGTGGGAGTGTTGGTTGTGCGCATGTTGTGTGTGGATACATGGTAACGCATGAGTGGAATGAAATGGGTCTGAAGAGTGTAGTGTGTCTAGTGCAGTGTGTTTATATATAAATGTGTATGTGTAAATGAAAGAAGAAGAGGGGGACCCACTGCCTCACGGCAATGGGCGTGTGAAGTGATATAAGTACCTTTGGGTGGGTATTGAGGAAGAAGGAGAGAGGGAGAGAAGGAAAAGAAAGAGAAAGGACGGTGAGAGAAAAGAGAGAGATGTTAGAACAATGAGAGAAAGGACAGTGAAAGAGAAAAAAAAAAGTAGTCTGTCTACTCTTCCGCTACATAATGTAGCGGATGGAGCTGAAGGATATTTCTGTCAAAAATTCGTCTGCTACATTATGTAGCAGACGGACTTAAAAAAAACGTAAAAAAAAGATCTGGACCGTCCACAGATCGCCCGTGGACGGCCAGATCGCGTTTGCAACTTATCCTATTTTGCTAGCGCTATCAACGGATTAGCTCCATATATATATATATATATATATGGACCGTGATCCATTGCTAGCGCTAGCAGCGCTAGCACCGTCCGCTATATAATGTAGCGGACGGTCAATTTTCGTCCGCTACATTATGTAGCGGACGGCCAAACAGTGCTAGCGCTAGCAATGGATCACGATCCTATATATATATATATATATATATATATATATATGGATATTTTGATGAAAAACCAGATACGAATATTGATAAACTTATATCGCATCAGATCTCATCCGTTTACAATCTTACTTTTTAGTGCCTGAGTTATATCTTCGCAATCGTTGTATATGTCCGTTGATCCTTGAGTCCATGTTGTCTTCATCTATATTGGTTCTCAATTCGTTTACCCTTCAAGTTCATTAAGAAACATGCAAGGAAAATATAAGATACGGCTCAATCTCATTTGTTGCATCTCTTTCTTTCATTTATGGAATCCCAGGCGTTTTTACCTGTTATCGAATCATTTGGTTTTGAGACGGACTTGAGGTATCACACTCAAGGGCAGGCCTTTTGTGTCTCGGTGTTTGATCATTGGGCAATTGTTCCTGGCGACCCTCTTGACAAGAGCATAGTACTACGACCGCTTGAGCCAGCACCAGTTCAACACCTGGCTCGAGAGTTTATGGTGAAGACGAGGCGCAGGAAGGTATGAACTTCCACTTTATTCTCCTTCCCCCATCTTTACATCATCTAAAGATATCATATTCTACATGTTGCCTAAGCTGGTGCTCTTAAATATGTTTTGTTTGGCCGTTGGAGAACACAGAAATTGTTTCCTCTTTATACATTAGGCCAGATAGATGGTATACATGTGTCCTTATGTCCCAATGTTGATACCTATTTTGGGTGATTAATCTGACATGTCATCTTGTATAGTTGTGCAGTAGCAGAAAAGATACCAAATGCCCCGTTAATGAGTGTTGAGGTTTTGTGTTTTCAGGGGATGAGTGAAGGTGTTAGCATCAACAAGTTCTTTGATGAAGCTATGATGGTGGAGCTAGCGCAGCAAGATGCAGATCTTCATCAGCAGATGATGTAATTGGGCTGCGACACAGTTATTGCACCATACGTGACTGATAAAACTGTAACCGGTCGATCTCAGATTTAGTTCCCAGTTGAAGCCTCAACTATCCAATGACGCTTTACATCGTTTTGTATCCAAGAAACATGAAGGAGAGTAGTAGTAGTAGTAGTAGTAGTAGTAGTAGTAGTACAGTACCAAGTTAGCTGCCAAAAGGGTTTTTTTTGTCCATGTAAGCTAGAAAGCTGACCATCTCTAATTCCGACTATGGGTTTCTCACAAGGCTGACCTGTTGAATGCTATACAGATATTTTAGCTACTCGCTTTTAGGATTGCAGGCTATGTCAAGTCCTGCAACAAAATGTTTGTAATGTTGATACCTGATGTGTTTTCGTTTCAAGTTAAGCTACTCAAGCAGTTGCTTTTCTAACGACATTACTTCCTCTATTCTATTAAATGTCCCTTTTAGACTAATTCAGCGCATATAGACCTCAATTTGCTGAGTGAGGAGTATTTAATTTCAATTCAATTTTTGGATGAACTAATAATGTCCTGAAAATTTTGCAAAACGTCACTGAAAAATCCAATTAAAGAAATAGTATCTTTAGCCTCGTATATGTATATGATAAAGTTCCATGTACATAAAAAAGTTCCATGCAACTCGAAACGAACGTGCTAATGATGCTACAAGCCCAGCACAGTTACCGCATGTATTTCAAACTACTTTTGCCACCAATTTAATATAGTCAATCTAGTCAACAGTCCGACACCAGCTATAGAATTGAGGCAATGGTCCTGACCACCCAATATTTTCTACTTGCAAGGATACGGGTGTTATCCTACAGGAAAGAAGATAAAGCTATTGCTGAAGAAAAATATCAATAAATACATTCACAATGTTACAACAATCAGAGGACCGGGGTATCACAATCAAAAGCCAAAGCCTAGACAACACACTTCAAGAGCCTACAAATGTTGCATGAGTGTCAATTACTGAAGACCCGGTCTTGGAGAAGGCAATGAGACACGAGCATCTCAGCAGGCAAAGTAGCAGTGTGTGGCACCTAAAAACCGTGTATATCATGTTCATCATCTTCCAATGCACTATATATCATCCTACAAAACAAATTAGGGTGATACCGTATGATGAGTAATAAAAAAGGGTTAAGTCCAAATGCAGATAGAAAGAATTTGAATCTCGAGATGTTACCAAAATAAGGAGATAAAGAGGAGAACAATTAGATAGCCGAGCTTGAAAAGTCGTTGCTTCTTTTCCCAATTTAGCTGGTTGAAGATCTCGGTTACATCCAAGAGGTGCTGCCTTCGCATGTATCTGATCAGGAAAGAACATGAGAATTATAAATTACACGTAGATACACTAATGTAACTTCACATACGCAAGAAACTGACAAGAATTGGTTGTACATCAGGAAGCAGTTCCTCCACTTTCAGCAATGACTATGAGATTGTTAATTATAGATAAGTGACAGAACCAGATATAATAAGGATGACCACCATGGTCTCAGCGGATTTGGGTGATGGAACACAAATCAGCTGTTTGCAAGATGGAGACAATTGTAGCTACTTCAAGCAGTGTTCCCACTTCTAACTTAAATTAATATCACAATGGCAAGAAAGATCTCACCCTCTCAAACAGGAATAAATGAAAAGGGAAATAAGATACAGCTACTGATTCAGGCTAATAAAAAAAAGTTTACTGGACGAGTTCTTAGTGCTTCGCTGCTTATACAACATGTCTTCAGAAAAGGGAAGGCATGTCACTCTTGCTAGTTTAGCAATGTGCTCTTTCTCTCTAGCCAATTACTTGTACGAGGTGTAATAATTATAACAAGAATCCCACCACGTCAGTAGTACCTGTAATACTGATAAAGTTACAAACCTTCTGCATACTTCTCTTCCACTCTAAAACTGAAGGGTTGTGAGTTCAAACAGCAGCCTTCTATCCCCAACACATTTGGTCCAAACTGCAAAATTAAGGACCAGATGTTGACACTAGATTCACCTTTCGTACGGTTTGCAAAGCTCCTGATCACTAATACAACACTTCAGGACACCCTAAGACAGGATAGATCCTATAGCACAGTTCCAGCGAGCTTACCCATCCAACCTGATAAGGAGAACTCGCTCCACCCCACCCCCACCCCACTGTTCTTTTAAAGATTTATTGCAAACAACTATCTGCAACAAGATCGTTAGATCCACATGTTTGAAGGTTCCCTTGCAGCTACTACCACAAGGTACGCAAGAACGACAACACGAGAAAAAAGGTTCCTTTGCGTCTGCTACCACAAGGGACACAGAGAGGGAGGGGGAGGAATGGAGGGAGAGGGAGAGGGAGAAGGAAAGGGGGAGGGAGGGAGGGAAGAGATGGAGGTAGGGAAAAGAGGGAGAGGGGAAGGCATAGATGGAAGGAGAGGGAGGGTGGAGGGTGGGTGGAGGGAAGGGAGAGAGAAGGTGGTTGAAGGGAAGCGAGAGAGAGGGTGATTGAAGGGAAGTGAGAGAGATAAACCCTTGTTCTTTTTGTACTAAGAAATTTCTTACGACCTTCACAAACCGATTTCATGATTTGGAACCTTTGAGCTTCTTTGTCTTAATAGCATAAACGTGAATAAAAATAAAAAAAGAGACGAGGTACTGATCAAGAAGTATGCGTCATGGACAAGAAGCACTGCAGAATATAATAAATAAAGGAATGCAAACATAACTTTCTGTTTTTTAGGTCGGGGTAGGTAGGGTAACGAAGGAGGTGAATGATAAGATGGTTCATACCTCAACATGATTCTCAATGTGTACTGAACACATACAAGATTCTCTTGGATCCTCAACAGGTTCTCTTGAACCCATCAAACACAACCATTCTATCCAACCATCAGCTGCCAACTTCACCAACTCCATCGGCATCATCTCACCACATATGGTGCCTGAAAGGCTTTCTTCCTATATCACCATTACATTGTTTTGCTTCTCTTTAAAAGAACCAAAAATCATATCTGAAGCCACTAAACTTTTCACTCCAAAGCCCCACAGGTGGCCTCAACATAAAAATAACAACTTACGACATATATGTAGACGAGGTTTACTGAACTCACCCTCGTCACATCAATTTGATATTGAACCAAATTTTGACCTTCAACTTTTCCTGCTTTGGTAAGTTACATGCTATTAACAACATGACCCCACATGGGGAGCAACCCAAATACAAAGGAGAAAGACGAGCACCAAAAAAGTGCCAAGTAAAGAAAACCCAGGAACGCTATCAAACTGAACCACCTCAAAAAAAAAAGACCCTCCTGAAGCCAGAAGAAACAGGAGACTCAAACGGGCAGAACGCAAACAATGAAGTGGAAGGTCAACATTGTCAAAAGCACCTCCATTCTTCTCCCGTCAAATGGACCACATAAGAGAAAGTGGCACTAACCTACAACTTTTCCTTAACCTTTTTGGCTTCTTGGCCGCACTTGTACATAACATAGGATCACAAGCTGATCATGGCACCACCAATAAACTTTAGATAAGGAAAACAGCAAGTTCCACAAGCTCCTCGCAATTCAACAAAGAAGGAACCAGTGATCCCCCAATTTGCCATATTTCTTGCATGTAGTACATGAGCTTACAATAATATACCCGGTGGGTTACTGATGGTCACTATGGTATCTCAAACCGCAATCTAGACTCTAGACAAATAACTGCCGCCCTCCTGCGGACGTGAACGAACCTCAAAATATAGAAGAGTGCAGTACGAACCCTCTTTCAGGTTTCCTTATGGATTTCAATGGTAGGCCACTAAGCAAAATTCCAGCAATTAGTAAAAATCCCCTCAGGTTCTGTTCCAAATTAACATTCAGAGTTTAATTAAAGTGAACTCGTGTCAATGCTACAAGGTTACAAGGTTACAAAGTCAAAATATCCAACACGTGTCTGCATTCCTAAATATTTTGGAGGCACACATATATATATTTATTGACTTTGGAATCCTCCTGCACATTTATTACCGAATATACGCATAAAGGTGGCCAACATGTGTGGGCATTCCTATATATTTTGGAGACCCACGCATATATACAACGACCTATGAAGCACGGGTACGGGTGCGGATACGACACGGGTGCGGATACGCGGATACGGCATTTTAGAAAATTTTAGGATACGGGTGCGGCGGGGATACGGCAAATATTATATATATTTTTATATATATAATATATGATATATAAATATTTTTACTATGTACAACTAGCATTTAAATTCTAAATCAAATACAATACCATTCAACAAACATTTATACGCGATATTGAAGACAGTGTGAAATCAAGTCTTCAAAAAAATATTGAAGACAGTGGAGACATTAGACATACCTTCGAAGCAAAGCTGCCGGAGGTGAGTAGGGTGGTCGCGAGTGGTCGCCGAAGGTCCCCGATGGTCGCCGGAGGTCGAGGGAGGTTTTCGGTGGTCGCGGCTGTTCGGCGGTGTCGTGGGTGGTCGCGGCTGTTCGGTGGTGTCGTGGTTGGTCGCGACTGTTCGGTGGGTGTCGTGGGAGATCGCCGGTGTCGAGGGAGGTCGCCGGTGTCGAGGGAGGTCGCCGGTGTGTCGAGGGATGTCGCGGCTGCGATCTCTCTTTCAGACGAGATCCGTGTGCCCTAATTTGGTAAGTATTGTTCATTTTATGTTTTCACCCCCAAATAAATTAAGTTTTGTGTATCAACCCCCGAAATTATCTTCTGGATATTATGTTTTCAACCCAGAAGTGTCGGATCCGCACCCGAACCGTATCCGAGCCGCACCCGAGCCGCACCCGAATTTCTGAAAATGAAAAAATAAATAGAAATTAACGGGTGCGCACCCGACACGCACCCGAGGCGCACCCGTGTCTGATGCGCACCCGACCCCGATACTCCTACCCTTTTGAAGCACCCGTGCTTCATAGACAACGACTAACTTGGAAATCTTCCTGTGCATATGTTAAAACATAAATGCATTAAGGCAAAGAATTCCATATCGGGGTACGCCTCTTGGTATGTGCACGTGCATATGCTTTCTATGTCTTAATTTCATGTTCACCGTGTTTACACAGCACATACGCTTGCGGTATTAAAAGAAATATATGAGGCTAATAAAGAAAGAAAATCACAGCTTGTGAAGATAATGATCAACAAGTATGCGTCTACATTTACATATGTGAGGTCTGCCGCTCTTTATCTTACCATCAACAACAAATACATGCTCGCAGTTAAGTCATGATAACTAAAAAACCAGGGCCAGGTAGAACTTACAATCTCACATTGTAGTATAAGTACGGAACACCAAGCAGGGACATTACCCAATGCCCTGTTATAACATAGAGAAAGCATAAAACTCCTTGCGTGATAAACTCGGGTAAAACCACTTTGTTTATCCGTGAAGCAGAGTCATAAGGATTAATGTAATCGAACTCTAGATCTGCCAAGCACATGAGCTGCAAATTAAAAGAAATTCACAAGTCAGATTCTGCATCTTCTAAAACTTGAAATGCTGAGATATTCTTTTCAAACCCAATTCTCACGTTACATCTTGCAAGGCATCTGGACCTCCTTAGACCATTTAATAGTAGGTCGCTAAATGTCTGTCAAGCATGATGACAATGTTGATCCTATTCTCTAATGGCTTAAAGTTTTAGAGTAGATGGTAACTTAACATGGTATAAGAGCTCTCATTGCGCAGAATATTGGGTTCGGTTCTTCCCGCTTGCATATTTAGTCCTCCTTTATAATAATGTAATTTGCACTGCATTTATTTGTGCACTTCATGGTGGTGCACCTTCATCTAAATCTCATTAATTTGTATTGCACGTGAGGGAAAAGTGTTACGCATGATATTATTGGGTCCATTCTTTAACAAATAAGGTTTTCGAGCAGATAGTAACTTAACAATGTTGAAGCATTTAGTCATCAAAAGTCCAAACTGATAAAAATTTGACATAATAATTGTCGAAAGCAAGGACTGAAACGTGAAGTAAATATCATTGGTAATATCTATGACCCCAAATAGCACTCTAGGTATAAACTAAACATAATTCACTGCCACCAATTTCTTGAGCTTGCATTATAATGATTTACCCTACGAAGTTTCTCCGTTACACCATGCCATGGAGTTCTGCTCAACCCAAAAAACATGAAGCTAAAAGTCCAAAATTTTCACTCCCTTTGCTCCAATGGATTTTTCCCTCTGAACTTTTGCAGATTCCTAAAACGATGAGTAAAGTCAAAGTCTATAGCTCCAAAATCTACTATAGAAATTAGCAACGAGTTAAAGAAGGGAAATCTAATGGAACGAGGGAGCACATATCAGCGAACATAAGCAAGTTATGAGCCAAACCCTAACCCCGAAATCACAACAGCCATCAGGAATATCATGAATACGAAACCCTCTACGTAATAACTCAATTAGATGCCAATTATCATGTGTAATTAAAAAGCGGGGGTATATAGGTAAAACGTCAATTTTAGGGTTTGAAATTTGACCTGGTAAACGACGATGACAAGGAGAGCTATGAGGATGAGGAAGAACAGTAGCCACGCGAACAAATCCCCCATCTCTCTCTTTGCTCTCTCTGTCTATCTCCTCTTCCTGCGCCTTCTCGTTTACTAATTCGTCAACTCTCTTTGAACCAGAAACGGAATGTGGGAAGTCTGAAGAGAAGGCACCGCCGAAAGGCGTCAATGGGCCGGGCTTGGCCCGGCCCAGCCCAAGCCCAACGGGCCTCCAGCGAAAACGAGCCGGGGCCGGGCCTGAAATCTGGATATATGGACCCAGTCTAAGCCCTGACCCTTGGCCCAATATTTAGGGTCAGGCTTGGGCCGGCCCGGGCCTAATTTTTTTTTTTTGTTCCCAACTCTTTATTATTTATTTGTGTCGAAGGCCAACAATAATATATCAAATTAATTGGTTGAGATTGATACATGTTAATTTTGTGTAATATTGACAAGTCTTTTTTGGCCTACTAACATTATAATTTATAAGTAGTATTTTTCGAAAGTTTCAATTCTAATCAATTTATTTCAAATTTATATTATTAATTTAATTTTGTATAAAGTTTTAGCATATATTTTGAAATCCTAATCAGTTTATTTCAAATTTATTCTATTAGGCTTTACTTTTTTCACTAAAGTTAAATTTTTGTTATTTTAATGTACCACTAAAAACTAGTTGAAATTTACAAGAATTTAAATTCAGAGTATTTTAATTCCCCAAACGATCTTAAGTAATAAGTATAGATTTTGATTAACAGTTTTTCTCTCTACTTGGGGAAATAATGGGGAATATAACCGTTGGAGGGAAAAGGAGGGAAATTAAATTTGAAAACCATGGGGCCTGCCAAAACCGGGCTTTTTCGAGCTGGGCTGGGCCTGGCCCGGGCTTTTCCCTGGAATTTCCCGGCGTGGTCCAAGCCCAGGCCCAAAGCCCCTTCTTTTTAGGGCCTTCACTGTTCACCTAGACGATCAGGCCAGCCCGGGCCTGTAACGGGCAGGGTCGAGCCAACCCGCGGGCCGCTCGGCCCTTTTGACACCTCTAGCCCCACGGTTTTCAAATTTAATTTCCCCCCCTTTTCCTCCCAACGGTTATATTCCCCATTATTTTTCCAAGTAGAGAGAAAAACTGTTAGTCAAAATCTATACTTATTACTTAAGATCATCTGAGAATTAATAACTATACTCCGAATTTAAATTCTTGTAAATTTCAACTAGTTTTTAGTGGTACATTATAATAACAAAAATTCCACTTTAGTGAAAAAAGTAAAGCTTAATAGAATAAATTTGAAATAAATTGATTAGGATTTCAAAATATATGCTAAAACTTTATACAAAATTAAACTAATAGTATAAATTTGAAATAAACTGATTCGAATTGAAACTTTCAAAAGGGTTCGGACTAAAGTCCTTCCCCAGGGTTCAGATAGAATCCCTTACCTGGATCCGCAGCTAAATTATCCTAACCGGAAGTCTTTAGCTTTAACCTAAACGGAATAATCGAACCATTAGAATACAGCCTCCAGAACAAAAGTATAACTTAATACAAACTCACACATGCTCCCAAAATGAACCTCCCCTCACCAGGTATGTAAAATTACCGAAACGCCCCTAGGGTGTAAAATTACCGAAATGCCCCTCTCGGACTTAAATCACCAAAAATGGTCTTCTCGAGAGTAAAATCACTACAACAACCTTACCATATGAAAATTTATCCAAAAATACATTTATGAGGTCAAATTATCAAAATACCCCTCCGGGTGGTAAATTACCAAAATACCCCCTCGTTACACTTAAATCGTCAAAATGACATTTTCGTACGCAACATCACTAAGATATCCTTACTGTATGTAAATTTACTCAAAAATACCCTTTATGGATAAAATTACCAAAATACCCCTCTCGATGGTAAATTACCAAAACACCCCTGGGAGTTTCCGGCACCGAAAAAATCTCAAAATATCTTAAACCGCTATTTTAAGCATCCTGATATCATTTCTGGACTAAAAAGTATTTTATAAAAATTTTGGCCTAAAATCCCGAACCGGTGTCCGGACCGAGTACTAAAAGGTCAGTTTCGCGAAAATACCTTCGGCCTCAGAATGACCCAAAATTTTATAATATGAAACATATCAGTAAAATAGGGTTCATGTAAAATTTTTAGATTAAAATAGCTTCATTTACTATGCTAAATAAATTCAGAATTTCTGCTAATCGGTACCCTGATTTAGTGCCCTTTGCGGATCCCTAAAATTTCTGAAAAATTCCAGAGTATAGTTCTCGGAAAAATATTTGGGGTTACAGTTTTGTATTTTATCCAATTTTGGCCTTAAATATTTATTAAAATTTGTAAAAGAAACTACTTAAAGTAATTTATACTTTTAGCGACGATTAGACTTCCTATTCAAATTAACTCACCTAATTTTCACACAGTGTCTTCTTCAACCTCCAACCAAGGCACCCAGCCCCTCCAACTCACACATACACTCATGAAAGGGGTCATTAATCCAATAAAACAAAACCTGCATAAGACTAATTTCTACAAACACATCGTAACACTAATAAATTACATAATTACATCCAAATCATACCTAAACTCACACACCCGTACGCCAAGAACACATACACACACACAGTTCAGTGACAAACACTTACCGAACCCACACAAACTCACACCCTAACCCTCGAAAGTTCACTAAACTCACCTCCCCTTTACTTATATTCACATCGACATGATCAAAGATTCAAATTATACATACAAACCCATTGTCGCAGCCATGAACACACACACGAGCACACCTATTACACACTCAGTGAGTACATATATCCAAACGAGAAGAGATTACCCTTTGAAAAGTCGTGCTTGACCCCTTTCCAATTCACTGCTCGAATTCTCCTTAATTTCTTCTCGGCCAAAGCCCCTGCTTCTCTCTCTGTTTCTTGTTCTTTCTTCTTTGTTTCTTCTTCTGCTTTGGTTCTTGTTCTTCTTCCTTTCCCGAAAGGGAAAGGTTTCCCTTTTTGGGTTTTTTTTTCTTATCCACCCATTTGTTTATAATATAATGACATTAGTCATTACATGACCAAGCAGGAGGTGGCCTTGCCTTATACTCGATCTTCCAAAATTTGACACAAAATGCATACTTTCAAGAATTGCAAATTAACCCCTCAAGTTTACAAAATTACAAAAATACCCCCAAAATTTCAAATTTTATATTTTTGCCCCAAAATTCTTTTAAGCTTCCACAAGTTTATAATACCCGAGTATTGCTCAAAATTAGCGCATGTTTATTTTTCGGGTCACGGATGACTATTTTTAAACAGCTCCCAAAGTTTGGAATATTACACTGATGTCCCCATTACTCTGTCGTGGCTGCTGTGACCACTGTCGTGGCTGTCGTCCCATTGTTGCTGCCTCTAATTGTGTTTCTCTTAATCCATCAAAAGGTGAGTATAAACTCACGTTATATCTTCTAAGTTTTGTGTGTTTCTCAACTCTTGATCCATCAAAACTATTGCATTTCACGTTATTTCTTCTAAGTTCTGAAGATATCTTTATTACATTATGTTTAATCATTTCTGCTAGAGCACTCTTTGTTTCGGTTATCGATCCATGCCTTCTAGCAATATCTATCCCTATATGCTACACTCGTTCAATGTACCCAAAGAATGGCTTGAGAGGAATAGAAACATGGATAGACAAAGCAGTGAACACTACTGACATAATGCAAGAGAAGTGCATAATCTTGGTTTACATGCACCAAAACATCAAACTACTAAAGTTAAATATTTCAAGCAAAATAAGAGACTTAGGTTGACATATTGCTTATTCGTACCCTCATTTTATAGTAAAGTTTTGACACTAACGTACTTTCAGCAACAAAGGTGTAAATAAACTTTCCAAAACTAATAAATGATAATGTTCAGGGAACAACAAGTGTTTTCATTGAATTTTCATTGATTAATTGTTATGTTTAAGTCACAATGCAGCGCTCCACTAGCTCCCGGGGTCGAGCACGATCTCGAGTTGCATCGACACCTGTTGTTAGACCCGACCCGAGCATCGAGCAGCCGCTTGACCCAGCTAACCTTAGTGTGACGCAGCCTGGGGTGTCATCAGTTACATCTGCAAGTGCAAGTGGTATAACTATAACTTAATTACGTTTCTTTCTTTGCCGTTTGTTTATCAATGTTGCATTAATTTTCTATTACATTTATAGCTCCTCGCCGTGGCCGAGGTCCGACACGCGGTGTGTTAGGTCGAGCAGGTCAACCAAAGGAAACAGTGGAGATTATTGATGAAAAGTACATGCCTATTCAGTAGTATTTGATATTGTTTGCTTATGTTATATCAGTTCATTAGTAGTTAATGTTATATGTTTATGATTGCTTACCGAATTCTATTGTTTTCTAGCTCTCTTACTAATATTTATGTATGTAATCATATAGCATTGAAAATGACAAAGCAAGGACAGCAATAAGTGGTATTGTGAAATCATGCATCAGAGGACCTTGGTCTGTGTGGTCTGATTGGAAAGATGAAACCGTTTTAAAGGAGCAGATTTGGAATGGGTTCCTTGTAAGTCGAGTTCTTATGTTTGATATATAAGACTAATTTCATAATTACGTTCATGATAAGTCTCACTTTATTGCATGCACTGTGGCAGGATTCTTTTACGTTTTTGGACTTGGCAGAGGGTAAGAGAGCTTTCTTCAAGCACATTAAACAAAATTATCACAAGTGGTTTTGTGCAGCAAGGGCACATGCACGAAAAAGTTGCGGGCAAGGAGCTGATTTGGAGATGTGGAAAGCTCACCCTCATCGGTGGCTAACCCCTGGTATTTGGGCCTCGATGGTGGATAAATGGAAACACGAGGAGTGGGAAAGCAAATCTGCCCCTGGTAAGAGTGCACGCAGCAACAGTGCCTCTCATACTGGCGGTTCTGTCCCACATCCTGTCCTCGAGCATAGGAGGTGTGTACAAAATCCAACGCTGACGAAAGCACAAGCTAAGCTAGTAGTCTACGAAGACACCCATCGTCTGAAGAATAGGCAAGGCAAGCCATATGTGAATGAGAAAGCAGAGAAAATCAGGGTAATATCAAAACCATTTCACTTTACTTAATGCATAAATCCAAAGGTGTATCAGTAAATAGGAATAGTCTAATGCCTAAAGTGTAAACTAGAAAATAGTATATTGCATAGATATAAATATATTATGAAATGTTTGGTCATTTCTGCCGCCTTTCCTTTCTAGCATGCAAAGTGATATTTTTAACTGTATAACTGTCTCAACACATGTATTGCATTGTCCGCAGGATGCCTTTAAGTCTAAAGTGGAAGGTGCTCCGACAATGACCTCTGAGGATGATGTTGAGGAGCTATGCTTCACCGTATTGGATGTCCTGGACAAGAAAGGACGTGCAGTTGGTCTTGGAACTCGTGGACCACCACCGCGGTTGAGGATGAGCGGCATAGAAGGTTCATCTAGACGTATTACTGCCACACAAAATGTGACTGAGAATATTTCCGAGCACTGGAAGCCAAAACTACATAGTTTGTTTGAAGAGTTTCTGCAAAAACGTAATGAAGCAGAGGCATGTCAGGCAGAGGGGCGTCATGCAGAGGTACGTGTTTATGTATGTGTGCATGGTAGGGATTTTTGGGAGGGCTCTATCACGGTGATAATGAAAATAATGAGCTCGTTTAAAGAATGACTTAAGTTAATCTAATTCGTTTATATTTGGGCATATAGAATCCATAATTCTTCACTATATCATTTATGGTATGGATTTTTAGCAATTGTCAGTTAAATTTATCTTCTATCTGATTGTGCAGCCATCTACAAATACGGGGGATTATGATGTCAATGATGGTGTGGATGCCAGCGAGGAGTACGGCCTTGATGAGGACGGAAATTGAGTGGCCAATTAATCCCCTCTCTTTGATATTTTAAATGCCGACTTACTTGCATGTTCAAGGTTGTCATTACATTTGCCTAATTTAGGAATTGTGTTTGACTTGGTATTTGATGTGTTTATAGATTTGTGAATTTTGATGTGTTAATGGATTTAATGGAGCTAGATGTGTTGATGGATTTTTTGGAGTTTGATGTGGTAATGGTTTTGTGGAGTTCGATGTGTTGATGGATTTGTTGTATACATGTTTGAAAAAAATGGGATTTGAAAAAAACAAGCAAAATTATTCTTCTTTTATTTTTTAATTTTAGCGACGATTATGATTTGTTAATATATGCATAAAACCGAAAAAGTACAGAGCAATAATAAGGGCAAAAAACGTAGCAAAAAAAAATTATTGACGAAATATTTACCTTTTATGTGACGGAATTATCCGTCCCCCATGAGATAGTAGTTTTGAGACGGGGAACATCTTTTTGGCGGGAGTGAGGCCAAGGCCTTGCGTGATATATAGAAAGATGTACGTGTACAAGTGTGAGTGTGTGTGTGTGTGTGAGAGAGAATTATACTATGATTTGGAAGGGGTGATGTGGGCTGATTTGTTGGGATGGTAAGAGAGGACGTGCACGATTTTGTACGAAGGTTCCGAGAAAGAGCAAGCTTGTGAATCACCCATGGGAGTTTACCAAATTACGAAATTACATGCCATTGCAATTGAAAGCTTAATGCAAGTTTTTAAATGAGATAATTCCATTTAATCCCTTATACTTTACGTGTTTTTATTTTTATTTTAGTCCCTATAGTTTAAAATTCTTGAAACTAGTCCTTGTACCATTTGCCGTCATTAAATAAGCCCCTATGTTAGCTTATCTCGTCTAAAATGACCACGTGACAGACACGTAGTCTATTTTTTTAGGGTAGTTCTGTCAAGCCATTCAAAATTATTAGAAAATTGTTTAGGCGAATAGAATAAACACCACCGCCGACCACCACCATCGAAACTGAGAGCGCCGCCAACCACCATGATCTGACCACCCTAATTTGTGCCCAAAAACCAAGGTAACTGCCATCACAACCAACCATTCAAGGAAACTAATTTGTGCCCAAAACCCAATAGCACCACTGCTACCGTTACCGCCGCTGCCTGCCGCTGCTGCTGTCAAGCACCGCCATCAAAACCCTAAAACCTCTCAAATCTCCCCACCACCATCAATGCCTTTTCCAGCAGAGTCGCCCGGAAACAGTACTAGTGTAGTAGGGCAGCATCCAATATCACCAACACATGCCACCACTGCCACACTGCTTCTATTAGACCCAACAGCATCACTGCTGCCGTTATCGCCACCGCCTCAAACCACCACCATCAAAACCCTAGAATCTCGTCCAATCTACCCACCACCATGAAAGCCGTTTCCAACAGAGTCGCCAGAAAAAACTACTAGTGCAGCATGGTATCATCCAGTACCACCAACACCCGATTCCACCATCCCTCTCCCCGCGCGGTGTCATCAATGTTCAGATCTGCGACTTTCCTGTGGAAGTTTTAGGATATTTCTCTTTATCCGTCGACCACGGTAAATTGAAGTGGAAACCAAAAGCCGGCGAGTATTTTGAGAACATGAATTGATGGTGGTCAAAGAATGGAGGTGCTTGGTAGCAACGGTGCTTGGCAGATGGTGGGTTGTTGGTCTGTATTAGACTTGGATTAGGAAAATGTCTGGGGCATTTGGAATGAGTGGTCAAAAATACCCCCAAAAAAGGTATCATGTGCCTACCACGTGATCATATAAGACGGATAATGCTAACAGAAGGATTTACTTAATGACGGAGCATAGTATATAGATCGGTTTCAAGGATTTTAAACCATAAGGACTAAAATAAAAAAAAGGGACTAATATGAAGTTATCCCTTTTAAAATTGTATGATGGTTCAAAAATCTCTCAAGCCTTGAGATCTCGATCGAATTGAGCTCGAGTGCACAAAAAAAATTATTGCGGCGACATCAAATAAACTTTAGTCATTATTGTTATAAGATTGATCTAATATGATCATATTGCGACGACATCAAATAAACTCGAAACATTTCTAGTTTTCAATTGCATTAGATAGGCAAAAAGAATTATACACCTATGTGTATTATTAGTTACATCACATCTATATTGATGTTATATTATTTGTTTGCATTTACACAACCTAGTATTTGTACAATAGTTTAGAAATAACTCGACAAACTGCTACTCACATATAGCATTTCTGAGTATATCAGTTGTACGTATATCAAAAATAGATATTTGAGATTGAATAACGAAAAAAAGTATTTGTCGAACTTTGAGTTTGTCTATACAACATAAAAAAGAATTGGAACTACAACAACATGATGTAGTAAATGGGTAAATTCACTCCAAACTCAAATTCTCTCAAATTCCAAATAGTTTTAAGTGGCATTTGTTAATAACATAATTTTAACCTTTAAAAATAAAAATGAAGTGGAAGTGTTCAAATCTCTAAACATGGACTAGGAATTGTCAATTATTAAATTTCATGCTTTAACCAAATGTCATGTTTTGGTAATGTAAGAAAGTTTTAGTGGCATTTCTTAGTAACTATTTCTCAATCTTGTGCACTTACAACATGGTTATATTCACGATAACTTATAAAGTAAATGCACTGCATGGATCCGCATTCGTTCAATTGGTCATTGATACAATCAATCTCAATCAGATGATTGAGGTCGGATAGCTTGCATTATTTCCTTCCTCAAGACACTTTTTCAAGAGATAATAATATTTAGATAGCACATGTAATTTTTTAGTATTGCAATCACAATCGTCTACAACAACCATTAATTAAGTGATCAGTAGTTCTCGAATCATTGAAATGAACCAAGCAAGCTACCCGAGGTTACCAGGTAGTCATCATCCAAATCTTGTACGTTCATGCTCTTGCCAATGTGGCTTTTGACAGTTTTGTCTCGGCCCAAGAGTCCTTAAATACGTATAAGCAAAAATGGCAAACCATCTTTGGTGCTCTCACATGGATCACGGATGGGTAACTGACGTGAAATCTAGAGATGTTGGAGGGTGATCAAGAAAGGTGGTTAAAGCTTGCACAGAGCAGTAGCCATTTTCAACACAGGGCTATTGCCATTTGACTGCCCTTTCTGTGAGAAAGTGATAGCAACAAGAGTTAATGTTGTTTGTCAAAAGGTATGAGACAGAAATCCATGAAAAGTAACCAGAATGTAACGTGTTGTGGCGTTGCAAAATTACAAAATATACACTGCGGTGCCGTCCAAAAGGCAACAGATTAGTATAGAAACTTGACTATTAGTCTATTACCCTCCTAACTCTGCCGACCATGGGATTATCATGGCAATCATGTCAACTAAGAATTCAATCTAAAAGTCCTACGTGAAGATCACGTACCTAAAAAGGAGTTCAGTGTTTAGACTAGAGTTTGCTTACACGGAAATGGTGAGATTGAACATCAACAATCTGATTCACGGTCCTATTTCAAGGCAATGTCTCCCTCAAAAAAAGTTAGCTAAATAGATATTTCTAAGATAATAAATAAGGTTTTACAAGGACAATCTTATACAGTACTATCTAAACATCTGATGTCACAATAATATATGGAAATAATGAAGTTGAATGTCTGTAATTAACCGTTTCACCATAAACTAAGGTGACCTTTGTCACGTAAAACATGTGAATTGTAAAACGGAATACGGGTGAGTATAAAGAGATTTTACATGACAACAGCTATGTGTGTATGTACAGGTTGTTGTATAGGGGAGGAACCATGGAGACAACAGAAAAGGGAGGAAGAAGAAGTCAGAGAAAATCCCATTGAACCTAAAAAGATGGTTCATAGAGCAAAAAAAAATTGATACTAGCATGTTCTTCCAACAAGACTGGTTAGAGTCATCCATTGCAGTGCATGCAACCCAAGATTTTCCAAAGCCTTCTTGTCCTCCTTATGATTTTGCTGATCTTCCGAGAAATGAAAGCTGGGATGAAAAGGAAAGGATTTGAAGGTGTGGTCTCTTGTGTCGAGACAGTATCTGATATGACAGAGGCAGCTGCTCTGTTACTACCACACGCAGAGTTACTCTTTCGTAGATAAAAGCTTCTGCTTCCAACGTCCCCAATCATGTCCGATTTGTTAAGACCTGAGCTATAAGGATCGATAAATGAGAAAGTAAAGCATGAAGCCAACCACAATCATAATCGTCAAATTTCTACAAGTATTCCAGTTTGCTTTACCATAATCGATGAACTGCAGTTGTGAGCACTAAAAAATTTATATTATACTTCGGTAGCCCATCTTCTAATTAGTGAATCAATCACAAGATCATTTGACTAGTCATAAAAGAATATAAAACCTTCACTCAAAATCGTCACACTAGATCAATCATAGTGAGACGCTTAGTGAAATCACATCCACAAGAAAGATCTATATTAAGATCTAATGGGTGTTATGTGGTTAGAGAAAAACACATTTTGATGAAAAGTCTTCGTCCATCCAAGCTCAGTCCAAGGTGTGTAGGACTTGGACAGAATACCGGTACTGGACAATGTCAATTTCATCTAATTTAATCAAGACTAATCATGTACTGCACAGATAACGGTATACAGTTCTCAGCCAATGTATCTTAGATAATTCCTTTAAAGGAATTAAGAACGCTACACGGGCCACTCCCCTTTGATCTGGTCATATCAGCCTTGACATTCATTCATATTTTATCAAACAGTTCGTTGTTTTTTGCTGTCAATAATAGAATCCTTAATCCTAATCCTTAAGCCTACTTTCAAATGTTATTCCAAGCTTTTCTAAGACCTGCGGTATAATGGTTCTTGCTACACCCTTATACTAGAAACCAGACACCTAAATCTCCATGTTCAAAGTCAACGCGACTTAAATCAAGGTTTCATAGTAGGTATGATTTTCGAAAATCACCATTGAGGGTTCTCGAGAGGGTCAGGTTCATGCATTCAGTAACGGTGACAAATTCTCGGATGACAGCGGAAAATTTTTGAACTAAACAAATAACACTACTATTATCAAATGTTCGTTGTCTGGTCTATGTCAGTTCGTTCTAATTCCTTCTCCCTCGCTCTTCTAGAGCACGAAATCGCAATCAACTGGAGAGAACTACAGAGTCAGGAACTTACTTTCGAGACTGAAGTATGACTGATGTAATTCAAAGGTTGAAGCAACACTTTTTTCAAGCCCAGGACTCCGCCCTTCTTCACTGTACTTGTTCATTACCAGCCTTATTGTCTCTTCCACACTAGATCCCAATTTGACCATTGTCCGGATCGGTCCAGGACTTCCCTCAACCGTCACATTAACCACCACTTTGGCATCCTTGCTATACCCCTGCAAATCCAAGACCCTAGGAGAATTTAGCCATTAAGACAGCGTTTGGATTTGCAGTAATGTTGTCTGCAAGTTATTGCACGTACCAAACCCCTGTATCTATTCAGTCTCTATCCGAAACCCTTCAAATTCGTTTATCAGATAAAACACGTCGCAGGAATTATAGGACTGGTGTCTTATCTGGTGAAACTGAAACTGAAATCGTAAAGAGCCAACATATTTGGTATTGACCAAAACTATTAACTTGATACACAAAACTCAACAGGATTCAGATTGAATTAACTGAACAGAGTAGCAATATACATGCATCTCTCTAACAAATAGCGCAGTGATTAAACCGAAAATGGAAACCAAACAGTTCCTTAAACCAACCAACCAATCAAACGCGAGAAATAGCACCTCACCTCCAGTTTTTGCGGAGACCAAGGCAATGACTCCTGAGAGGAGAAAACGTCCGTAAAAGTGTGAGGCCGGAAAAGCACGGAATCCGGCGGCGTAAAACTCCGGTGATCATCCCCACCCGCAAAGACGATACCAACTGCCAACATACTAGGCTCTGAGTTGCATCTCTCTAGTATCTTAACGGGCCTCGAAGCCCGGCGAGGCGCCGCCGCAGGGGGAGCTGGAGTTCTCCGCCGGCGAGCAGAGGGTGACGTAGACGGCGAAGGTGACGGACGTGTAGTTCTCCGGTTAGCCGGAATCAATCGCCGGAGATCTGTCTCCGACATATACTCGCTGTATCCTTTCTTACTCTTCAAGCTGTACCTTTAAGCTAGCGTGCAAAGGTGGTTGGCATCGTTGGTTGGTTGGCTGGCTACGCCTTTGCAAACACGGCTCTTTCTTGGGTTTTTGTTCTTATTTTAATACTTAATTATTTCTTTATCACATTTCCAACTTTATTTACCTATCTAACTTATTTTTGAAAATCTCATTTTCAAAGAGAGATTTCAAGCTGAGAAACGTGGTTCCAAACCACGTTTTCAAGTAAACGTTACTATGATTAAACAAATATATTGAAAACGTGATTTGTAATCACTTTTTCTCAACTTGAAATCTCTCTTTGAAAGTGAGATTTTCAAAAAATGAGTTAGATAGGTAAATAAAGTTAAAAATGAGATAAAAGGGTAATTAAATAATAATAAAAATATTTAGGGCAAAAACTCGTTGTTTCTTGACTTCCCCTTTTTTCTGAAGGTGACGTCTAAACCTCTTTGTTTTCCATTTAATTATTATGATTGAAGATTTTGACGGTTGGGCCAAATTCAATGGCTTCAGCGATGGCCCGTTACCGTTACGCATGATAACATTGTTGGTCATTTTTATCGATTTAAATTTTTAAAAGAGATGATAATTTAATGTAGTATCAGAGTTCTGATTTAGTAAGATTTTATATTTGATTCTTCTCGTTGGCATATTTAATCCTTTTTTAATACAATGCAATATGCACTGTGTTTGTTTGTACAATTTGTAATAAATTGTTGAGCTTCTCTTGATAGCTTAAATTTTTAGAACAGATATTATTGAACATTTACTTCACATAACTAATATGATAATTAATAATGTCGCGTGCACTCAGTTTTGCACGCACAAGTTTGTGCGCCTATGGAATGCATTAGATGCCTTGAGCAGTCGTAAAAAATTATATAGATAGGTACATGCCCCCGTGGTATGCTCAAATGGACATGCGGTTAACTGCTAACATCTTTGTTAAGTGGAAGCGTACGCAAAAGTAGAAGTGAATGTATATGTATAATTTGTCTCCCTTAATTTGTGTGTGTGTGTGTGAAGGAATCTTGTAAAACAATTTTGCAGTTAATAGCCTATTACCAAAGTAAAATTTTCGGTCTCAAAGGAAAAGGAACTTCTTCATATCAAAATCTACATAAATAAGAAAGTGAAAGGAATCATTTTATTTTTTTAAGTAAAGAGAAGTAAATCTTTTGCTTGTGAAAGGTTTAGAAATTTTTTAGTACTAATTAGCAAAAAAACCAGAGTAAATCAAATTCCTATAAGTCGAGATGCCAAATTTACTCAATAATAACAGTTATAACGATAATAATGATAATCAAATATGTGATAATGTCATGACATTGATCTGTGAAATTATAATTAAAAATATTCACCTGGTGGTTTTGCCTTTTCAGAATAGAGAAACTATCCCTTCTAAACACTTGAAATGCCCATTTTTACATATAAAGATTCTAACTGAGTCTTCCTTTCTCCTTAACCAGATGACAGGCTCTAAGGATATTTTAGATACGGTTGCACCTATCATCTATGACTTTTACAGTATTGTAATGGACTATCATCACTTTAGTAATGACTGGGCGGCTCTACATCTTTTGAAGGAAGCACACTTCCTTACTACTTTTGCTTGTCAGGCCCGGACTACTGTCTACCAAGATTGGGTCGATAACAATCTGCGGAGATAGCCTACTTCTTTTGTTTTTGCTGTGATGATCTTTTAATAGATATATGTGTAGTGTACACTAACTGTCTACTGATTGTAACAATTTGTATGGCCTTAAGGCCAGATACTTTTTTTTTTACTTTATCTATGCAATTCTCTTATTAAAAAAAAAAACATCTTGTGCATGATCACAATAGCAATCCAATGCCTTTACAAGAAAGGTAGCCTCAAAGCTGGACTTGAATTCACTTAGTTCTTGCGAGACAACATTAGACGTGACTCATTCTTTGCAACAGACGTACTTACAGCTCAAGTCCGTGGCCTACTAGAGGCCATCACATGGACACTTAAACAGTAGATGAAGCATGTAACGATACTAACAAAGTCTAAATGTTTGCCTCCTCAGCTACCAGGGATTGAGAAATTCTTGACATAGTGACACATATTATGTTTAACTTTTGTACTTTAGTGCGAGACTTCCACTCTTTTTGTGTTGATAAATCGTCTCTTGAACACCTAAAGGAAGCAAGTTATCTATCTACTTTCGCATATTATGCCCGAACACAATTGTATCAAGACCGGTAAGAGGGATGTCTTTTCTCAGAAATATAAAAACTGTCTTAATATAGTAAACATGTTTTACTCGGCTTATAAATAGTCTATCGAGTTATGTAAATGTCATGACTACTTCTGACTGACGTCGTAATGTCGAAATATGACGTGACAAGAATGTATCTCGAACATCATTCTCTTATTACCAAAAAGAGGCATTGTGTAATTTTTCAAAGCTTAAAAATTAGCCTTACGTGGCCTGTTGTTTCTCCCCTTTCTTTTTCCCCGTAGAATCCAGTGAAGCTTTTATCCAAATATGTCGGTCAATCTAGCAATGTGTATAATCTCTCTCTCTCACACACACACACACACAATTTGACTTACTGGTGTGACTGGCAGCCTAGCTTTAGATGCACAAGTGAACCACTCCACTTATTCGCAAACGCTATTTATTGTTTTAGACATGTCCAGATAAAGTGGGGGTGCGAATTAACATATACGTTCAACTTGGCCTAGTGAGCTGAATGCTTTATTGGTTGCCTGAGGAACATCAGTGCATCTGGTGAAGGCCTCTTCTTATTAGTCAAACATACCCCCAAATACGAGGATGGAAAATGCAAATCTCATCCATCCGATTCAAAAACTCAGACCTTAAGCCTCTTACTCTTACCCACTTTCAGACAAATGGCGACCATCTTCCTGTCCAAACATAGCAAACGGTATATGATACTTAAATTTTAACGCTCTTATATTTGCAGTTTATCAGATATGCAGAAAAAGCCGAGCTGCTTTTGTTTTGTAACCTCTGATAATCCCACTCCCGAAATTGTCTAGACAATAGCGTTGAGCAAGTTTGCCGATTACAAGCTTGTTTCTGGCAAAAATGACTTCAGTGCTGCTGAAGTCAACTGCAAACCCATGTCTGCCACACAACACGCCATCGTCAAGAATCGGAAGACGGGTGCTCAAAACGGACTCATATGCCTTCTCAGGCAACAATAATGCTGCATGGCCTCAACCTGACAGGCTCCTAGTGACGAACCAGGTTGCTCATTTTGCCTATCCGGGAGGTGATTGTTATTCTACCTAGAGTAAAAGAATTTAAGTGCAAAGTGCATTGTAAAAGGAAGAGAATCAAGCAAGCATATCAAGGAAAAGTTAGAGATCCAGTGACCAACCGGAAAAATGAATCAGCATTAGTATATTTCGCCAAGTTAACTTCAATCACCGAGTTTATCCTGTCATCAGCTTCAAGAGCTATTCAACAATATCTGCTTTACTACCAGTAGTGAGTTTTGGAAATATGAACTGCGTGAAGGTCGACGAGGCGCATCATATGCTTGATCAATATATCTGAATAAACCTCCTTAAGAACATCCACTACTGGTTGTTGTCCAACCAACGCCTGCATAACTTTGATCTAAATCCCTCGGCTCCATGCTTAGCTCTCTTCTTGGGCCTCTCCTCTTGTATGAGCCCCACCTCCCCATTTAAAGAATTTAGTGGTGCTTGCAAGAATCAGCTGGTAAAAATAAATGAATTTGAGCAACAGGTCCCAAAGTGATACATCTTAGAAATGAAAATGGAGAAGATGGATTGGAACAAGCGAAGAATATCTTGTGCTTGATGTACACGTACCACTTCACGCTCAAGGCATATCAAGTTGACATCATGTGCGTCTTCCATGAGATCATTAATTATGCCAACCAATTGGTAAATTGATTGAGAAATATGTACCACATCTGGTTCAGCATCCATGATGCGCTCAATCTAAAGCAATTTCCACTGAACCTGTATATTTAATTGGCTCGTTCTTTTCTCAGTGGTACAAGCACCTAAAAATCCTTAAAAGACTTTGAACCCCTTGAAATCCTGATCTTCCACCTCCTCCACTTTATAAGACAACTTATGTGTTTCCAACAGCATATCCATGTGAAAGATGGACATATCATCTAACTCCTTCCTTTTGAGCCTAATACAGAGCAAAGAAACAAGATCCTCGGCCAGACCAGCTCTCTGTTGCAATAAAGAAGCAAGCAAGCAATTAATATTTCATCATCTTTTAATGCATTCTAAAAGGACTCTCTAACCACATTAGGATAATCCATAGTTCTTATACCAACTACTATACTAGTCTACTAAAAACAATGATAAGGCTATCTCCTCTACAAATATTTTGACATATAAGGAGTACTTCGACACTGCGGCGTATGAGCAAGTCACTTGATATGGATCGAAAAGATCAGCTTGGAGATAACAGGTGATTTGGAGTTTTGGATCATAAGCAACGATTGTCATCATCAGCCAGTTTCCCCATTTTCCCCCAACCCATAAGACATTTCAGGGATAGAGTAGGGATTGTGGTGGAAAAAAGAAAAACAGCACACACTTGTCCAAAAGGTTCCGGTTATTACAATTACACGGTGGTCAGCCAGGGCACTTGCTTAGACTAAAATATTACCGAGTGAGTTAAGAAGAATCTTTGACTCTTCCATCTTACTCGCTCTCTTTTCCTGGGCCAAGGGAGCTAACTCCAATGAAGCCCAGCGGGTTTTTGAGCTTTTACATCTGGAGTTATTGGGTAGCGTCGAGCCTTCTGGCACCAGATGTTAGTAATTTTGGGTCTTCCAATTTCTGAAAGTTGTTACTTCAAAAAGGAAATCTGAACAAAGATGAACGATCAGTTCAATTCAAGCTGCTCTGCGTGAAGATAGATACTAATAGAGGAGATAGAGACCGCAACCAGGAGATGGAGAAAAATATAAATAATCTTGCACGCATTCAGAAGCACTATGCTCTAATTTCAGAGCTATCCATAATGGATAGCCTTATCTCCATGGTTTAGAACTGAGTGCAACTATTCTAAGTTCCAATTTCAAATAAATCATACCTGAGTAGAATTGCGAGGATATCCAAAAGTAAATCAAAGCTCGTAAGCCATGCGCCTTCCTTAGGCTCTATCTCTTCTTGCAATAAGTAAATGATGAATTGTTAGCAGGATGGCGTACTCAGATCAGGAACCTAAATCGATGTGTATTAAATCAACCTCAATGCTGCTTGAGAAGGCTATAAGATAATATTTTTCTTGCTCATGGAGCTGGCTACCTCCCCTAATTGTAGACTAGCTACAACCATTAACTCCTGAAGAAGAGAGCCACGTGAAAGCTATTACAACGTCCAGGTATTCAAGAAACCCAGCTTTGAAATGCCTTTCAGCCTGTAAGAGTATGAGTGCGCCAAACTCGAGGTACAACATAGTCGTCAAACATATTATTATGTCCAAAGTTGCTAAAGGCTACTATTTTCCGTCCTGTAAGAAGCTTAAATCCTCGTCTATGCTACAAACAAACCTTTCCACACTCCAACGAGGAGCATAAGAACAATTATGCCTATGAATCTGTGACAGCCCATTCCATGATTCTCTTGTTGGTGAGTACCCCAACCATTTTAACAGGAGAATGGCACATCACAGGCTCACCATCTCCAACAGTTGATGTAATGAAGATTACCGGGGGGTGAAGTCGGTAACATTTCCATCACCACCCATTAGTGTACCATGACTCGCGATTTCGACGAGAATATCAGTAAGGGAAGCATGTGCTTTTCAACAATTTAACCATGACACTGGTGAAGGCCGCCTCTTCGTCACCCCATCTACATCATACGCTTTGTCAGTGAAAAGGTAAGTTAGATATTAAGTCAAAAACTAATTTATCACCTCCAAACAATTTATAGGGCAAAATAAGACCACTCAAAAAGTTGGTATCTTGATTGAGAACCAAAAAGGTGTGAAACAGAAGCAGAATCTGTATATTATGACACGTCAAATTCTATCAGCACGTCTTCTTGACCAAAAAGTTGCTTGACAGGGCTTTGTTAAGCTCTGTCCTGGCACAGCCAGAGCTGCCAAGAAGAGAAAGGACCCAATAGGGAAAAATCCATAACACGTTCCTGACCTGTTATGCTTTCAGATAACCTTCGCCCTGGGCCCACCGATCTCCAGTGGAAACTCAGAGATCTGAAGAATCAATGGAGCTGAAATGCCGGTCATGGAGCTCGCTACCTACAGTCCAGTTACAGAAAAAGCAACCTCTCCAGCTACATAAAAAGAAAACTCTGGTGCTGTTCCATCCAACTACTAGCTGGTAACTTAGCCAAACTGTTTTCCTGAACGGCCTTCCTCAATCTCTTGGCATCATCCCACCTCCCAGCATAGGCATAAATATTGGCAAGAAGAGAACCATAGCCAGTATTATCGGGCTCCAACTCAAAGCAATGTTTAGCTGCAGCCTCCCAAGCTCGACGTTGTTATGTAAACTGCAAGCAAAAAGCAATGCTCCCCAAACACCAGCGTGAGGCTGCACTGGATGAGTATCAGCGCATGGATGAGTATCAGCGCATGTTTGACTGTCACAGGGTTGTTCAATAGGGTTGTCAATTTTGAAGCTAGCATGTGGAAGATGGGTGCTTGATGGTTAATTGAAGCCGCTAGTTATGTATCATTTTATTCTTCAACGAGCTGCAAAGTAGTAATTACAGCCAAATCAGAAATGCTAGATCAGCACGCGAAAGAAATGATGACGAAGTTTCTTGCTGCCATACCAGGGCGTCATTAGTTTGAGCCACAAAATATATAAAGAAATTCTGTGATGCTTTGACTAGAATCACAACTTAATGAAGTCAACTAGCTAAGGGCAGCACGAGGTGGATGATTGATTATCGTACATGACTGAATCTACCCAAATATAAATAAATAAATAAATAAAAACAGAATAATAAATTTAGTAATTTCAGCAGAAAAACGTTCAAAGAAGACATCAATTTACAGGTAGGGCATCCCGGCTAGCTCTCAAAGACATATCACCTATTTTAAAACCAAATTAGATGCTCCTCCCGAGTTTTAAGGCTCCATGGATTTTCCTTGGACTTGAAATCAAGGATTTGACAAACATATAAATTTGGTTCTAGAAGGTGGATAATGGATGCATTAGTTGGTCTTTACTAGTAAGTTTATAGGGATAAACTTTAAATACGCCATCACGATGTTAACACCACAAGGTTCTTAAAGCCATTCAAATTTTAGATACTTCATATAAATTAAGCATATATTCCTACGAGCAGACTCCAAATTAACTAAACCCATTCATTTCAAATGCTTCCTTCCGAATGCAACCTAAGTAAACTTTGGAGAAAGTCATGATAGTTTCCAGCCAAAATACATGCATCAATGGGAACCATAGATAAGGACCTGCCCCTTCTAATTTCTAGACTGTAAAACTACTCCATAGGAACCATGCAAAGTATGGTATGGTCGCACAACCTAGACACAAATGAGAGTCAATGGAAGCAAACCTTACCCAGCAGAAAAGGCTAATCTCCATCATAGCATAATGTGCAGGCAGTTTACTGCTTCAAAATTGACTGTAATTCTTAACTTTAAGACTTTGTAATTAGGAGATGTATACTTTGTGAAAAAGACCAAAAAGTGGGAACAGTTTTTCAACAAGAAAAAAGCCTTAGAATCATACGGAGATACTTTGGCTAAACAACGAAGCCTGTGGAGCTAGGCTGGTAGAGCACGGGGTAGTTGAGATACTGAAGAAAATTAGCACATTCAGGCTACGTACGTTTTGAACTCATTAGAGGAAAAACTGCTAAACGTATGAGAACTTTCCAAGTCACTAACATAAACAAGGTCTCTTCGTCCCACAAGATGCCCACTTCATTCTGGGGAATATACCGTTTTTCATCATTTGCACCAAAATCTCTCAAGATAATTGAACGAGGCCGTGGTAAGGCTGTTTTACATTTTTATTTTTATTTTTTTTGGAGGGGGAGGGAGGGGGGGGGGGGGGGGGGCTTAAAATTCCTCTTTTTTATAAGCAAGCTATAAGTCATAGCAGTTAACATCATATCCTGGGTTGAAATCCCAATTCAAATCTACTTAACACCTAAATTCAGCAACTCTAACCAAGTGCTAAAATTATCACACAGGGCCGATTATTTGAA
Organism: Escallonia herrerae; assembly: GCA_033070095.1. Lineage (NCBI taxonomy): Eukaryota > Viridiplantae > Streptophyta > Magnoliopsida > Escalloniales > Escalloniaceae > Escallonia > Escallonia herrerae. The sequence goes on along the minus strand of JAVXUP010000095.1, from coordinate 712,057 downwards.
GCTTAATATAACACAATATTCACTTATGAAAGAGACCAATTCTTATAGTCATTGAGCCTAAAAGAATGACGTGACGAAAAGCAAATGCAAACAACTGATTTTGTTAAAGGGTTAATTACAAAACTGTCCCCTTGAGGTTTACACGTTTTTGTACCTTGCTCCCTGTGTTTACAATTTTTGCAATAGTGTCCCCCGAGGTTGACAAAACCATTGCAAACAGTATCAAAATCGAACGGTCGTCCAAAATAATCGTTAAAATAGTCATGTACGAATCATGTGTCACTTTTTTTTTACTAAAGTGAAGGGTAAAATGGTAACTTTAGTCAAGAAACTCCATCATCTTCATCTACATCTTCATTCTGGATGGCTCCGATGAAATTGCAGGGGAATTAGGGTTCATTTTGCAATAGAACCCTAATTTTCCCTTCCACAACAGATTCAAGGTTGAGGAAGGTCAGGAAAATGGTGATCCAGAAGATGATGATTTGGTCATGAAGTGCATGTGAAGAGAAAGGCAGTACTTTCTGAACATGAGAATGTAGGGGAATGCAAAGTTGCAGGGTTTGAATCCATGGAAATAGAAGAAACTGATAATTCTCTTGTTTTCTACACAAGAGAAAACTTGATTCTTTTGATGAACAAGTTGACAGGGACCAAGTGACTGAAACTCCATCCAAGAATATTGATGATATTCATGAAAATGCAGTGGAAAGAATAGAGGAAGGGGGTTCAGATGCACCTACAGGTAACCTGATTTAGGGTTCAAATGTTGTAGATGAGGAGTCACTCTTTTGTGCCGCAATTTCATCGGAGTTGCATTTGTGGGGATTGAATCGATGTGGGAAGGGGAAATTAGGGTTCTATTGCAAAATAAATCCTAATTCCCCTGCAATTTCATATGAGTTGCATTTGTGGGGATTGAATCGATGGGGGTTGTGGGGATTGAATTGATGGGGGAAGGGAAAATTAGGGTTCTATTGCAAAATGAACCCTAATTCCCCTGTATTCATCGGAGTTGCATTTGTGGGGATTAAATCGATGGGGGAAGGGGAAATTAGGGTTCTATTGTAAAATGAACCCTAATTCCCGTACAATTTCATCTGAGTTGTATTTGTGGGGATTGAATCGATGTGGGTTGTGGGGATTGAATTGATGGGGGAAGGGAAAATTAGGGTTCTATTGCAAAATGAACCCTAATTCCCCTGCAATTTCATCGGAGTTGCATTTGTGGGGATTGAATCGATGGGGGTAGGGGAAATTAGGGTTCTATTGCAAAATGAACCCTAATTCCCCTGCAATTTCATCAGAGCCAAGAATGAAGATGAAGATGATGGAGTTTTTTTTACTAAAGTTACAATTTTACCCTTCACTTTAGTCAAAAAAATGGCACATGATACGCACATGACTACTTTAACGATTATTTTGCACGGCCGTTAGGTTTTGGAGTTATTTGCAATGATTTTGTCAACCTCGAGAGACACTATTGCAAAAATTGTAAACACAGGGAGCAAAGTGCAAAAACGTGTAAACCTCAGGGGACAGTTTTGTAATTAACCCTTTGTTAAAAGGTTCACCCTTTTAGTAAAAATTTCTTTGTCAGCATCATTTCTGGGACATAGCAAAGTACAGTCATTGAGGCAATATGTCAAACATGTAACGTGCAAAAACAAAACTCATACACTTATTGGACCAAAAATGGACATGAATAATTCACATGCTAACTAACTGAGCTTCAGCACCAAGAAAACTAGTATTACTCAAAATTAACACCGTCTTAGAATAATGGAGACGGCAAACTAACAGCAAGAAACAAAAGTTCTACAAAGTTTCTGATTGGCATTTATATAGTGAGATACCAAGCCCAAGAGAGAGAGAGGGCTTGCCTGATGCCATGCCATCAGGCAACACGTGGAGCTACCCTCCAGAAGGTGACGGATGTTACGGTGTGGTTCTCCGGTCGGCTGGAATGAATTGCCGGGGATCTCTCTCTGATATATACTCGCGGTATCTTTCATTGCTGTTGAAGCTGTGTCTTCAAGAGTGTGTTTGGAACCATGAATTTGATGGGATTTCATTTCAAATCTTCAAATTTTGTTATTTGGAACATTAAAGAAAGGAATTGGAATTGAATTTTATGAGATTTGACTGGATTTGTTTCTATATGTGAAATCCGATGAAAAATGGTCGGATTTCATGAGATTTTCATTTTTTTGAATCAAAAGTAATTATTTATCTATCTTACCCTTTTTTTCAGGATTTCTTCAACAATGAACCCGTCACCACCATCTTCATTGCTGCTACCGCCACATCACTTTTACTACCACCATCGGCACCAACACTGACACCACTACTACTGCCACCACCACCACTGCCACTGCCATCACTACTGTCACTGTCGCTGCCTCCACAACCACCAATAACACTATCGCCGCCACCACCACCATAGCCACCACTATCGCCGCCACCACCGCTGCCACCACTACTGCTACCTGCATAACTATTGGCGTCACTTGACGATCAACAGTTACATCTCAATATCACCACTATTATCATTTCCATCACTTAACCACCCCACCACTACCACCGTCGATATTGCTACCAAGTGCAGTGCTGCCACCATCACCACCACCACCACCACCACCATGTGGTGACACTAGCACACTTGAAACCACTTACTGTAATTTATTTTTCATCGTAAGTCGAGGATATAATTGTCTAAAAATTTATTACCTTTCCATTTCTTCTGTTCTTCAAACACAAAATTAAAATTCTGTGATTTGAATTTCCTTTCGTTCTAAAAAAATGAATTGAATTCCAAATCCAATTCCAAATCTGAAATTCAAATCCTAAAAGAATTGATTCCAAACGGACCGTAAGTTCGCATGCAAAGGTGTACTAGCCTGGCTGCGTTTTTGCTATCTCTGGACTTCCCCGTTTTTCTCATGGTGACGTCTAAACCTCAAAATTCAATGGTTTCGATGTTCCGATTTCCGAACCACTAAATACGAAGTATTTACTTTGTGGGGGTAATAAGAAAATAAAAAATATTACGCCTATCAATGCTACTTCTATTGAACAAGAGTCTATCAAGACCGGATAAAGAAAGGTCTTTTGTCTGAAATACAAATTAAATACTAACATAATTAAAAAAAATTGTTTGGTGGGCTTGTAAAAACATTCGATCAAGTCAAGGACATATCGTACCACATCGGACATTGTAATTTTTTGATGTGAACATTATGTATCTTTATTATCAATATTCTTGTTAGCCTAACTTGGTCGGTCCCACTTTTTAAACACATCAGCATATATTTAACGGTAAAATTTCGAACGTCTTTGCCCCGATCAAAGGGCTTAACAGTCGACTTAGCAGAGGGTTACCTTAGGCCACGTTTGACGCGGTTTTTTTTTCCTCTTTTTTTTTCAATTTTGAAAATTAGAAGAAAAAAAATGCGTTTGGTAACCATTTTTTTTTCCTTCTCCAATTTAAAAAACCAGTTTTTAAATTGAAGAGTAAAAAAAAAAACTCCAAAAACTTTTTTTTTCACTTTTGGTTTTTTTTTAGACCACCACCACCACCCTCCCACCGCCGGTGAGCACCGCCGACAGCCACCAGCCACCGCTGGCCACCACCACCGTCGACCACCGCCACCGCAAATCACCCAAAAAAAAAAGTCAAAATAAAAAGGGTTACCAAACACAAAAAAAAAAACTAAAAAAAACAAGGGTTATCAAACACCCACTTATTTTTGTAAAAAAAAAATTAAGCTGCTCTTTAAAAACTGAAAATAAAAAAAAAAGTTATGTCAAACCAACCCTTAATCTTACAGTTCTCAATGTTGTTTCCTAGAAAACATAGAATATTTAATTGTAGAGGACATACGACTGCTAAACAAAAAAGGTTACCTTAATTGCAAAAAGAAATGGAAGCAATACATCAAAATTGTGTTCATGCACGATGAATGTCATGGTTCCGTAGTAATACATTATTGCCTCACTCGATCAAGTAATTTGGGATGGAAACCATATAAGGGTTGCAACTACCTTTGTATAAGTAAGGTAGCCGTTAATTTTTTTTCTTATGATTGATGAAGGTCATTTTATGGCAATAATTAACAGTGAAGAGACAGTTTCAAAAAGGAATAATTTTATTTTAGTCCTTTGTACTTTATTTGTTTTTTTTATTTTGGTCCATGTTTTAAAAATTGTTAAAAAAACAGCCCATGTACTATTCGTCGTCATCAAATAATTCTCTCTGTTAGTTTTTTCCGTCTAAAATGGCCACGTGACAAGCATATGGTCCCTTTTTGGGGGGTATTTTTGTCCAATTCTTTGTTCCAAAAAATTTGTCTAGTTTTTGTCTCTGTATATATCTGTCGTCTTCCTTTTCTCTCTTACGCTGCCACCAGCAAAACCCTTTACACTCAACCACCAAAAAAAACTCATGCATACTATCAGACCACCTACCATGCCAACCTCGTCGTCGCCACCCTTAACGTCCCACCAACCCCACCATCAACCACCTCCTAGCATCACTGCCTCACCTGTAATATCCCGAACCTAGAGTTAGCCTGTTATTATTACTTTAGCGACAATTTTTATCAATGACGTTCCTTTGAATCTTTAGCGACAACTTTTATGAGCGGTATCATTTAGGAACTTTAACAGATATTTTTATGATTTCACCTTACGATGATGAAGCTGGTTATATGGTAATTTATAGCAATATATTTTTTTTTTCTCAACAGATTATATGAGTGATGTTCTTTGGAGTATTTAGAGATAAGGTGCATGAGTAATATCATTAGCAATCATTGATAATAACCATTAGTTACTGATATAAAAAAATATGCACAATAGGGAGATAAATGAAATTGAAGGGGATGACTTTAAAATTTTTAATTTTAATTGGGTCTTTGTTTAAATATAGATATAATGAAAAAAAAAGAAGAGAAAAGGATAGAGAACAGGGAGAGAAGACACGCAAAGAGAGAAGGGCAAGGCAGTAAGCCCTAGAACGGGCGGTGCCCCATCTCTCGGACCAGCTAAGCCACCAGTGACGACAACGGCGACACAAAAGGGCCATCGGGGACGATGCCGGAATAGCCACTAGTCCACCCACCCAAGGGCTATCGTCACTAAGCCCAATGTTAACAGATTTGCGAAGGCAGCGCCGGTGTCCTTCGTCGTCCATGGGCATCGACCAGCAATGACCGGTAACCACCACTATTTCATCAGTGACCACTGACGGACAGAGAAAGAGACTGGGCAGGTGACCAGTAGGCTAATCAGCAGTGGTGATGTCAATTTAATCGACGGTTAGAGATTGCAGCAGGTGGTGTTTTAGGCGATTGGGATTGGTGGTCGATGTGCCGGCGGTGACATCACGCCAATGGTCGACGACGATGATGTTGGTGATACGTTGATTTGTGGAGATCGTAGAACTTGGTGCGTGGCTGGTGAAGTGGGGCAGCGACAGTGGTGTTTTGGTATTGGGTGTACTGGCAACCGTGGTGCTTAAGAGATCGCACTAGGATGGGGAAGGGAGATTAGAGTGGCTAATTTTTTTTTGCCCCGGAGGTTCTGCTATGAGACTGGCGGTGATTGTAGTGGAACCATGGGTTTGTGGTGATGATAATTGATAGCAGTGATACTACGGTTTGACACTGTGGTAGAGAAGGTTTGTTGCTTCTCTTATGTTACCTCCGGTGAGTTGGGTGGTGGAACAGTGACCGGAGTGTGCCCGATTAGTGATAATTGGTGATTGGAGGTGCATCTAAGGTGGAGCTTGGCGGTTACGGCGGTGGTAACACTTAATACTATCGATTTAATGAGTTAAGACGAAATAATTTTGGTAACACTTTGTATAAATTATGAAATGGGTTCTTGTTGGTGCCTTTGTTCTTGGTGAATGAAATGGAATGAACGAGATGGTTATTTAGGTGTACTATGTGTGTGTGTTTGGCAGGTGTATAAGTGTGGTTATTGTCGGACGAGCGTGTGTATTAGGGTGAAATTTGTCTGGGTGCGTATGAGGAATGTGATATGGAGTTTGTTTTTAGGTATAGAGCAATAACTACAATGGTGGTGGACTAGTTATGGGGTTATTAGAAGGTGGTTGTGGTTGAGCGATGGGTGTTACATGGGTGCTTGTCAGGCATTATTATGTAGGTGTGTTTGGCGTGAGAAGTGCGGTTGTGTACGTTTGGAGGTGTGGGTGAGTATGTGCGGATGGAGTGTATATGGTTATACAACATTGTGCGTGAATGTGTAGTGTGTACAATGTGTACATACAGAGTGTGTCAGTGGGTAATAGAGTACAATAGTTTTGTGTGCATAGTGTGGAGTGTAGTGTGAAGTTGACTTTGTGTGTAGAATAGTAACAATCATGGTGGTCAAATGGTTGTGGGTTGTTGGAAAGTGGCATCTGTAATGGTAGATTGATTGTGAAAACCAGCAGCGGGTATGTTGGGTTTTGGTGGTATTGACTATGAAACGGGGGTTCGACAGTACGAGTTCAATATTTGTTGTAGTTAATGGTTGTGGTTTAGTGGTGGTACTCGAGGTGACTTGAGTGGGGCAACCGTGATGGAGCGTATATGGCGGCGATCGCCAGAATTTAGGACCTTGTTGATTGATAAAGGAACTTATTGGTTGCAATGATTGATGGGTGTGGCAATTATACTGGGATGGAGTAGCTGTTGGTGAAATGTGTATGACTGTGTAATTGTGGTATCTGGGTGGGTTGTGTGCGCACACCGATAGGTGTACGTGTTTCATGTGTTTAGCCAGTGTGTATATTGTGTAGGCGTGGTTGTGGCTGGACGATAAGGTGTAACAGGGGTGCATGTGGGATATTATTGCATGAGGAGTGCGGTTGTGTATATTGTAGCAATAGGGCATGCTCGATGGGTTAGTGACATCAAGTTAGTTGAGAAAGGCTCAACAGCGATGATGAAATCCCGAGAATAGCATGGTGAACTGGGCACGATTTCGGAAGGGTTGTGTAGTGGGCGGTCAGATGTTGCGTCGGAGTTGTTTGAGGAAAGAACCAACAGGAATCATTAATGATGCCTTCGTGTCATAGTAAAGCTGGGAACATGGAGATAAAAAGAATGGCCCTAACCATTCTTTTAGCAAGATGTAGCAGCGAGATTGTCGCTCCAGAGACTTTGATGTGGGAAATGCGCAGCGTCATGTAAGTGACCCTTTGATTCAACTAGTATTTTTATATAAAATGTATGTGTTTATGTACTGTTAAAAAGTGGCGTTCATCAGCATTGACTGTTTTAATCATGTTTAGTTACTCTGGCTTGATTTGCTAAACAAAGCTTTTAATGGTTTAATTTCCGTTAAAAATCAGACCAGCATGTAAATGATATCTTTCTTATAAATTGTAATGGAACTCGGATTTGAAATAATTAGTGCAGTGAGATGCCTTGGTATTTGACATTCTTGTGAATATTGAAGAGCTTGAAAACTATCAAAATGGGTGTGAGGACGATTTGACATCAATTGATAAGTGATTGTGTTTACGATGAACCAAAAGATCTTTTTTGTTTATTCAATTTTTTGTGCCCCATATCCACGGGGAAAAGTTGGATTTCGGTTGATGCACAGTACTGTTGCTCGTGGTTCGCCCTAGTCAGTGGGGCAACAGTAATGTGCATCAACGTACAAGCCCCGTTGACCACGAGCAACAGTACTGTGCTAAAAGTTTTATCCTGAGCAACAGTACTGTGCATCAACGTACAAGCCCCGTTGACCACGAGCAACAATACTGTGCTAAAAATTTTATCCCGAGCAACAGTACTGTGCATCAACGTACAAGCCCCGTTGACCACGAGCAACAGTATTGTTCTAGTCAGTGGGGCAACAGAATTTTATCCCGGATGGTGGAGGGATTTCCGGCCCTAGTCAGTGGGGCATGTACGCTGACCGCAACATATCGTTTGAACTGATGTTGAGATTGAACTGGTTGTCCCGAGTTTGTGCTAATGATTTTATACTTCAGTTTTAGTTTCATGTACTCTATTTCGTTTTACCCGATGATTACAAACTTTATGATTTTAGATTTCTTAATGTGGCTGTAATATAAAGTGAGTTATTTTCTGGCATGCTATGGTCCACCTAATTGATTCATTGGTTACTTACTGAGCACGTGAAAGCTCATCAATTACTATCATTTCAAGTCTGAAAGTAAGGCGATGGTGAGGAGCATAGGAAGGGACAATTTGGCGCGAAACTTCAGAGACTGCATTGAATAAGTCACCAAATATTTAGATTGTTAGTTTAATTTTATTTGTTGATAAATCAGAGTTATGAAAAGTTGTAGCATGAGTGTTGTATTCAATTAAAAATATAAAAATATAATTTAAATTTGTAAAAGTTTTAATTTCTGTTACAATTCAGATGAATTTTAGTGAGTAAGGCCTGACATAAACCTTGATCGGAGTTTATTAGGTCTGTAGCAAGTCACGTTTCGCAGGCCTAGCCGTGGGTTCGGACCGTGACATGACCACTCACTCAGTCCTTTCTCTTTTTTCTTTTTTCATTGCCATAACACAGGACCACAATACCCTTACAGCCTCAATTACCACGCCTTGACCAACCTCGTTGTCGCCACCTCGAACATCAACGCCATCACTAACCTCGCCAACCCCTCACCACCATCACTAATTTGGTGCCGCCATCAGATTTGACAACCAAATCAAGCACCACCCAGGTCAACATTATAAAATTTGGGCACTCAGATTCCCTAAAAACAAAGGAAAAATAAGACTAAAAAGCAAACAAAGTAAAGGCTAGTAGAGGAAGCCCATCACTGATCGATCAGTCACAGCAATGGCCATTCTGCAGTTAACCTTAACTTCAACTTTGTGGGTAAAGAAGTACAGCAACCTGACCCCGCCTGCCATGTCCATCCTTGACTCGATCTCCACGGTGGGTCCGATCCAAACTCCTCTAAGCCCATCGGTAATAGAAATAGCGACAGTGAGAAATTGTTGTGATGCCAGATTTGGTACTGGTAGGTATGAAGCTGTAGTCATGGTGGAAATTATTACCTGTTGGTGGAAATGGTGGTTAAGGTAGGACCGAGAGCGGCGATGCGGTGGAGGAAGGACGAGACATTGGGGTTTGTTCCGTCTTCTTGGTATTATGAACAGTGGTGGTGTTTTTTTTGACTTTTGCTTTTGTTTAGCATGACTTGACAGAAACACCCTCAAAAAAGTGTGGTCACGTGCTTGTCATGTGGCCATTTTAGACCAAAAAAACTAACAAAAGGACTAATTTGATATCGACGAATAGTACATGGACTGTTTTGAATGATTTTAAAAAATAGGGACCAAAATTAAAAAAAAAAAGATGAAGTATGATGGACTAAAATGAAATTATCTCTTTCAAAAAAGAATTGAAACCGTCATATTCAATTTTTTTAGCAATGATTGTTTTACTCTTATAACTTATTTGCGCTGCTGAACAAACTCACTATTGATTTGTGCGCCTGCGGCACAATCGATTAAAAGCGTGAGATTTTTTTGTCTCGTAGGGCTTAGGAACTTCCCTAAAAGTGAGAAATTATGACGAATATATGAAAATTGCATGTAAAAGACTGCGCGCGCCCATAAATGACGAAAAGAACTTTCGATTGATTGTGAATATTTATACAACATTATTTTCAAATCTGAAAACTGGACTTCCCATCGACGGCAGCAAAAGCCTCTAAACAAAAGAACGAAAAAGATTTTAAAAAGTCTTGATTTGTCTGGTTGATGATGATTGATCATTGACCCACTATTTATACTAGATGCTTTGTAGAAAAAAATTATCGTAAACTACCCACTTAAGAAATAACTATCTACTGAGAGTAACCAACTACACTTATCTCAAATCAATAAGGACACATTCTCATAAGTTGATTTATTCCACTTCTTGAATCTTTCATTATCTCTTCAGGAATAATGATAAAAATTACGTGTCATTTAGTGACATATAATCAAAGTGAAGTCAAATGTAAAAAAAATATTTGGGGGTGCTAGTTATAAGTTGGGAGTGAGGGCATGAAAGAATTTACCGTACAAGATAATAAATAGTGAGCACAAATCAGGAGGGGCTATTGTCGGAATAAATTGTTCTAAAAATAATTTAAATTTTATTTTTCAGCTAATAGAATATGGACACCTAGTTAAAGCGGACAAACATTATGAAACGGATGTATGTTTAAGAAAATAATAATATAACGAGTGTCTCGAAGCGGGGTGGTGATGACGAGTCACATGGTCGTGGTTTGAAAGTTCCCCCATACAATGTCAGGTTCTCTGGTTCCCGCATATTTTAACCAACACAACCTGACAATAAAACACCTTCACACACTCGCTTGCCAAAAGATCTTTTATTCGCCCCCCCTAAATCTCTCCGCCGCCGCCAATGTTGCCCTACGCCACCCTCCACGACGCCGAGACCGCCCTCAACCGCAGCCTAACCGCCGCCGAGACCCTCTGGTTCAACTACTCCGCCGACAAGTCCGACTACTTCCTCTACTGCCACAACATCCTCTTCCTCTTCCTCATCTTCTCTGTCTTCCCCCTTTCCTACCTCCTCCTCGAGCTCCTCTCCCGCAACGTCCGGGCCTACAAAATCCAGCCCAAAGTCAATTTGTCCTACTCCGAGACCTTCAAATGCTACAGGGACGTAATGCGCATGTTCATCCTCGTCGTTGGCCCGCTTCAGCTCGTTTCATACCCTTCTGTCCAAGTAATTTTCTCGCTTCCGAGTTTTACTGAACCCTCTCCGCTTCAAGTTTTTTGTCCGCTTCTGATTTTGGCGAATCCCTAGAACTGGATTTAAGCATCCGTGTCGCCCTATCAAACAATACGTAACTACTGATGGAGTTCAATTAAGCGTTTACATGTTGAGATCGAACATCTAGACATTGAATTGAATGCTAATTAAGCATAGTTTTGACTACTCAAATTAGGATAAAAGCAATGAGTAGCGAGAATGTTTGCATGTTCATATTTTGTTCTTGAAATTTGCAGAATGCGGAAGGAGACAGAGACTATGAAACGGATGGAGTAATGTTATTGATCTAACGAAGTAATTCATTAGTTGGAATTTCACTCTTCTTGTTTATTTTGCAGTTGATTGGGGTTCGGACGAGTTTGCCATTGCCGTCGATTTGGGAGGTTGTGGCGCAACTGGCGGTGTATTTCGTTGTGGAGGATTTTGGGAACTATTGGATACATCGGTTTTTGCACCGTAAGTGGGGGTATGAGAAGATACACAAGGTGCACCATGAGTATACGGCGCCGATTGGGTTCGCGGCGCCTTATGCGCACTGGGCCGAGGTGTTGATCCTCGGGATCCCATCATTTTGCGGGCCTGCGATTGCGCCGGGGCATATGATTACGTTTTGGCTGTGGATCGGGTTGAGGCAGATTGAGGCAATTGAGACTCACAGTGGGTACGCGCATGCTTGCTTGAAACTGCCTTTTTATCTTCATTTGATGATTGTCATTTTCTTCTTTTGGGCTATTTCACTAAAATGATGTTCAGACTTTTGTTTACTGTTTAGTTTCTCTTTTTCTCAAGTTGATTTCCGTAAAGGTAACGATTACGGTGGAATCGTCAACAGCGGACTAACTTTTCTTCACAAACAGAAGGATCAGGAGAGCCTTATGCTTTTTGATCTCTTTCTCTCTGGAGTTATGCCCCCACACCTTTGGCCCCCACATATCATTTTTGCCCAGTGATTAGCCGCAAATGTTCTGGCTTATTTCAATCTTTTGTTTAGTTACAAAGTTTAATTTGATACCGAATGCACCTTCACTCCCTTGGTGTTGGTTAAATTTCAGACTATAATGTATAATAACTCACTGACAGGTGGAACAAGGTTGTTCCATCCTTAGTCCGCGTCCACTTGGAGGACTCCCCGATTTTCAACCTAGTGCCGAAACTGAAGAAGAAAATTAAGAGAACCCTTGTGATTAGGGCATTGCATTGGAGAGGTTCATTTCTGAGGATATATTCAATCTTTAAGACGGATCTCTTTGGCTATTTCTAACGGATACAAGTTCTTAAATTTACTCATTTCCTCCAACTTCTGTGGGCTCCTTCAAGGTTAATGTGCTGTAGACTCCTTCAAGGTTAATGTAGTTATTAATTTTTGGATGTACGTTGTGGCTTTTATGCTGTGTTGCCGCCTTCATCTTTTAGACGGATCTCTTTGGCTATTTCTAAAGGATCCAAGTTCTTAGATTTACTCATTTCCTTTAACCGCTATAGACTCCTTCAAGGTTAATGTAGATATTACTTTTTGGATGTACTTCGTGGCTTTTATGCTTCATTGCCTTCTTCATCTTCCTCCCAACCCCCCACAAGAGTAATTGCATGTCACACTAGTCGAAGGAAGTCCTTGATGTGTTTATCGGCTTTTGGTAATATGCATATGCAGATAATTCTGGAAGAGTGGACAGATTGGATTAGATTTGATATTTTGGATTTTCGTGCTGCTTTTGGTCTTAGACTTTCAGCTAGTCAATGGGATAATTAGGTGTATCAGGAAAAAGATCTTGACATGATTGGTGGGGTTCTTTAAGGTCAAGTTTTACGGTCAATATAAGTGCCTTTACCATGATGTAGAATAAAACCAAAACTCCAAAAGTGATTCTATTTAGAAGTTGAGTGAAGGCATCAAGAAAGGAATTATTTTTTGCATGTTTTCTCCTTTGTTTTCAAACTTTTTTAGTTTCAGCAATGATTGCTTGAATGAAATTTTTAAAAGAAAAGGGATATCCTTATCTTCTTCTTCCCCTCTTTTCCAGTTCATTTCAATATCAGTCACCAGTCTTAAGTTGTTCTCTATGGCCAGTCATCTCTATCGTAGGTTGCGTCCTACTATTGTTTGATACGAACACGCTATGTTTTTGCTGGACTGTCGATCTCTTTTGTCTCTTCATAACTTCAGAAGGTGACAAGGACTAAGATAGACCTACTTCTTTAAGGTTGTCAAAGAAACTTGAGCCTGGTGATGGCGGGCTCGTTTAAGAAGTGGGTAGGAACGATGTATGGTTCAAAATGGTGACTTCTTGGGTCCTATCATCTATGTATGCTTCAGTGGCGGGTTCCTTTGTTATTTAAACATATGTACAGTCTGGATTTCATCCGTAATTTCCTAATTGTAAGTACATGTGCACATTGGCACTTTAATAACGTGTACACTGGCACTTTAATAATGTGTCCTAAGCAGGAGTCTGTACTAATTAGGTTGGTATGGGAGTAGCTGGCTGGTCATATTTTGTATTAAAATTGATTATTATAGGTCAATTGGACGTCATGGTGTGGTTTAAAGTTTGGGTTGTACTTATAATCCAATGGGTTGGAGATAAATGGAAAGGAGAGATAAGTTGGTTAGTTACGTGATGTGAGAGTAATGGCTAGTTACACGACACGAGTATGCGTCGCCGCATTGGTTCGGGTCTCTCACTCACTGTGCTTGGTCGCAGGTTGGGTCCCCCCCCCCCCAAAAAAAAAAAAATAATAACATAACCCAGAATTAATAACAAAGAAGTTAAGGTTGTCTATAATGAAAATCTGGTGTTTCTTAGCAAGAAAAACTAATTAAACTTCGTCGCTGCTTTACATTTGAATGATGTTATTTATCTGTAATTTTGCTTCACATATATGAAAGCCAATCTAGCTGCAAAATATGTTTATTTAATTGACATGTCAGTAGTGTCAAATTATCTGTGTGAGCCATACTTCTTCTGGTAGGACCTTATCCAGATGTGATGTTCTGTTTATCTTTCGCGCATATAATCAAAATCTAATGGAATTCAAAAAATTAAAATCAATTACTATTTCATGGAAGAAGGTTCAATTCCTTAGCAGTAGAACCACAAGGATAAAGAGATTCAGCATAATCAAATCATTAGCATTATGTTTTACTGCGCCTATCTATGTAAATAATAGTTGGGGCTTGGGGTTGAATTTTAATTATGCTGAAGTTAGTAATTTATCTCCCTAGCTTTTGACATATAATTTGGTGAAGGGAAAGCCAATTGCATAGTCAAAAGACCATTCCTGGCACTCATAAGGAGCACTTGGGGAATGCCAGCGGTTGAGATGAAGCTTGTCAAAAATGAAACCCCGCTTCAAAGGACTCAAAATGTGCTTAGCTTTGTGATTTGTTTTGTTATCTCCAGCTCCCTATTACCTTTGATGAGTCCTCTTTTAAACTTCTGTACGTCGTATCTGTGCTTCGCTAGAATTCTCTTTATGATGCTTTCTAGACATCCTTTTTTTTTTTTTTTAATAACCGAGACACTTAGAGTGTGTTTTAATCACCTATTGTCGCCATCCAGGTACGACTTACCTTGTAGTCCCACAAAATATATTCCATTTTACGGTGGTGCGGATTACCATGATTATCACCATTATGTTGGGGGACAAAGCCAGAGTAACTTTGCTTCAGTGTTCACCTACTGTGACTACATCTATGGAACTGACAAGGTATACACATTTTCATGACTGGTCTTAAAGATTTTATTTTTTTCTAATGGATAGAAACCCTAGTAATGACTTATTTATGTCATCAGGGTTACCGGTACCAAAAGAAGCTCCTTCAACAGGTAACCCTCGAGCTCCTTATTTTTCTTTTGATTGCTGACTTGTTACTAATTAACTTGATTGGCATTTTCCACTTCTTTTATGTACGAGTGTCGTCTTGTATACAGGTTGAATGGGGTTGAGTGAAATAGACTGTTGATCAGTTTTCTTGGTCTTTCATATTTGGTGGAGAACAAAAGTGGTTTCTGGGCATTATGATTTCAAGTTACCTTGGCATCGTTTCGTAATTTGATTGTTCTGTTTCGTAATTTGATTGTTCTCTTATTCGTTTGTTCTCTTTGGTGCATATTCGTTTGTTCTCTTTGGTGCATATTTTGTTTGTTTTGACTACTCATGGTGGGTCATACGTTCTGCAAGGAGATGACATCTCATGCCTTCTCTTAAGGTTAAGTTGGTATGTGGAAATAATCCAGCAACATTTTTTTGTCGTGCACATTTATTCTAACCAATCCTATGTTGATCCAATTCAGATGAAAGAGGGATCAAAAAGCAGTAGAGTACAAAATGGAGGCTCTTACAATGTCCTTGCTCAAGATCTTAAATCTGAGTAGTGTTGGGACATAAGAACCCTTACTGGAAAGATTTCCGCAGTATGCCTCCCACTTGTGACAACGTTTTCTGAAACCTTCAGTTTCGAGCTGGCATCATTGGGTAGTTACTTTGCTAGTCAGGTAAATAGGAAGTACTGGTTCTGGTTGAGAGTGAACTAGGAGGTCCTTGACAACGTGTTCTTGTGTAGTTTCGGACGAAGATTTTATATATCTAGTAAATCAAACCTCTCTCTTTTGGCAGATGGTCAAATCAATTTCAAATGATGTCGAGTTTTATTCTGTTGCTTACATACCTCTTAAGCTGATGTATGCCTGCTGTGTTTTTTGCCGTCATTGTGACTTTTTAAAGGCATCGGAAAGAGAGTGTTGAAAATCACCCTTAGAACAAGGCAGAAGAGAGAAAGTTGCTTTTGGCAAAATGTTGGGACCAAAATCTTACGAACTAGAACGCGGCTTATGAGTGTCATATCTGCATTAAGTTTTGGCCTTCTTGCTTAACTTCAGCACAAGAAATGCAATAAGGTTAGATCAATCCATGTTTTGATATGGGAAAGTCAGTTCATAGTCTCATGTTCTATGTGGAAAGGCGCAAATATTCAGCTTTGTGAGATTCAGACAGAAAATGGAAAGTCAGTTGATACACTTGATACAGAGGAATGTTTTAACCTATGCTCTTTTTAGTATGGGGGGGCATTAAGATTTGGAAAGGATATGTGAAAAGTCTGCACTGAAAGTGCCAACTAATTAAAGACCTTATGTCCGGAAGAACGTAGGAGTATGATACGTCGGTGATAACCACGTCTCTTAATGGATTACCATTTGCCTCGTGAACCTAATCCGGAAACGAACTGGAAAGCTCTCTTATCTATTGATTGAATTTATATCTGCAAACTCCTAGCTCATCACAGCAGCAGCCTTATGCTGCGTAATGTTGTCTTGGCGAGTACATACTACGAAGTGGCAGAGTTGTGCAATATGAATGACCACATTCAGAGCCCCTAGTGATGAGATTTTAGGATAGTAGGAGCTATTTACAATCGGAAGTTATCCGCCAAATTGGGGAAATTGCCTGTCATTTGGAATATGTGAATGCCCCGTAGTAGGTGCTTGACCTGTATCCACCTAAAGAAACTGTTGGCACGTTACAGTTCTGGCTAAAGCCTCCCTTTCTAGCGAGTAATTATGGCAGCTATGATTATGATCACTTGTAACCCCATCTGCAGTGACCTGAATAACTGAACAAAGCTGACAGTCCGATCCGTAACCCACCAAATCCAAAGTGACCTTGCTCGTGCAAGATTACTAACTATTCGAGAGAGCAAGGTTGATGAATGGGTTATTACCCTTCATCCTCGATGATGATCTTCTCTCTTTTTCAAGCACTACGTACTTCAGTTCGTCTTCTTTTGAAGCACTAATATAACAAAACTGCAACAGTGATGTTATAACCATAAACAGGCAACTACTGATGCTAGACTCCACAATTCCAAGGAAACGACCATGACGACGGAACTAGAACCTTGTGTAAACTAGCAACGTCTGCGAGAAGTGGAAATATAGAATACAATGGCCCAATATTACTTCTGATTGGCGAGCTTCTCGATTGTGTTTTGGAGATCGAGTAAGTGTTTATGACCTTAACTCGGCCACATTGCATGAGACTCTTGTCATTGCGGAATCTGAACGCAGATTTATCATATAACAGTGATTGGGTTTGTTTTCATGTTATAACCATCACAATATGATGGAGCAACGCCCTTTGTGTATGGACTTACGATTCTTTCTTATTGCTTAGATCTAAGGCTGACTGCTATCATCTAAGGGATCTTCCTCAAACTTTCATCTAAGACATATGATTACTTAGAGAAATGGGTAGAACACTTTTTTATTTGTGCTTAAAGATAACAAATTATCACTAAAATGCATTTCTTAGCTTCAAAAAAAATGAAAACCAAGTAAAACTACTATCGTAACTTCGGTTCTTCCCAAAACAACATCTTAGCTCCGTCCCTCGTGAAAACTTGAAGATTCGGGTACAATGTGAGCTGAATTTGCCAATCTGACGGTCTTGGACGAGAAGTTGGTAAATGAGAACTATTGTTCTCATTTTAAACTGCAATATTAATACAAGAAGCCCGTCTAGCTCAGTTGGTAGAGCGCAAGGCTCTTAACCTTGTGGTCGTGGGTTCGAGCCCCACGGTGGGCGTTTTGTTTTTCCTTCATTTTTCCTTTTTCACGGTGTTATTAATTCAATTTTCTTGCATTCAAGATTTGGTAAAATATAAGACACTGACACTTTGGCCTTAGGTAGAAAGTGTATTCATTTAATATAAACCGTATATAAAGAGTTTGAAGATACTTTTACCGTCCCAAGTTGTCATATGCTTTTAAAGTAATCGATGTCTAGCTTCACACTTTTACAATTTAACAGTCCAAGTCAAAAAGAAAAGAGAATTCTAGAAAAAGTAACCAATGCTTTATTTTGAGGCGAGCAGTTCATTTTTTTTTCAGGTGATGGGTTTGGACCAAAATTGTATTCATTCATTTTGACCAATGCTTATTTTTGGGCCCATTGAATTTTTGGACCATAATAGGCATGCTGCTGACAATCAATTCGAGGCGATCGAACAAAGATAAGAAAAGCACCACGGGATCCCATTGCTAGAAATTTTTTTGTGGGGAACAATTTGGCCAAAGCGCATGAAGGCCCCAAAATACCGGACGTAAAATCAACACTGAGAGATATCATAATTGCTTTAGGATCGAAGCAATTCAGGGATGTAGGCGATATTATATCGGAGATGATAGGGGAATCAAGTTCGGATTCCGATGAAGAAAAGTTTAGGGACACAAACAAGATCCAACCTGAGAGATAAGGTGAAAGTGTAGATAAAAACATTGAAAACTCTCGGGAGAAGGTAAGTCTTAGAATTGAAGGTGCCGTAAATTTTCATTCAAATTTCTTACAAATTGAGCGCAAAATGGAGATATTAATGCATGAAAATGTCAATTTAAAGGTAGAAGTAAATGCATTGAAAGCCGAAGGAAAGAATCCAAGGCATGAAAATCAAGAACAGACCGTGTGAACCAGGCATTTTGGTCGTGGGTAAAGCGCAAGGCTCTTAACCTTGTGGTCGTGTGTTGAGCCCCGCGGTGGGCGTTTGTTTTTCCTTTAGTTTTCCTTTTTCATGATGTTATTAATTTAATTTTTTGCATTCAAGATTTGGCTATATATAAGACTTTGACACTTTGGCCTTAAGCAAGAAGTTATTCATTCAATGTAAACCGTATATAAAAAGTTTGAAAATCCAGATACTTTTACTGCCCCAAGTCGTCATATGCTTCTAAAGTAATCGATGTCCAGTTCCACGCTTTTACAATTTAACTGTCCAATCAAAAGGTAGAAAATAATTCTAGAAAAAGTAACCAATGCTTATTTTTGAGTCAGAGCAATTCATTATTTTTCAGGTGATGGGTTTGGACCAAAATGGTATTCATTCATTTTGACCGATGCTTATTTTTGGGCCCATTGAATTTTTGGACCATAATAGGCATGCCGTCGACAATCAATTCGAGGCGATCGAACAAGATAAGAAAAAAGCACCACGGGATCCCTTTGCCAAAAAAATTTTTGTGGGGAAGAATTTGGCCAAAGCACATGAAGGCCCCAAAGTACCGGACAGGTAATCAGTACCGAAAGATATCACAATTACTTATAGATCAAATTAATTCAGGGATGTCGCCGATATTAAGCCGGAGATGATAGGGGAATCAAGTTTGGATTCTGATGAAGAAAAGTCCAGGGGCACAAACAAGATCCAACCTGAGAGACAAGGTGAAGGGTGTAGATAAAAACACTGAAAATTCTCGAGAGAAAGTAAGTATGGGAATTGAAGGTGCCATGAACTTTCATACAAAGTTCTTACAAATTGAGCGCCAAATGGAGATATTAAATGCATGAAAATGGCAAATTAAAGGAAGAAGTAAATGCATTGAAAGCCGAAGGGGAGAATCCAAGGCATGAAAATCAAGAATAGATCGTGTGGACCGGGCATTGAATTTAGGGACGCGTGGTGCATGATCAGTCAACAACAACGATAAGCGCCTGAAAACTACAATGATAGCTGATGTGGCAAAGGATCCGGTGGGTATGAATGATGCGGAAAAAAATAGAGCTGATGTAGTGGATCAAACAGATGGCAGGATTGGCAATCCAACTATATTTGAAAACATAAGGGAGGGAACGGGTGAGGAATTCCCTTTTTTTTTGCCTACTGCAAATAATGGGAAAGTCAAAAGAGTGATGGCATCAATCAAGAAGGATCCCAAAGGCGGAAACCCTCGTTTGTATGCCACAGTGACTTGACCAAACTGGTATTTCGTCCTTAAACGTAGCTTAGAGTTCATAGCATCGAAAGACATTAGAAAGGAAAAAATGGTGTTGAATACACATGGGAGGATGTGCAAGAAGAAGTGCAGGCCTGGCGAAATACATTAATCACCTATGTGTTGGGAGTAAGGCCACCAATGTAGGTAATGAAGGGCTATCTAGAAAGTGTTCCAAACCTATTATGGTCGCACCCAAAAGGCTCACCAGGGTTCCATTTTGTACGACACATTGGCACAAATATTCAACGCTTTCAATCTGTTAAAGACATGCACGCTCAAGTCACGTGACTTCGCCACCAAGAAACTCATCCTTGCGCGACTGCTCATCACGCTACGGTCGTCGCACATCGCCGTCGGCACACCTTGGCGTTTACCGAAGGAAGTGGGCCTTGGCCTTCCCCTTGGGGTCGGCCTCGGCCTTGGCCTTCCTCATGGGGTCGGCCTCGGCCTCCCCTTGGGGGTCGACCTTGGCCTTCCCCCAAAAGGTTTGGTCTTTAACTTCCATACTTAGCATCTTCACTACTCTTTAAGGGACAGGATGTCACTCCGTGACCCCCGTCGCGCCAGACGCCACTCCACGACCCCTGTCGCCTGGACGTCACTCCGCGACTGTCGTTGCCAGCGTTCGGGCGCCGCATTCTAATACTCCACCACGCCATGCGCCGCGCCACTGATACAGCTGCGCCCCCGACTCCTTGTCATATTACAGTGCCCCCGGCACCTCACTCACTCCTTCGCGCCCATGCGCTGCACTGCTAATACAGTCGTGACCCCTGGCTCTCTGTCACACTACAATAAGGACCCTTCGCAGCGGGATGGCTCGCTACGACAGAAGCCATCGCCGTCTTCATTCTGGGAGGCTCCGTTCGTAGTGCTCCGGCACGAAGACCCCTCGCAGCAGGATGGGCTCGTTACCATAAAGCCATCGCCGTCTTCATTCCGGGGGGCTTCGTTTGTAGTGCTCAGGCACGAGCACCCTTCGCAGCGGGATATGCGACTCTTTTGAGACACTATCTCCGTCAGGGTATCTTCGTGATTGGCCTACGTGCTCCGGCACTAAGGGGTTTACGTTGGCACCCCTATTGACTATGACCCCTAGGTCACTTCGAGACGAGAGCAGGTCTTCGGAAGGGCATCGCCCCTAGTCTGCCTGTCAGTTTGGCGTCGGGTCTTCCCCGCCATTGCCAGGCCTATATGACTCTACAAGGGCTTGATTTGGTGGCTAGATCAAGGGGATTCTCTGGCCACACTGACGTTGTGGGAGCCAGTCTTTTCAGACAGACAGAGTGATGCTGTGAGGAGCAGGCGGGGTGAATATGCGATCCGACAGTCTATGGAGCACCGGCACCCATGGACCCCCCCCCCCCCCCGTGACGCGTCACTTTCGGGGAACGCCATGTGTTGGTTGTGACATCATCATCTTAATCTCTATAAATAGAGGTCTTGAGAATTCATTTGTGACTCTTGAACATTTTCTGAAAGCCTTGGACATTTTCTGAGAGGCTTGGACATTTTTTCTGACAGTTGGACATTCTCAACTTCTCACTTTCTCACTATAGAATCCTAGATAGAGAAGCATACCGGACCTTGACTTGGACCTAAGCATCGGACTGTGACTGTCATCGTGTATTCACCTTACGCCATTGCCCTCGCAGCACTGCCACCCTCAGGCTCTATCTGGGAAGCCCTTGGTCTCTGCCCTTGTTGTGTCTCACATCAACATAGTTGGCATCTGACTCGGACTGCATTCCTTGTGGCACCTTCACGTCGACTGCGAACCCACTTTCCTTGGCATCAGAAAGAAATGGAAGCCATTTGGGAATTTCTCTCTCAGCTTCGTCAAAACCGGAGTTTATTTGGTAAGATTTGATTCTGCTTATGCTTATAATCAAATTTTGGAGAAAGGTTTGGGTCAAACTACCTTACTTACCATTACATTTTTGGTCAAAGAAAATGATAAGTAGAATAGCCAGCTCAATTAAAAAACCACTGTTTATGGATCATATGACTGCCTCCAAAAAAAACTGAGTTATGCAAAAGTTTGTGTGGAAATACAACTGAGGGAAGACTTCTTGAGGAAATTACATTAAAAGGCCCTGAATGGATCATAAAAATGTGACTTTTGCAATATCTTTGGGCATCAAGAGAGAAAATGTTTCAGAAAACCTCGACTAGTGTTAAAGTGAAAGGCTAAGAAAATGGCTAAAGAGATGGTGACAGATGCAAACCATAATGTCCAGCAAAAGGATCAAAGTAGTAGTAAAAAAAGGTTGATAACTACATAGTGGGAAAAGGAAAGTCAACCAGGACAACATTAAGGCCCATAAATCCAATCTGGCAATTTTTCGGCTATAAAATGTGAAATGGGAATACAATCTGGCTATCGTTAGAGAGTTACCAGTTGGTGTCTTGACTGAAGTGTATAGTCAGAGAATTGTGTATGATGCTGGCATGAGTGTAAATACTAAGGTCAAAGACCTTATGCAAAATGGAATGTGGAGACTCCCTACATTCAGATCACAGGCTCTTAGAGGCCTAAATGTTGTATTAGAAACATTACCAAGGACTAATATTCTCAACCAAGATGAAGTCATATGGACTTTAACTACTAATGGACAATTCACAATAAAATCTGCTCTGGATGGTATTAGAACAAGAGCTGGTGTAGCCCCTTCGTGGAAGTTACTGTGGTTCCCTGGTCATATTCCTAGATGCTTAATGATCCTATGGCTGCTATGTAATGGAGAACTAAGAACCAATTCAAAGTTGAAAAGGTGAAACATTATTCATGAAGACACATGTGTACTATGTTCTGCACAGGCAGAAACTGAGGATCACTTATTTTTACAGCGTCTCTAAGGAATTAGGGAGTTTGATCTTAAGAAAATTACAAATTAACATCAGGCTGTTGTCATGGACACAATTCCTGCAATAAGCTTGCCAACATTTCAGAGGTAAAGAGCCTAAAAGCAAGATTATGTAAGCTGCTATTTGCTGCAACTTGTAATAGGATGGCAGCAGAGAAACACCATAATTTTTAAGAGATAAGTTTTAACAGGGGTCAAGGTTGGCCAGTGAGACGATGAGGGATAAGCTTCATCGTCGAGAGGGAAACAGCCCGGATCACCAGCTAAGGCCCCTAATTGCCCGCTCAGTGATAAACGAGGTAAGGGTGCAAAGACAGCCAGGAGGCTTGCCTAAAAGTAGCCACCCTTGAAAGAGTGTAATAGCTCACTAATTGAGCGCTCTTGCCCAAAGATGAACGGGGCTAAGTGATCTACCGAAGCTGTGGGATGTAAAAATACATTGGTAGGGGAGTTTTCCTCCTTAGAGGGAAGCACAAGGACGCTTGTTCGAGATTCAAGAATAGGTGAGGTATAGAGTGCATAGCTAGAAAAATCCCATGCAATTCCTACCAACATTGATTTGTGTGATGCTTGTGATATAGATAAGCAAAGTCTGTTATTATAAGGACGTGTACAACACTTGAAATGTGAGATAGAGATGAGAAATATGTAACTGTGAAAATTGTTCTATCACTTGTATATGTGAGTTGTTTTGACAATAATACATGGGACCTTTTATCCAAAAAAAGAATTTTAATTTCTTAGGACATGATTCATAATCTTCTTGGGCAATTTGATCACAATTGCAAATGAGCTTTTCTCAGTAGCTCTAAACTGTAAAGGGCTTATGTGATCCTCGAGGCCCTCGAATCTTTATCTGAAAAGCTCATGTTTCGTACCATCTATAACATTACTTTGTTGCTATGCCTTTAAAATCAATACTCAATAGGTTACATAACGTCTGAGCACCCCTATGGTATCTAATTTCAATTTTATTTTTTATTGAACAAATTGTAATATAATTAATTAACAATTTCAAAACTAAAGGCAATACCCAAACGGGAACCCCTGGAAACAACAGAGACAACACATCCGGTCGAAAGGTCTCGAATAATAATTGCCAACATGGTCTTGGAGGAAAGTAACGTAAACATAAGAGCTGCCCGTATTTGAGAGTACCAAATTGAGGGGTAGCCAAAACAGGATGACACAAGAAAATGTAACAAATCCCTAGCTCCCACTGAAATGATCTCGCTATTTCTTAAGTCTATATCCCATGCGGCTCAATAATTTTACTTGTTTATTTTGAGCATAACTAAATACAATTTACAAGGTGTAAAAAAAGCAAAGTCATTGCGTCAACTTTGCCCCCGGAACGCTCCAGAGTCAGACCGTCACTTGAAACGACATTTCCTAAAAAAATAAACCTGCCTAATAGTCAGGATTAAAACTAAACATCACCTCTTTCTAATTAAGCCACGAAATAAATCTTGCAACAGTTGAGTACGTGCTCTCCAGAGATTGGGGTAGACCCAAAGAAGGTAGTAGTAAGCAATGCTGCTGACAGAGACATGCTGAAAGGCATGTTTTCGGAATTTCCATGCGTCTGGGGTATACTTTTCAATCATACTTGTTATGCAGCGCTGGAGCCGAGGACCCTTTCAAGGGTAGAAAGTGAAGCAGATTTAAGGTATCTTTCAAGAGTCGTTCAAGAGAATGGTCCTCTCCCGAGTTTGAAGCAAAGCCTGAAATGGTGAGAGACAGTTTAGACTTGTGCAGATATTCATGTGTAACATATTGACAAATATCACATCACGGTTTGCTAGTTTGGGCAAACTGATACTCAATAGCGGTGACCCCCTGCACAAGGGCGGACCTACGTGGGAACTGCCCTAGAATTTTGATTTTTTTTTTGGGAAATTGCACCCCGTCTCCCCGAGACCCCGTCGGCTCTGCCTCTCAGTCTCTCACTTCTCTCTCTCTCTCTTCGTGACCGCCGACCGGTGACTACACTCCCACCGTGAGTCCGTGCGACGGCGACGGCCACTGCCCGAGCATGAGCTGTGACCAGATCTGAACGCCGAATCGTTTCTCGAGCTACACCTGTGCCGCTGTGCAACTGACGGTGATGGGCGACGCCGCGACGGCCAAGTTGCCAACGACAGTGCAGCTACAGCCTGCAGGCGACGCCGCGACTGACCGACGGGCGACGGCGAGCTTCTCTCATTCTCTGCTGACTAGCTGACTGCTGTTACTTTCCATCTCGAGGTAAGCTGCTTCTTTATCTTGAAATTGTAGTTTAATTTCAGTAATTGATTATATAGAAATTTAAAAAATATGTTTGTTTAATTTGCTTGTTAATTCTTAATTGGTAAGCAAAATTTATGCCTTGATTATATATATTATTGTTCCCTAATGAAAATGCTAAACCAAATAATGAATCATGCCTTGATTATATATATTACAGAAATTATTGGTGATTTGGTGGAAGTTGGAACACCTTAATTATTTGGTTAATTTGCTTTTCTAATTCTTAATTGGCTAATTGCTTTTCTAATTCATAAATTAGTGCATAGATAGTTTATAATTGTGCTGGAATGTGACGTTGAGCTTGAGTTTGTTTGGCTGTTTAATTTTAAAATTGGGAAGTTAAAAGTGTACTGTTTTGTTGAAATTTGATGTTGTGTTGAGATTGGAAGGTGGAGCTTGAGCTCGGGAGCGGAGGTTGATCTCGAAATGTGATTTAGTTTTAAAATTAGGAGTTTGATATTGAGCTTGAAATGTATAGTTATTTAACTATGTGAATTTGTGTTGAGAACATAAATTTTGAGATTTTATTCCAATGTGCGCGCGTGTGTGTGTGTTTTTTTTCCCAGAATGAAAAAGTTTCTTAGAAAGAAAGAAAAATTGGCAGAATCCTCGCAGTCTAATCAAGATAGTATTATTTTACTAACAAAAATTTTTGGCTATTATTTTATTAACAAAATTTTTTGGTGAATTCGTTATATTTTTTGCACCCCCTGAAAAAAAATCCTGGTTCCGCCCCTGCCCTGCAGTTCAATTTTCAATTAGTGATGCTCGGTTTAGTGGTCAAGTAAGATGGGTACCTGTGAAGCAAGTACTCTCGACCGCGTTCACGTCAAAGGTATCGTGGATATTTCTTTCCTGACATTCACTGTTGTTAATAGATGAATGACACATTGACTCATTGAATTAGGATTTCTCTAGCTTCGAGCCAGCGTCACGTAAGCGAAAGCGCCGAAACCTACGGCATTGTCATGTTGATCTTATTTTATGCAATAACAATGGTACTAATTGGTATTCATCCATGAATAAAAACCGCAAATGAATCTTACATGTGGGTCTCATATGTAAAAATGCTTAGTGAACCACAAATAAAAAAAATTCGTGTTGAGATTTAAATCTCACGTCGAAAAAATGTTGATCAATAAATCAACATATAAGCCTTATAAGTCTCTCCCCTCGCTGGCAATTGATTTTGAGTTGGATGTTGTCACGTAATATAATATTAGAGTGGGTCGATTTAAGCATATCAGTCAATTTAAAATTTGAAATTTGCCGTTATCGGGCTCAATTCATCACGTGTTAGGTACACTCTTCTAGTCACACACACACACACACACACACGAAGGAACTTGTCGAGATATAAATCTCACATCAAGAAAGCATTAGTTCATAAATCAACATATAAACCTTGTGAATCTCTCTTCTCGTTTTCAATGAGTTTCGAATCAGATACTTTCAAATCTTGTAACAAATGCAATGAAGTAATGATAACTTTTACAGAGGTAAATGCACGCAACTAAACTTTTTACCACTTGCATCATGTTCTCCCCAGTGAAGAGAATTTGATTTGCCATAATAATTAATAATATAACAAAAAATTTAAAGTGCCATAGGATTATGATTTCTCGTGTGGTGAATCATATAGTCTGAGGGCCTCACAAGGGTGCACCCCCAAAAGTGGGAACAGTATGGCATGTATTAAATTGAATATATAAATATTTATTAAATCGAAGGAGAAGGACAAAAGACCAAAATGGGCAGTCAATTTTTGAATCCGTGTACGTCACCTGCTTCAGTAGCCTTTGAATAATAGCTCGTAGATTTGGTGAGCCTTTTTGCAGGGGCAAACCCTCGTGTCCTGCTTTGGTCAACACAACGTGCCTCATTTATTATAAAATAAAATTAAAAAAAGAAAAGAGAAGAAAAGAAAAGAAAAAATTGGACCACTAGGGAATTGGAATAAGATAAAATTCCTAGGTTACCCTTTTCCTTTGTTTATTGTGTTTCCATGAAAAACAAAAAATGTTTTAAAATACATTAAAATAAATTTTGATTAGACGAGGAAAGTAGCGAGGAAACAGACAAAGAAAAAAGGCTCCAGACTGTCCCACAAGGGCCCCACAACAAGACCCCAATAACAACAAAAGGTGAAAATTCTGAAAGGACATGCCACGCCCTCTTTAAGCACGTGACTCTCAGTCTCCCCCCAACTAAGGCACTCTCGTGGGAATGCTCAGAGCCGGACTGATTTTTTTTAAAAGCAAATTTTATGCTAATTTGTGATCACTTTGTATAATTAATTTTAAGTCATTTATGATAAAATTAGCTTTAAGTTAGAGATTATATTTAGATGAAACGTATTAAAAATAAGTTCTAATGTGATAAAATAATCAAGAAATATACTGTTCTAATAAAAGATGTTAAACGTCTTTGTAATTAACAAGAATATTTTGGTATTTTATTTAGTCAAACATGATTATGAAAAAATAATTTCTCTATAGTCTTTATTTTTTTTTCGATTACGATTTAAAAATTATGGTCAAACAGCTATATATATATATTTGCCAAATCTGTAAACAATCTTATTTAATCCATATTTACTTAGATTTGACCATTTCATAATCAATTTCAAACATGCCTTACTTCCTCTAGATATGTTCAGACTTGTTCCGGATTGGCTGGGTGAGAAAGACAAGCTTCGTCGAAGCGTTCTGTGTGGCGGTTGAATACTCATCTCATAGCTGATAAGTTTTGGGTTAAGTCATTTGGTTACGGTGAGGTTTGACATGTCTTAATTCAGTAATTCAGTGTGATTCGCATAATTATATGAAGTACGAATGGAAACTCATATAATGTTAACGAAAACGCGCTCTTTCACGTTGTAACCAGAAAAAATATATAAATAAAGGTAGAAGCAAACTTGTCATGTACTTGATAATAATAATAATAATAATATACAACCCAATTTTAAATTGCATGTCATGATTAAACTTGGTTTCATTGGATTCCCCCTTGATTTTTGGAAATTTTGATGATATATTTTATTATATGCAACGATTATATATAACTAAAATGTATGACAGTAATAATAATATTATAATAAATAAATATTGCTTAGCAAATCAAGTTAGAACAAAAATAACGAGTAAAGTCAACATTTATGCAGATACTAAATTTACTGTGGTATTCATGATAACTTGGGAGTAAATCTAAGAAGACAAATGGAAATGAGTTATCATTTCACTCTGTACGCACTTGTATATTTTGAACTCATTTGTACCTTACAATTTATTTCTTCACTGTTTAAACCCTCCTTTTGTTCACCCACTAATTAACCCCTACGGTGAAATCAAAATCCGATGTTTTTTATGAAAACATGCAGCATATTTATGGCTGTCAAACCTTTTGGCTATGAAGGGATCTTCAATTTGTTTTGCTCCTGAAAATCTCACTCCTTTGTTTCGATTTCAAGCATGACAAAGTTAAATAATAAATATGCTAAAATAATTATGTAATGTTAAATAAAATGACAAACTTTAGTGTTAAAATAACACTTAGGACTGTTTGATAAAACTAAAATTTAAGTATGAAATTCGTAAAACGTTAAGAGACTGAATTTTTATCACTAAAAAATTATTTTACTTGTTTAATAAACTAAAACAAATATATGACGATTGATTTATTTTACAAATTTATCATAATTATAATTGTATGTATGTATTCTATAATTTCTTATATCCAAAACTGTGTTAGTTGTTTTGTTGGGAGGGGGGGGGGGGTAGGGGTGGGGGGCCAGTTGGGATGGAGTGATAAATGTGATAGTGACAACAATTAGGGCACATGACGGTCATGGGGCAGTTGTAGTAAGATAAATATGGAGACCGTTTCGGTGGACATGGACATAGCGGTGGCGGTGGCGGCGGCGGTGGCGGTGGCGGTGGCGTGTCCTTATGGCCGATGATGATGTTGTCGATTGTGTGGTGGTAGTGACGATGGCTAGGTCATGATAATTGTGATGATAGCGGTGGCAAAAAAGGACACAGTGGTTCTGGTAGTGGCTCTAGAACGGTGAAGGAGGCGTGGCATTGATATCTTGATGGCATTTGATGGTAATTATTCTTCTAATACAAAAATTTGTTGTATGACTTTTGACCATGTCACTTAAAATTAAGTGATAAGTACGAAGTGTTAAAGTCAGTCCATCACAGTTAAAAATTTTTCTATTTTTTCGTACGAATTAAGTTTTAAATTAATGCAAGGTTTATCGTTTGGTTGTACAATCAAACACACCATTAATCAATTATAATGCTTTAAAATTTTGGGATAATTATAGTACAGTCCTTGAGGTTATGGTGAAATTATAATTAAGGACATTAAGTTTTAAATTATAACAGATTGTGACCACAAACTTTGAAGATGCAACAATTGTGTCCTTTCGTCATTAATCCATAGTGCACATTTGGCTGATATCATCAATACGTATTTTTAAAATATTAATATTGTCCTTATACAATATATACATAGTGTGTGTGTATATGTGTGTGTGTATATTATAAAATATCCATACCCTAATTCAAGTTAGGTTTTGATTATTTCTCTATCTTTCTCTTCACTTTCTTTCTTCTACCTCCATCGCTCCTTCTCTTTCCCTTCTTTTTAAACTGGGATTGATGGCAGTTATTGGAGGATGGCGGCGATGCTTAGTCTATGATGTTGGTGATTGAGTTGTTATGGGTTGATGCTGGTTGATGGAGGATGGCGTTCATGGTGGGTTCCTGTGTTCGCGATGGTAGGTAATTGATGCGGTGGTAGGTGAATGACGCGGTGGTGGGAGATGATGGTGATAGACTTTTGACAAGGTTGTTGGGTTTTTTTTGTTGGTGGTGCATGGATGGTGGTGATGGGGGGTTGATGCGATGGTGGGTGGATATGGGGGATGATGATGATGATGGCTGTTGACTAGGCTGTAGGGTTTCTGTGTTGGTGGTGGTGGGTGGATAGTGATGATGCATGGTTGATGTGGGTGGTGGGTAGATAGTGGTGATGTGTGATTGATGCGGTGGTGGGGGATAATGCTGATGGGCAATTGATGAGGCTGTTAGGTTTACGTGTTGATGGCTAGTGGAGGCTAGACGGGTTGGTAGGGGATGATGGTGATGGGTGGTTGACGAGGTTGGTGGGGGATGATGGTGATTGGTGGTTGACGAGGCTGGTGGAGGGTGATGTGTGGTGGCTAGTGCTGGTGGTTAGTATGGTGGTTATGGTTGGGGATGTCGGTGCCGTGCTCGTGGTACTAGGATGGTGGGTTCTTCAAAAAGAAAGAAGAGGAGAGATGAAGGAATGATATTTGAAAAAAAATAACTTTCTAATTTAAAAGGCAATGAAGTTATTAATTTTAAAATCGTTAAGTATTTTAAGATTCCTTTTAGTCAACGAACATCAATAATATTTGTCCAAAATAATGGACATGCGTGTAATTTATTTTAATCTTAGAGATACTGCTATAATTATTAGGTGTGAGCACGGTTTGGTTTGGTTTAGGGGTCAAACTGAACTGTTACCCCTCGGTTTGAAAAATTATGAACTGAATCAAATCAAATACTATCGGTTTAGACTGTTCGGTTTGATCGATTTGCGCTCACTTAAAAACGTTGTTCCTTTGCATACTACTATTGGATCTAATAATATTTAAATTGAAGTTATATATATTTTTAAATTGCATATAATCTTATTACAATTGATATATAAGTGATCATTGATGTATGAGAAAAAATCAGTAAATATAGAATAAATATTGGTCACTTTATAAGTGTTCTCATTATTTTCTTTTCTTTTAACTTTCAAGATTTGTTTATTTGAATTTTTTAGTACTATATATGTGAAATTATTGATAAATTTTACTAAAAATAAATTAACATATCATAGGTCGGTTTGATTTAAAATCAGTTTTAAAAAATGCCGGCCGTGAACCGAACCGAACAAAACAAAGGTTTGTTTGAAAAATGTAAAACCGAACAGTTAAGTTTTTTGAACGGTTCGAATTAGGTTGGTTTGGTTTGAACAGTTCGAATCGATTTAAACGATTTGATACTCACCTCTAATAACTATTCCAAAAATTTTATTGTAAGCTGTATTCAGACCTTAATGAAATTTGAAAATACGAAAAACCAAAATTCTCTTTGGGTAAAATCTTCGTTAATCATTCCATTTTAGCCTTAAAATGTAAAAACCAGAGTGAAGGAACACGCGCGTGAACAGAGTGTGCAGTAACGTTGAAACAGCACATCTACGGTACTATTCGTCTATTCCACACTGTCCCCTCTCCATTTTACTCTTTTCTTCGCCAGTGCTGGCCCTCTCTCTCTCTCTCCTTCCCTCTTTCTCCATCAGTCGTCACCCTCTCTCTCTGTCTGTCTCTCTTTACTTTTTACCATTTCCAATCACACAAAAGTATCCACTCCATTACACCTCAAAAAAAGAAAAAAAAAAGTTAAAAATCAACCCAGCACAACCACTTCAATACCATCACTTCACTGATATCGCCGGACTACGGCGAGGGCCACCGACTAATCTTCAAGTTAAGGCCATCCCGTCCTCCTTCTCCGGCTAAATGCAAGTCAGGTACCCACATGGGTACCACGGTAAGAAAACTTCCATATTCGAAATAACACAATTCAGCCTCAAGTTTCTGCTTATTTGCACTTGGAATCGCCGCATTTTCTGCCATGGCGGCTACTAATAGCGGCACCGCCACCCCGCAACCCGCGGAGAACTCCGCCGAGGAGCTGGCGGCGAAGGTGGTGCATAAGAGGTACGAGGGGCTGGTGACGGTGCGGACCAAGGCCGTGAAGGGCAAAGGTGCCTGGTACTGGGCTCACCTAGAGCCCATTCTCGTTCACAACTCCGACACCGGCCTGCCCAAAGCCGTCAAGCTCCGGTGCTCCCTATGTGAAGCCGTGTTTTCGGCCTCCAATCCGTCCAGAACGGCGTCGGAGCATCTCAAGCGTGGCACATGTCCTAATTTTAACTCCACCCCTAGACCCATCTCGTCCGTGTCTCCTTCAGATGCTGTTAGTTTAGGTTCCCCTTCTTCTTCTTCTGCCCACCATCACCACAACCACCGAAAGCGTAGCTCTTCCGGTGGCCGTGGTGGGGGAAACGCCGGGCTCGTTACGACGTCGTCGTACCAGGTTGCGCCACTTTCTATGGTCGATCCTGGTCGGTTCGCGATTGAACTCGCCTACTCGCCGGTGGTGTCGGTGGCGGCGTCTGCTGTAACACCAGCTAGTGGTGGTGGTTTGTATGCTCATCATCAACAGCATTTGATTTTATCAGGCGGTAAGGAAGATTTGGGCGCTTTAGCTATGTTGGAAGACAGTGTAAAGAAGCTAAGGAGTCCCAAAGCATCACCTGGTCCAACACTGAGCAAGGCCCAAATTGATGCATCTCTTGATTTTCTTGCTGATTGGGTTTTTGAGTGTTGTGGGTCAGTCTCATTTTCGAGTTTGGAGCACCCGAAATTTAAGGCATTTCTCAACCAGGTCGGTTTGCCACCGGTTTCGCGAAGGGAATTTGCTGGTGAGAGATTGGATGCTAAGTACGAGGAAACAAAAGCCGAGTCAGAAGCACGAATTCGTGATGCAATGTTCTTTCAGATTTCATCATATGGGTGGAAATCTACGAGTAATGGGCATGCAGGGGAAGAGAATTTGGTGAATTTGGCTCTGAATCTGCCTAATGGGACTAGTGTGTTTCGCAGGGCAGTTTTTACTAGTGGGTACGTGCCTTCTAAGTATGCAGAGGAGGTTTTATGGGACACTATCGTTGACATTTCTGGAAACAACATGCAACAATGCGTAGGTATAGTTGCTGATAAGTTTAAGGGGAAGGCATTGAAGAATTTAGAAAGCCAGCATCATTGGCTGGTGAACCTCTGTTGTCAGTTCCAAGGTTTCAGTAGTTTGATTAAGGATTTTAGCAAAGAGCTTCCGTTGTTCAAGATTGTGACTGAGAATTGTTTAAAACTAGTGAGTTTCGTCAATACTAAGTCTCAGGTTAGAAATACTTTTCATAAGTATCAATTGCAGGAATACGGGCATGCCGGTTTATTAAGAGTGCCTTTAGGTGGTTATGAGAGAGCTGATTTTGGACCTGTGTATACTATGGTGGAAGACATATTAAGCTCTGCAAGGGCACTTCAGTTGGTTTTGCTCGATGAATCTTACAAGATAGTATCCATGGAAGAGCCACTTGCCAGGGAGATTGAGGAGATGATGAGGAATCCCCATTTCTGGAATGAGTTGGAAGCAGTGCACTCGCTTGTGAAACTGATCAAGGGAATGGCTCAGGAAATTGAGTTGGAGAGGCCGCGTGTCGGGCAGTGCCTTCCACTCTGGAAAGAGCTTACAGTAAAAGTGAAGGATTGGTGTTCTAAGTTCCACATTAGTGAAGGACCTGTGGAGAGGGTGATTGAAAGGAGGTTTAAAAAGAATTATCACCCAGCTTGGGCAGCTGCATTTATACTTGATCCCCTATATTTGACCAGGGACACTAGTGGGAAATATTTGCCGCCCTTCAAATGCCTGACACCCGAGCAAGAGAAGGATGTGGACAAACTCATAACTAGGCTTGTATCGAGGGAGGAGGCGCACATTGCGCTAATGGAGCTTATGAAATGGAGAACGGAAGGGCTTGATCCGGTATATGCGCAGGCTGTACAACTGAAGCAGAGGGACCCCATTACCGGAAAAATGAAAATCGCCAACCCCCAGAGTAGCAGGCTTGTGTGGGAGACTTACCTAACGGAGTTTAAGTCACTGGGGAAAGTTGCAGTTAGGCTTATCTTCCTTCATGCAACTTCGCGTGGGTTCAAATGCAATTGGTCTTTCTTGAGATGGGCGAGTGCCCATGCTCAATCGAGGACAGGCATAGACAAGGCTCAGAAGTTGGTATTTATTTCTGCCCATTCAAAGCTTGAGAAACGGGATTTTTCCAGTGATGAAGAAAAGGATGCTGAGCTCTTCGCCTCGGCAAACGGTGAGGATGATGTGCTAAATGAGGTTTTTGTTGATGCATCCTCTATGTAACACTCATTATATTCTTTATCTTTTTATGTTGGTAGATTTCTAAATTTGTATGATTTTTTTAATTCTTTCCACTACTCAGTACTTGTTTAATTGATCTTTAGTACTTCTTCAACTGCTGAACGGGCTCATAATCTGGGCAATTGCTCATTAATCTCGGAGTTTTTGAGCCTTCAGAAAATATTCTTCTTTGTAGAGACAGAGAATGCGAATGAATAGATGTCAAGGGCCAGAAGAATGTTGTAACACCTTTGCATTTAGTAATTGAAGTCAGTTATCTTTATTGAGGGGTTTTATTTCTCCTTTTCAATTCTTACTCATTATAGATCAAAGCTTTACCCTGACAAACTTATGAGTTTGATGAATCTAATTAATTATGAAAATCTTGTTGTCATTGAGTAATATTTATATGATTTCTTCTGCATGGATGGAATTTCTTGCTCAGTTGATTGGCTTGTTATAACCAAATGATGCTTTCTGTGATTTGTCTATCTATCCAAATCAATATTACTTCAAGGCTGACATTAGGTAATAATTAGTTATCAATTTTTCTGCATATTAGGAATTTCAACAGGATATCGTGACTTCAGTTAGCAAAACCAAGCATGACAACTCTAGCCATCTATTTTGCCTCCTTTTTGCTTTATTATTCATACTTAGTGTGGTATCTGGTAGGTTTGCTAATTCTACCATCTTTCCATGTTTACTTGACCTTCCCCAGGCTTCAATTAGGGAATTTGACTAATACCTGTTCCCTCCTTCTTTGAGCATGTTGTAGTTTTTCCTGCACCAGCGTGCTCAATTGGCGCTATATAGAACCATATGGCAGAAACCCCAGAAGATTGTTTTTCCTAAAACTCACCATTTATTCTGTGTCTAGGGTTTCCTGGTGATCCTTTATATGCTCACATGGGTCCTCCAGTAATACTTCTGGTGGTAGGAGGTTCCCAAGTGTAGGTTCTGTATCAAAGTTGCAGGGAATTACTATGCTATGCCCACATCTGGGTATTACCTCAGCATCTTTGTACACATTGCTTAGGATTTGGTCCGATAAGCTCAATTGACCTCTTGGACTTGCATAGATTCTAAGAGTTAGTGTATGCATTGACATTGAGGATAGATATTGATTTTTTCCCTTCTATGTTCCAAAGCGAGTTCGTCATTGTATTGAGCGCATCAAAATTGGCAGTTGTGGTCATTATAGAACACTGGAAAATGATTCCGGTCTTTAGTTCACTAAAGAACGTTATCTATTCAATGCGATGCTAATTCATCCTCTTTTAATTTCCTGGCAGAAGCATTTGACCAAGATATTGTTAGACTGTCGAGGCCACCTTAAGGTGTTTGGTTGTTAATAGGAATTGCCCTGTCATGATTGCATTGCAAGAGGGATCCAAGAAAGGACATGGTTTGGAGTTTTTCGATTCGAAAGACCAGCGCTT
Organism: Escallonia herrerae; assembly: GCA_033070095.1. Taxonomy (NCBI): domain Eukaryota; kingdom Viridiplantae; phylum Streptophyta; class Magnoliopsida; order Escalloniales; family Escalloniaceae; genus Escallonia; species Escallonia herrerae. The sequence continues at coordinate 676,811 of JAVXUP010000095.1, read as the reverse complement.
TCGACAAAGATATTGTTGGACTGACGAGGCTACCGTAAGCCCTTGGCACGGTTGCTGGAACAGTTTGGGTGGATGGTGAACCAGGTTTCTCTACATGGGTCAACAACCTCGGAAGGAGCTACTACAAATGTTTCTAGCTAGAGAACTAAGAAGAGCACTTCTCCAACTCCTTGTTATCTCATCCCTGTCTTCTGATTTATGTGTTATTGAGAGAGTAGAGCCCCACATGAAAGTTAATTGGAAGTCTATTTCAAAGTTTTGGTTGTTGTCATGGAGAAAGAGAGAGAGAAGGAAGGGCCCTCAAGCTAAATTATCTTTGGGTAACTTCTCTTTAAAACATTCGGAAGCTTGTGATGTTCATGCAGAGTCATTGGATGATGCTGCCCCATGATTGACAAAAAGGTTGTAGGAGGACCCAAAGCAGAGGAAGGCTGTCGGCATGAAGCAACGCAAGAAGATGCTTTGACAGTGATTTGGGAACGAAGTTGAATTGATTTGCTTGTTCCAGAGAGCTCATTGAGGTGCGTAGGCCTAAATCAGCCGGTAACTGCGGTGGTCTTTACCACCTTTATACATATTATTTTCATTATTTCCAACTGTATGTTTACCATACCTTGTAATTTTTGAAGCTTATTGCTTCGTACATATTCAAGCATGGAAACAAGTAGGAAAATGCACTAATTTAAAGAGAAATTTGTTGTGGCAACGGGGCATGAACTTTGACTTTTCCTCTGTCCGTTCCTCATTAATTTGGACGCCCTCACGAACAAGAATCGGTTACAAGTAAAACTCGAATGGGGCACGATCCTCGCTTTTCATGGGTTTGGACAGCTTTAGGAATATAGATCTGCTTCATAATCTAGTCAGTTACCAAACCTAAACAGTCGAAAACGCTTTATGAATCTCTTTTCTTAATAAAATGTTTTTACTATTTCGCAAAAAAAAAAGAAAAAAGACCGAAGTATACATAAGATAAGCAGACAGTACATGCATGCTAGCTAATGTTCAAAGGGCATAAAACAGAGCAAAATGAGTTGTTGACATTCAGGGGTCTTCTTGATGTTACTTCATGTAAATCAGTCTTCAAGTAATGGAAGCTCCCCACTGTTCATCTTGCAACTTCTGGTGGTAATCAAGACAAGCAGATCTTCAAAGAAACTATGCTTATGATTCTTTACCATCATTATCATCATGCAAACCCCATCTAGAAATTTACTCTCTCTCTTAATTGATGGCCTTTGCAGATTCTTCCACCCACCTTCACCAACAGTAAAAAGGTGAAAAAATTTGAGAATGGGGTGGCCAGCAGGCCAGGAATGGCCATTCACCTTTTGACAGGTGAAAGTAGACTCCAGATGGGGAGTAGAAAAGTATTGTGGTACCTTTGGGTTTTGGTCATCTAATTACTCATTTAGTGGAGGGACAGAAATTCTTGTCGGCAGGGGCCTGCATTGTTTGTCCAATTTTTTTAAAAAAGGGCTTTATTTTGCACTGACTACTCACCAACTGAGGGACAAGTGTAGAGTTCTCTCTTCTGGTTTGAGCTTTTCACTTGTAATTGTAATGCTCTGCTCTGCTCTGCTCTGCTCTACTCTACTCTACTCTAACTCGTGGTTTTGGTAAAAAAGCTAAAGGAGGTATAATGATTAGTCTAGGATGACAATCCCCTCCTCCTTTCTACAAGAATCTTATCCCTTCCTATGTTCTTTACACTTTGATTTTGTCTGGTGGAGTTAATTTTAATATAACCTAAATGTTTGCTCCTACACTACTTAAAATTTCATTTTAATTCATTTGTATGTGATTCACGGCACTACGATAGTATGAGATTGTTTTGAAAAAATATTTTTAATGATCTTAAAAGTACCTATTGACTATAAATCCTTATAAAAGAAGCAACAACCTGTTATAGGGTTGTGAACCGGGTAGTTACACTATAAATTATTTAACGTCGACAAATTACAGGATCTGATTGGAAAGAATCCAAGGCCATAATGTGAGTGAAATATGCGAATAAATCTTGGAGTTGTTAAATAAAATTTGATTTTTGCTTTATGTTTATCATTATTATTTGAAATGATAACTTTAGACAGTTCTAACCTAGTCAAAAGTAATTTCTAATATATAATACTACTATCGGCGTCCAAAGTTAAGAATTTTAAGGTAAAGTTACTTAGAAATTCGCAATTCCTTCTCCCTTGGCCGATCACTCCTTTTCGAGTTGTTTTTGTAGTTTCATAAAATAAAACAAAAAATTCCGAACTTTTCATGAGTTCCTTGAGTTCAATGACTTTAATTTGGCCCTGCCAAATGGCCAAGGACTAGGAGCTTTGTTTCCCAACTCTAACTTCACTTTATGCTTTGACAAGAGGCTAACTTTATTCCTTACCAGTTAATTGTTTTGATATAACCCATACACATCAGGTGGTCAGCTTAACAAGGCTTTTGTTATTATAGAGCAATTTAAGGATTAAAGTGCATCTTTCAATCATATAAAGTGAATACGTATTTGCAGTTGCACACTACTCTGATAACACTTATTTACGGTCTAAAGGTAGACCTTACCTAAATATAATGCGTTCTTTAGACTCAAATTGATTTATAAGTTTAAGTTTGTTAAGTTAGTTAGATGTTTATTATACCTTTGCTACGATGAGAGTTTAAGTTGTGCTGGATGTTAGGCTTTTTTAGTACCGTATTATGTAGATAAGCAAGGACGGATCCAAGAAGTCTAACCAGAGGGACCAAAATGTCATAAAAAAATTACTGGCTGACATAAAATAATTCGCATCACGATTGAATACGTTAAATGTAAAATAGATTGTTCAATTTGACTAATAATCATGTAATTTCACTATTTATAATGATTTATTTAATTTTTAACGTTAGTTAACAACAAATTACTAATTTTGCATGAAAGAAACTTTACTCTTAGTGTATTATGTATTATTAATTTCGATTATCAATTATATGATGATAATAGTCACGTATAAGTTAACATACTATAAAAATTTACATTAAAAAAAAAGAACTAACCTTGAAATATTATTGCTTACTTTAAAGTCTGGATTTAGAATTCGAAAGAATGAAGATGGACAAGGGAACGAGAAAGATAAAAATTACGATAGCCGGTGGCACAAAAAGTTAAAAAATATTACAAAATAAAATATAATACAATGATATATAATATGATAGTATTTTCAGTAAATATTTTAAACATAACTACCTATTATTTAAAACAACTAAAAAAAAATTCTCAAACATTGGGGGGGTGCCCTGACCATGTTTGGGCGAGGTACCCATTGTCTTCCCCCAATTCTTGAATGAATAAGTTGTGTGAATTTTCACTCCTCAGTATCTTACAAACATTTACACGGATCTGTGTAATTGGATCTGGATTAGAAGAAGAATTGAGGAAGAAGATGGGTCTAAAGAGGAAATTACCATACAAGCCTCGCTTAAGACATGCAAAGAACAAATATAAGGGACATTGGGGTAAATTTTGTAGTGCACCTTCATTCTTAGCCCTGGTTTGCTTCGTTTTTTTTTTTTCTCTAGATATATTTTTTGTAAGGTCATTAATAAGTCACTTTCTAAACCGCAAAATATAAATGTGTATACAAGAGATGCCGCTATAAGTTGTATTCTTTTGTCGCTAAACCTGAGTCGAAGATACTTTTTGAATATATTGATAATGTACTTTCAGATTTGGTAGAAAAGATGGGTAAATTGAACTTTAAATTTGGAACTGGCTTGGTATGTATTGCAAAAATTACTTGAAGGCTTCGTGCTTTTTCTTTCATACTACGCTGGGTGAAAATTTTAATCTTATGCACCTATTTTTAGTAATAAGCAATATTTTACAAAGTAAATAATTTTTTATGTTAAAAATTAATAACTTTGTACATGTGTCTGGTCCCCTAAATTATACATCGTGAATCCGCTCGTGTTTGAACGGTTAGCGACGTGAATCTATCTACCGTTTGTGAGAGGTTGGCTAGTTGGGGGCACGCCGTAACAGCTCAAGGGTATGTCCTGTCAAAACATGTATTTTTTGTCCTAAATTTGTAAAAAAGCTAAATTATCGGGGGAAAAAAAAGAGATTGTAAAGCCTCCTTTTCTTTTCTTGTCTACTCAAATCCAACTTTTGATTTTTGAGTAGATTGATTGATGATCAGTCAAAACCTGTGGGCTTTACGATGCACATATATATACAGTATAATTGTGGTCGTACTATTTGGGCCACCACCCTTGATAATGATACGCCATAAACTATTTGAATCCTCTCAGAGTTCATTATATCACCCAAAAAAGAAAAGAAGTAAAAATCCCAGAATATCTTTATATTTAAATTTTTGTTGGTTTAATTATGTAGCAATATAGTTTCTTGGGTAAAGGCTAACATACATTTGATCTCATAAAAGATACGTTAACTTTCTAAAGCCCTGTATAATTACAATAGAGAAACGAAATAGCAATTATTCTTAACTGTTAGTATTTTTTTCTTTCTTAAAAGTAGCACATGCACACAAGGGATTCAATATTTCAGCGTGGAGTCTTCTAAATGAATATTAGTGTTAAAGAACCTCATCTCGTTCAATTCTTTTTATAAACTTAATTGTTCAAAACTAATTGAATCACGAATACGAGAAAATAATAATTTTGGATTTAATTAGTTTTGAACACATTGAATTAAATTTAATCATTTTACTTTCTTTTTACCAAACACTTCAAACATTACTTAGTCAGGTTTAACTATGCTATAATCAATTTCAAATAATATGTGCTAATTATTTTTCAAAAATAAAAGGAATTTGAAAAGAAATGATTGCAAATTTACATATTGGACTACCGCATTCCGTATGCATCGATGAATTGAGAAAGTTTCTTAAAAACGTATTAAAAGAAAAATTCAACCCCATAGTAAATTAATATTCGTACGAATACTATAAAAACATTTTCAACCCAGTGGTAAATTAATATTCCTACAAAATACTGTAACCCCCACTTTGACAAAATTGGGTGGAAGAGTGAGCTTGCCAAACAGGATGCGTCTCACGTGTCCAGCCAATGATTCATACACAGGGCTGGACCCCTTTTGGGTTCCGTACAAATAGCCCGAGAACACTTTTAAATGTCAGTCCGCTGCTTTTGTTTCCAGCTGTCTTTCTGAGGTGTGTGTGTGTGTGTTAAATTATTTCCAGCATTTTCTTGTGGCTTTTTTGCAAGTACACCATTTTAGATTTTGCATAACAAAAAACTTTTGGATTTGGCACAAACTTTACTAGGAGTACAAATAACAAAATTAGCAAGAAAAGGCTTTAATTCAACTGAATATGTTTCGGGTTTTGATGCGAAGAGTTCACTTCCAGGGTAAAGTGACTCAAAATTTGAATACAAAAATCAAGAGCACCACAAATTTCTGTCTAGTCATATGGGTGCAGTTAATGCGTAGTTATTGTTGACGATTTTATAATTTTCACACAAAACAATTTATAGTATTGGGCGATTTGTTTCCAAAATTTGGAACCCTTTCAATTTTTGCAAGTTACTTATGATGTGATGTGGAAACACGAACACCAGATTTGCTCATGATTTTACCTCACCTAATTGCTCAACAATGCTATTTAATTGTAATTTCTCGAAAATCTGCTTCCGACACGTTGACGGCTCAAGACTGGTTTTGATCTTATAAGAATGGAATCGTTCACGTGGCCATGGTGAACGACCGCAAATGAGTAGGGAAAACCGAGTTCTTCCCAACCTTGGGCAAGGACAGGCTCCCGTGTGTGGTATTTACATGACATGTGAAGAGATCCAAAAGCAAAGAAGCTGGAAACAAGCTACCATGGTCAAACAACACTGGTTATTCTCGGTACTTTTGTTTCACTTATTTTTAGTTTCTGTTAGAACATAGCTTTCCCGAACAACGGACCAAATCATTGCCACCAATGTTTCCACTTATTTCACCTAATTAGCCATTATTGTTCGCAATTAACTTTCTTAATCTTTCTTCCCCTTGTCTTTAGTACTGCACATGGTGATGTTATTACGAGCTACTAGTAACACGTTCTAGATTAGTGATGTACCACTGACTGGACAGCCTTGGTTGATTGTTCCACTTATGCCTAAGCATTCTTCCTACCACCATACGTCTACCTTTATTACTTGTCTACTCTCATTAGCTACGTTGACAACTTTGGATTTGCTTTTGCTTGCTTTTTGTAGCAAATCTTCAACTCTTTGATATGTCTACTTTAGAGGGCCAGTTGTGCTGTTAGGTATATTGCCTTATACCAACCCTTTTGAATATTTGAATTTGCAATGTATTATTATGTATGTATATATTGATGCTAAGGAAGTGGAATCGCCGTACACGTGAATGTGACATAAATAATTAAGTTTGAATCATCTGTTAAGTATGATCGTGGGAGATAGCCGCACCAATGTAATCGCTTAAGTAATTTTTGTATAAGATGGTGCGACCATGGAGCATGGAACTCAGGGACGGTCAAGAGGTATAGGTAAGACTAGTAACGTATACTACTTCTTACGAACTTTGTTGAATTGGCACTTTGTCATTGTCTACACAATGGAGGGTGGTCATCCCTCCACCTCGAACCCTTACTGCTATGTACTTTTAATTTTTTAGGTGCAAAATCACCAAATGTTAATCAAATAATAGTGTCTAGAATCTTTTATTTGCCTTTTCCTTTTTTGATTGTTGAGTGTAGACAACAAAGAAAAGTCGTTTAAGATATCAATTTGTCCACGTGGAAGAAATCCGAAAAAAGTATAGGTTTCAAAAAAAATTAGCAACCAATATTTACGCCACGATCTTCTTTATGGTATCAGATGAGCACGATAACGTGTAAAGCAAGAACAAAAACAAAACCAACCAACTGCTTGGCTAATCTAGCAGGTTTCAGCTACGATGGGCTGAACTTCTTTTTATTGTCTAAATACTTTTTCCTTGGGTAACATCAGAGCCATGAAAGTTGGTGGACATGTATTTCCAACTGATGCAAGGACCAATAAGAAAAGTGACTATATACGAGGACATAGAAGTAATAAACAACGGATGCAAGGACCAATAAGAAAAGTGACTATATAGGAGGATATAGAAGTAATAAACAAATGATGCAAGGACCAATAAGAAAAGATACGACGTCCTTAGTGTCAATTATGAGATCTTAATAAGTATTAAAGAATAAAAATTTCTTTGTTGTTATCCAGATAGAAAGGTAATTATTACTTCTCTTATAATTATCTTCTTAAAATGACGACAATCAAAATATATCCTAAACAGATATCTTACGCGGCTGCTAAATGCATTTCATATTATCAGGTTTACTTTTTTTAGAAATCTCAAATATTTAGTTCTCAGTCAAAAGTTGAATTAAAGATTGATTTGAAAACGGTTCTGGTTCTCCGAAAAAGTTAACAAATTATTCCAAATGCAAAATAGCAACAAGTAAACAAACCAAACCCCTAAAATAGGTGCAAGGATCATTATTGCAGCTTTAATGATATTTCTTCCGGAGAAAAGCCAGTACGAACGAGGGCATTGATTGACGCACCAAACTTAGATCTTGCAATCTCTAAGAATAGATGTATGAAGGCCTCATACGTTTCCTCCGGGAGGAAATGATATGCTCCCTATAATGGTTGCTTGAGGCTGAAGGAGCTCAAAATAAGAGAAGAACTTTTGATATTTCATCACTTAAAAATATGTACCTTATAGATGATGTTTGCAAAATGCTCTCATAAACTACAATTAAAAGTAAAAGCTATTTGACGCTTCGGGAAAGACTAATACCGTATAACGTGTTAGATCATCTTGCAATCAACCAACTACGCAGTGGCGGAGGGAGTGGGGGGCCACCGGTGCCCACCTGCTTCTCTAGAATTTTTGTTCTTTATATGAGACATTTTATCTCTAACGACTAACGATAGGAAAAAAAAATGTCCACCTAAACAATGTAATAAGATTTATAAAACTTATCCGATACTGGCTCGTCCAATCATGAGTCGGGCTCGAGCCATAATCTGTAGGCCGAAGCGGGCTCAAAAACGAACCCGCCCAATGGAAGAGGGCCCAATAATCGAGTGAAAGCAAAGCCATCTACGTGTCTCAATTTAAAACCACAAACTCAACTGCTCCATTTCCCTCCATTTTCACATCAACCGTCGAACATTCATTAACCTTCGCACCGGTGGCGCACATTTGCACCGTCCGTAGTCACTTCCCCCGTGCGCAACTTAGCACCCGGCGCCTCTCATCAATGGCAACCGCCGTCCAACAAGGCAGAATCAGAGTTCTAAAGGAGGCAGCACCACGACCGTGGGATCAAAATCCGGTGGGGCCGGTGGTGTACTGGATGTTCAGGGACCAACGGCTGAAGGACAACTGGGCGTTGATCCACGCCGTTGATCAGGCCAACAAGGCAAATGTTCCCGTTGCTGTGGCGTTTAATTTGTTTGATCAGTTTCTAGGTGCCAAAGCTCGTCAATTAGGGTTTATGTTGAGAGGATTGCAGCGGCTTCATAGCGATATCGACGAGTCTCTTCACATTCCGTTCTTCTTGTTCCAGGCAAGACAAGTTGTCCACCTGTTCCACAATTTTGTCCCTTCGATGTTTTACTTTTCGCATATTGATAGGATAATTGAACTCAAATAGTAATTTCAAGTCAAGCTAAGTTTTGTTTGAAAAGTCAATGTAGGCGAGATGAACGAGTGAAGTCAATGTTTGAATGTTCAAATTCTATCATTGGAACTGCCAATTACAATTTAGACTTACCTGTAGGTGTTTGTTTGTGAAATTTTATTTTTAGGTAAAAGGTCCTTTTTCTTTCGAAGTAAGCATATACATGATTTTCACAAGGAGAAATCTAGCACACTCATCATGCGGCTACGTAGAATCCAAAAACGAACTTATGCAAAACAGAACTGTCAATGCGCCAAGCTGCACACAACTGTAAATTGACAGTGCCAGCTTTCTTGATTTTCCAGCTGACAACTCTGCATTTCACCCGTTGCTCAATCTGATTCAGAACCTGTAGTGAGTCAGTATGTTGATGATTGAAGATCTTTTGATTCCTTGAGATTCATCATATTCTGTAAGCTATCACAGAGAAAACTAATTTGCCGAGTCTAGCAATTTTGCCTCCAAATTCTTGTAATGCCATAATTGAGAAGAGATGACCATCCGTCAAAATTAGTTCTGGAATTGAGTCTAGTTAGAATTTTGGTCCAAATTTCTCTTGAGAAGTGGCAAGCCATGAAGACATGCTCCATTGTCTCTTGGTGATCTGTACAGAAGGTGCAGTTATCCTTCGGTAGAATATTCCAGGTTTTCAACCTATCTTTAGTCCTCAATCTTTGCCTACATAATAGCCAAAGAATGATGGCACATTTGGAATTATGCCCGTTGAACCATAACAGCTTCCACCGTGGCACGATAGTACTGGATTCTTTGGAAGCATTCCATGCCGACTTCACAGCAAATTTACCATTCTTTGTTAAACACCAGTAGGGAATGTCTTCATGAGAAACAACAGGCACATTGATGCTGCTAATTTTAGCTTGTCCCAAGTGCATGAGATCTTGGTGGAGGCAAATGCCATCCCTTTTGGGATGGGATACTACTCACCATAGCATCAACAGAGTTGCCAGCATCATAAGCAATTCTATACCCATAGGTTTTCACCAAAGGTCCCTCTGGCATCCAATTTCTAAAGCTATAACCATTGTTTGTTTGTGCATTTACGTTTTTGTATGTGTATTTTATGTTGCCATTGACATACTCCCATTCTATTTGATACATGTAAACTTTGAATTGAACTCAAGTAGCAATCACAGATTAAATAATTTTGGTTTGGCAAGTCAAGCTAGAGTAATAACGAGTGAAGTCAATTTTACATGTACCAAATCTACCTTAGGTATTTGCCTCTGAAGCACGGACACCTCTCCTAGGTGGAGGTTTGGTGTCCTAAATGGACGGACACCCCGACACCCTCCGGGCACCGCCCGACACGTGTCGGACACCGCCAATCGGTGTCGGAATTTTTTTTTAATTTTTTAATTTTCCGACACCGTGTCGGACACTTCGTCGAGGAGTGTTGGACACGGCATCTGCAGTGTCGGACTGTTTGGAGCTACTTTGCAATTTTTTGAACTAATTTCAGGGGTCAAGAAATTGTGCCCTAATCTGATCTTTACTCGCCTTTCGGCCGTCGCCTATTTGAGAAGGGAACACTCACGTTACGGAAGCCTTCGGAGCATTACAGACTAGTAGCCGTCGTCGGAGCTGTCAGAGCTGGTCGCCAAACATTCCGACGCCGTCGCCGATAGATCCAGACTATCCAGTCGCCGTCGCGAAGACCGAAGCAGCTGACTCGCTAGATAGATCTAGACCTCCGCCGCCGTCGCTGACCCACAGGTTGCGGCGGTGCTGGAGCTTCTTTCTGTCATCCTTCCCGTCCTTCTCTTTTTTTCTTTTCTCCCTTTTCTTCTCCCGTTTCTGTCCTTCTCTTTTTTTTTCTTCCTTTTGTCCTCCGTTTCTGTCCTCTCTTTTTTCTTTTCTCTCTTTTGTCCTCTTGTTTCTGTCCTTTTCCTTTTCTTCCTTTGTCCTCCCATTTCTTTCTTTTCTTTTTTTTTTCTTTTCTCCCTTTGTTGTTGCATTTTCAGTATATTAACTAAACAAATATTGATCAAATAAATTATAACTTATAGTTTTTCATTATTATTTGTTATTTTAGATTGTGAAATATATTTGATATTTATTAAATATATATATATATATATATATATAGGGAGCTGATCCATTGATAGCGCTAGCAAAATAGGACAAGTTGCTAGCGCGATCTGGCCGTCCATCCCGAAAGATGGACGGCCCAGATCTTTTTTTTCTCGTTTTTTTAAGTACGTCCGCTACATTATGTAGCGGACAATTTTTTGCATTTTTTGACAATAATACCCTCCGAGTCCGTCCGCTACATAATGTAGCGGACAAGTTTTCAGACCTTTGTTCTCTTTCTGTCATTAATGTTCTCTCTTTCTGTCATTAATGTTCTGACATAAGTGACAGAGTCCGTTACGTCCGCTACATTATGTAGCGGACAAATTTTCAGACTCCGTTATGTCCGCTACATAATGTAGCGGACGAGTAGCACATTAATTTTGCTGACATCTCTCTCTCTTTCTCATCAATTTCTTCTGTCTCTTTCTCTCTCCTTCCTCTCTCTTTTCTCTTCTCTCACCACTTTTCTGTTTTCTCCCTCCTCTCTCCTCCTTTCTGTCTCTTCTGTTTTCTTACCACTTTGTTAATCAGAAATGGGATCTTCCTTTCGGTATACGCATAAAAGAGTTTGAGCATATCGGCCCTTAGAGCATGGCTTTCATCTACAATTTCAACGGTTCCATTCGGGTTATATGACGGGTCATCCAACCCGCTAGTCTCCGGGTTCAAGAACCGCCACAACTCATCGTTCCACATCTTCTGACCTCGGCTCATGAGCGTTTCCATGCTTGATCTATGCTCCGAAGCTTCTTCATTAATTGGTTCCTCCGGCGCCCCAAAAAACGGGTTGAGTAAAACAAGCCCGGACAGAGAAAGAGACCCGCGAACAAGAACGAACTTGATCTGTACATCAATCCAATACAATCCAATTTTGATCCAATTGTGCTGATGATGGCGGTTGTTTTGCTGTTCGAGTTTTTTGGAGTTGCTTTTCTCGTGCTGGAATCGGCAGAAATTTGCTCCTCTTCCCTTTCTGAAGAGAAACGAGAGAGAGAGAGAGAGAGAGAGAGAGAATTAATAAGAGAAGGAGAGAGAAAGAGAAAAAATGATTAGAGAGAGGAGAGAGAAATGAAATAATGTCGTGACATTAATGAGAGAAAGGAGAGAGAAAGAGAAAAAAGGTAAAAAAATTTGTCCGCTACATAATGTAGCGGACGAGAGAAAGGAGAGAGAGAAAGAGAAAAAAAATGTCAGAGCATTTATGAGAAAAAGGAGAGAGAAAGAGAAAAAAGTCAGAAAACTTGTCCGCTACATAATGTAGCGGATGGGCTCTTTTTAAGTTGGAGGGTATTTTTGTCAAAAAATCGTCCGCTACATAATATAGCGGACGGACTTAAAACAAACGTAAAAAAAAGATCTGGACCGTCCATCTTTCGGGATGGACGGCCAGATCGCGCTAGCAACTTGTCCTATTTTGCTAGCGCTATCAATGGATCAGCTCCCATATATATATATATATAAAATATAAAATATATTTAAAAAATAGCGGTGTCCTGCGGTGTCCAAAATCTGATTTTTTGGAAATTGCGGTGTCCGGTGTCGGTGTTGGTGTCCGACACCGACACCGTGTCCGTGTCCGTGCTACCTAGGTATTTGCAAAAGTTCAATGGGGGAGAATCCAATGAAATGGAGGGAGTAAAAACTGAGGATACATAGATGAAAAGGAACCAAGATTTGCTTTAGGATTTATGGGTGAAGAAATTAAAAATTTGTCTCCGCACTAGATATTGTTTGTGTTATTATGTAAACTTGTGTTGTTTTACTATGACTAATGGGAAATGTATGTTGAGCGTGTTACATGGGTTCTTTTATGTAGGGAGAAGCTGTAGATACAATTCCTAATTTTCTGAGAGAATGTGGGGCTTCTATGTTGGTTACAGACTTTTCACCTTTACGGGAGGTGCTGAGTTGGAAAGAGGAAATTTGTAAGAGAGTGAGTGGTTCAGTATCAATTCATGAAGTTGATGCACACAATGTAATACCTGCTTGGGTGGCATCACAAAAGTTGGAGTACAGTGCTAGGACTTTAAGGGGAAAGATCAATAAATTGCTTCCTGAATATCTTATTGATTTTCCAACACTTGGACCTCCAACCAGAAGATGGCTTACTGAAAGTCAGATTATTGATTGGGAGAACCTTATCGCAAATGTTGTGAGGTAATATTTTACTCCAAGTAGTTTTACTTCTCAGTTGGTTGTTTACAGTGTGGACGTTGTCTTATTTGAGCTCTGAATGCCACTACCATGTTAATTTAACCAGTAAAGGAGCTGAGGTTCCCGAAATCAATTGGTGTGAACCAGGAGAACTTGCTGCCTTGGAAGCACTGATGGGTACTAAGAATGGATTTTTGACAACCAGACTGAAGAACTATTCCTCAGACCGGAACAATCCACTAAAACCGAAAGGCCTCTCTGGTCTCTCTCCATATTTGCATTTTGGGCAAGTAGGAGCACAACGGTGTGCTTTAGAGGCACGTAGAGTCCGGAAGCTTTCTCCTCAGGTTTGTGGTTTCAAATCTTGCTTTCTCCATATTTTCTTTTGTTGAGATCATTGTTGTTTTTTTTTCAAGTTAATTTTCATATTTTGCTATTTGGTCTGAATTATGCTGGCCGTTATGTGTTATAATGTGAAATTTGATCTGGTTTTGGCAGTTAGGCTGCATTCAGAGCAGACTTGTTTCCCGTCTCCATACCTGATTTCATATTTCTATATCTGACCATATGTTTTCCTATTAACCTATACTTTGAAGGCAGTTGATGCATTTTTAGAGGAGTTGATCGTGCGCAGGGAACTTGCTGATAACTATTGTCTCTACCAGCCTCAATATGGCTCATTACAGGGGGCTTGGGAATGGGCGCGCAAATCCCTGATGGACCACGCCTCTGATAAACGAGAACATATTTACACGTGAGTGCAAACTTTGGTTTTTCTGTACCCGTTGGATTGTTTTACCAGCTGCTGATAACTGTCTGCTGTCAAAGGGTTACAATTTTATTGAATTTTTAGGAAGGAGCAGTTGGAGAAGGCTCAAACTGCAGATCCTGTAAGATTAAAACTTCTGTATAATCATTACAAAAAACGTTGAGATGTTGAGGTCTTCTTTTAGGTTTATTGTTTATTATGATCTTATAACAACTAAAAATATTGGGGCCTTCTTCTAGGGTATATCATGCTATGATCATATCTGTTTCAAAACTTGTGACTTTGTCTTAATTTTCAGCTGTGGAATGCTTGTCAGTTAGAGATGGTTCATTATGGCAAGATGCACGGATTTATGCGGCAAGTAACTTCTCTATGACACCATCAGCAACTGCCTAAGTTCTTTTATGAGATGCCTTAGCCTTAGGTTTCCAATTTTCATTCTTTGTGTTGATTAAGCAAGGTTTTGCCTGATCTCAAGATCGTATCGAGACCGTCTCTTTTTAATAAACGAGCAGGGAAGAAAATCAAGAAAGTATTTATACGTTAGGTAAGCTCACATCAGTGAATTCTTTTGATTGTTTGGAAGTAGTTTTGTGGTAGCATGAAACTTCATATATGTGAGGAATAGTTGTCACCTTTTCTCGTAATTAAGTGGAGGGTCTACTGGCAGGTACATAATCTTCGTTCACCAGAATAATCGATGCAAAGATAATTGGTCTACTTGCTAAGAAAGCTACAATGGTGATAGGGTTTGTCCTCCACAAGTGTGGTTACTTTTATTGAATTTCTTTAGTTATCAGTGATATTCACTGTTAAGTTTCTTGTTGGAGGGAACCTTAATTTTGGTCCATCTGCCATTGGCTAATAAGTTTAGCCCAGCACTCAGTCTCCTGTTTTCCTTATTCTATTACGTGCATGAATTTGTGAGAACAATGAAGTAATTTGATGGTTCCCTTAATCAAGGAGGGTTATTCATTCAATCGTCTTAAACTGTTATGAAAGAGGGAACCTTTTATCTTTATGGCCACTGCCACGAGAATGGCTGGTTATGGGATCCACTATTAAATTTAGACTAGAAAGAACCAAAATCTCATTATTGCAGACTATAAAGGCATCTCAGTGCGGACTTCTGTTAGTACCTAGCTGTGCCTAAGACATCTTACTTGGAGTAGTTTTGAAAGATTTATTTGGAGACCTTCGTATCGCTATCCATTTTGCTGTTGTACCTGAAATGTTGATATTTGTATCTCGTGACAAACAGGATGTACTGGGCAAAAAAAATTCTCGAGTGGACGAGTGGGCCTGTAGAAGCTCTCGCAATATCAATATATCTGAATGATAAGGTACTAACTTCACATTTGTGGTGTCTGAACATTTTTTTTTTTTGATACGAAGTGTCTAAACATGAGGAAGACTGAAATCTGATCTTCTTTGTACCCCTGTAATGACTCTGCTTGCAGTATGAAATCGATGGGAGGGATCCAAATGGATATGTTGGTTGCATGTGGTCGATTTGTGGTGTACATGATCAGGTCTGGATGCATTCTTCTTGTTTAGCAAATAACCTTTTTTATTTTTTTCTTATTTTTTTCATAATAGCATCATATCGTGTAGGCCTTTGGATAAAGCAGGATTCTTTTGTCTATCGAACAAAAAAGGCACTCTTTATCATCAGTTGCTAGATGCTCTCCCAAGTCATTTTAGGGGAGTTGAAAAAGGAGCAGTGAAAATATGTTTAACCAGTTATTGACTTTTTTGTGAGCGCTACAATTAAACTTTCGTGCTTGTCTTTCAGGGTTGGCAAGAGAGGCCTGTTTTTGGGAAAATCCGCTACATGAATTACGCAGGCTGCAAGAGGAAATTCAATGTCGATGGCTACATCGCTTATGTTAAGAGGCTAGTGGGTGATATTAAAAAAAGGAAAGGAGAAACCTTGCTCAATGACAAGGTGAAGGAAATTCGTGGTTCTGCATTGCAAAATTCGCGGTAGCCCTCAATGTCCCAGGACTTGAGAATTTTATATCTAGGTTGCCATTCTTGCAGGACCCATCAACTTTTGTACCAATGAGATTGAGATCTATTCAAGAGCAGGTTAATTAGTTGAAAGTATGTAAGAAGTCATTTGAAACACTGATTCTAGCTGCGAGTTTCTTTCTTTTGTTTTTCTGCAGCCCTGTGTAACGATGGTTAGAACCCATTAGCCAAATTGCAATTGCCCTTCGACAGAGTGGCTCTTGATTAAGCACTGCCCTTGCACGAATGATCCATGCATGCAGTACTCAATGGGAGAGTTCGTGACTTGCAAGGAAGAATTCCCGTAACTCAAACGACTAGACGCTATCCTGACCAGGTGAACGGCAAATGACTTTATCCTGACCAGGTGAATGGCAAGCGACCGATATTATCTTCAATACATCGCTGTAACGAAGGATAAAAAGCGAGGGAGCCTCACCACCTTGTTAAATCATCCATACGACGTAGCATGTCACGTGTCTTCCCCCGTTCCAGTGAAGATTTTCTCAGACAATGCATTTGATATGTTAGCATCTTACCGTAACCAAGCAAGTTTCAATGAGTTCAAGTTAAACGAAAAGTCCCAATCTACCAAGAATACTAATTAGACGGTCCAAGAAAGTTAGCAACATGAAAATGTAAAATACTGAGCACTGTTCATGCGATTCCTGCTACAACTTTTTTTGGTCCTGCCATATAAGGCTCCAGCACCTTCTTCCCGTTGCCTCAACCTTCGTGTGAAAGGCTTGCTACGACTCTGCAACACGATCAATCACAAGCAACTACAGAATCCAACCACATGCTTGCATAAATGAAAAAAGGAAAGTAAGTAATCTTCTGCACTTTCTCCACCCACCGGGTCAGTTGCCATCACGTATACTACATGCTAGAACATGTAAACAGTGAACTTGAACACCAATGCCTACAAGAATTACTACAAGCTTCTGAGTACAGAAGGAATAAAACAATAGCGCAATACAAAAATCTAGAATACCACTTAAGCACGTCTACATAATATATACTAGGATGAACTTAAACATGTTAAGCTGCAAACACACCCATAATAAGGTTTCTAATTCTCCGAGTTCCTGAAGGTTTTATGTTTTGCAACAGCTCACAAACTAGTGCAACTGCCGATTGAATGAAAAATATCAGCTTGCATTTTTCTATCCAAACAATGAAGGAGAAGAACCTGGGTCAGCATAAATAATTTAATCATGATAGCTATATACACAACTTGAATTGCTGGATGGCCTCAACAAACAATAACCATGAGCTTGGGCAGTACGTGATGCTCATCCAGGATATGAAAGATTGAAGAGCAAAACTACGAACCAAGCACTGCCTTCTATACACAGTTTCTGCTAGCTTTGCTCAGCTTATGCGTTCTTTTCAAAAAATTTACATCAAAATGTTAAACAATCCAACAATATAAGGATCTGCGACACAAACCGCAAAGCTTTGTCTGAGGAAATTCGGTGTTTCAGCTTCATTAGCTCACTCTTATTAAATCTGAAGATCGTCCAATGAGAGTTCACGTGCAGTCAGCATCTTTAATTTCTGCAGCTCAACATCAACCAGACACCATCAGAAATGCATATTTCTACCGATATAGTTAATATCGCTAATGGGCTTAAAAAAAACAATTTATGGTTACTTTGTAAGATGAATGACTCTAATATCCCCCAAACTTGTACTGCAAATTGGAATCTCAGTAGCTACATAGACTATAACAATTCAGCTGTGATCAGATATTTGTATCTAAGCATTTGTTATCTAAGTCCACTGTTCCCCTTTCATTTTTTTGGGTGCTTCTAAGTCTTGGCGAAGGGAAGTATACGTGCAAGATAATAGTGTACATTACGTTGTAAAGACTCCAGACAAGTGATTCATTCGTAACTGTTCCTTTTAGCACACTGATCATAATCTCGACGCACTAATTTTCAACATAGCATGACCATCAGTGATTTATACTGCCCATCTGTCTATTGTGCCGTAAGATGTAAAACTAAACCACAGTTACCAGATATCAATTGTGAACGAATTGAGACACTGTTAACAGAAATTCAATTGCTTCCCTATTCAATCAACCACTCTAAGCATAAGATATGTTATCATATTTGCGTAAGCTTATAAATTTGCCTAAGCTTATGAAGTAGGTCTTAATGTTTTATGGCATAATCTAGTTTTCCTTCTGAGAATTAAATATATATTACAAGAGATGTATCCAAAGAATAGCCCTACAATATTTTCTGGCATGATCCAAGTAATCCCGAAGATGGAGGGAAGGAAGGACCATTCAGATTTTAACTTTTTTAAATCAGCTGGAGCTTTATAATCGCCAACTGCCTTTAGCTAAACACAATTTTCTCAGGCTTGGAGTCTTTTTGGTCTGTCTATAACGGGTCAAAACATTTTGAAGTCATTGCGCTCCAAAGTTAAGCTTATATGGCCGGTTTAACTTTTCCATCACTTATGCTTTGTGATTTAGATCATCCAAAAAAGCTCTTCGTAAGATAAAAGGTGCTCATCATGGGAAGAATCTGTGTGAAGACCTTATATGGCCAGAAGGCAAATGTATATAACGAATAGATAATGAAACTTGATATGCCAGCTTATAAATCATGCCAAGCTTCAAGTTTGACAGGATATATATACATGTTTAACACACATGCATATCCAATTTTGTTAGTGATGTATATACACACTAATAATCTTAATATCTAGCAATTTAGTACCCCAACAATTTCGATCGTCTTTAAAACCTCTCCAAAGAGGGCAAAAGTAAGAAAAGAAGTCACTAACCGTGAGAAATTGCGGAGGATCATCAAGACTAGATGAGCCTAGAACTATCTCTCTCTTCAGCTTTGTTGTTAACTTGTGACATACTCGCAGCTGAAAGCAATAACCATATCATGATAAAAATCCTGAGTGCCGGGAAATGCCATAGCCATTCTTTCTAGGAAATTAATTGCTGATATTCCTACCTCAGATCTAGTTGCTCCACCAACAATAAACACAAAAATACGTTGGCCCATCTTCTTGAAATCACTAGATGCATGCTTCAGTATTGAATCACTAGAAAAGCATTTGTAGAGGAAAGAGATGAAACTAATCAAATCGAGGCGATTTAAAGCAGCTATTCTGGAACAGAGCTACTACACATGATAAAAAGAAGGTAAAGAACAGATGGTCATTCAGCCACATAAATACCTTGAATATCCATCATCAGAGTTTCGAGGCCTAGCCCATGTTGCTGTCCTCCTTGATCTCATTGAATGAGCAGGTGCTCCTTGATTAGTATGTACTGATGCAGCTTGTGACGTTCCATGAAAAGTTGGACTAGGGTCATTCATACAGGGGTAGTCGTTCTTCGGTAATTCACCCTTGCAAAGTTTTTCGATTAGTTCCTGAAAGATGGCATTAGCGTTGATCAAGTGCTCTTTTCCTTCATTAGGGGTGCACAAAATCACAAGATTACTACTACTATACTCGATATCAAATATGAATAACAATTGCCTGGTCCTGTTGCAAGAGAAATCTGACAGAAGTTGAAACCAGAATAAGATGCAAGGTTGTGCCTCACTCGTTATTGAACTAATTTCAAATATAATAGGCATATAAGCCTTCACATTATACCGATTCATCTGAGCTGCCAAAAAAACAGAGATAATTTCAAACATGTGCCACATAAGGTTCTAAATGCCTAATTATAATTATTTCTGCTGGAAATTTTTGTGCATGGGTGGTCCGGGGGTGGAGGGGGACAGAAGGTCAAATATAGGTAAAAACTAAGCATGAAAAATCAGCCAAAGGTCTGACTATACAAAAATGAACTTTAAGAAATGGCCAAATTAAAATGCAAGAAAGCATGTGGTAAAGGATAAGTGTGAGAACATTTTGAACGATTAACGACTCGAGCAAAATAACTGAACTGACAATCTATGACGCAATGATAAATAATATCGACCAATCAGTATGATAATTCTAAAGAGATCATGGAGTAAGATGCAAAAACACTTGCATCCACATAGCGGGAAGGCTTAAATCCACACCCTTTACTCCATGATTGTCACAAAAAGTGCATTAGTGACACGATATTAATTTTTAGCGACAAACTGAAGTGTAAACAAGGATATGAGGGCATGAATTTAGACATTTCCCACCTGCATTCATGAATTAGTTGAAACATTAATTTAATAGATGAATAAGCATGCTATGAAGTTATTATAAAGTTTGAATTTCACATGTTTGGTATCTTATTTCAAGCATGGTAAATAAGGTTTTGTTGACTCAGATACCTGCTAAGTGAAGATTGATAATCTCGTGTGTGTTATAACTAATATACCTTTTGTGTCCATACGACCATACGGTGCATATCTGATCTTTCACTTAAACTTACAAACTCTGAAATGATGATATTTAATATATGCTTTGATGTCTATGAGTTTATCTTTTAATAAACCCAGGCATTCTAATTTCTAACAGAACTCAAAGTGTAAGCTGCTGATCTGTCATTCTATCTCTAGTATTATTGTGTTTATCTTTGATTTGGTAATGCTCAGCAAGTTCCAAGATTAAAACCTTGAGAGTTAAAACTTGTCAAGTCAATTCTATGGTGCAAGAAGGTGCATGTGACTATGTAAGTCTTGTCCTCTTCAGTTTATTAGCTTAAAGTATCTACTTCTAATCATATTATGAAGTATCGCCACGCCATCTATGATCTAACATCATTATTTGATTTATTTCAAAATGAAAACATACAGCTCAACATGAAAATCGCTGGCTGAGTTGATCGTTTGATCAATTATCGGAAACCAACTGACAAGTGACAACAACAACTCAGCAGCAGACAAAAGGTACTTCGCCACCCTCTCCAATAGTCCAAAATACATATCTTGATGCTCTACCTCACATTCGTAGCATTCTATTCAGAACTTTTATGTATAGTAATTACTTATAGATGGTGTTTAGTAACACACTACAGTAGGAATATAAATGTAATATATAAATATAACGTATGATGTGTCCCCGTACCCGTGTTCAACTTTTGGACTGTGTCCACGTATCCTAGAATTTCGAAAATAGGCGAGTCCGACACTTGGACACGTATCCTATCCGGACACCTACACCAAGTCAATGTAACATAGGTTGACTGGCGAAGGTCGCGAGATAGCCATCTAAGTCGTACTTTTACTTTCTACTCAAAATACCACAATCCTGCCAAAAACACATCAAATATGAAACCAGGAGCATCTGACGCCTATCTGACGCATTTGATATATTAAAAGAATTGAGCATATACCAGGGAGTATCTCAAAGCATCATCATCCAATATGGATGAGCACCGAGCAGTAGACTTTTAAGGGGATTGCCATAACCTGTAGCTTACCTCTATACTAGGGTAAAAGCGTGATAGTTGCCACTTCGCTTCTTCGTCAGTACGGTCTTTTCTGACAGCATGCTTTTTCTAAGTTTGAAAACAGAAAACCAGCCCAAATGTTAGAGACAGGAATTTATCAATCATAAAGCATTTCGATGCTAAATATTAAGTATACCTTGTGAACATCAAATTTCAGAGAAAAGGCAGTTGAGCTTTTTTTGGTATCTGATGAACCCTCAAGCAATCTCATATTGTAGACAGCATGCATATCCTCGGTAGGCAGTCTTGCTAACTGAAGGACGCATGAACGAAAAACAAAGAATACAACGCTCAATATGCAACAAAAAGAAGTGAGATCGTGCCTTCTCTAGTCGTAACTAGACTCAATTGAAAGAATGGAGCAGTTTGAAGCTAATGATAGATCTAAGCGTGTTATTGAAATTCAATAGCATATATCAAAAGAGGGGTAAATTAAAAAAGTGGTGACAAAAATTATCCATCTACTTTTTACAAAGGTGGAATGGAACCTAGGAAGCATGGACACGGGTGTGGGTGCGGATACGATGCAGGTGCGGATACGCAGATAGGTCAATTTTTAAAATATTAGGATACGGGTGCGGCGGGGATACGGCGTATATTATAATATATATTATATACATATATATACATATATGTGTATATGTATTTATATGTAAATATGTGCAAAAGAAATATTTTTACCAAGTTTGATAGGTAACTTAAGTTTAATGGACTCTTTCGTAAATTTTCAAATTGAATAGCTGAATACACTGGTGTGTATGTGTATAACTGTATTTTCTTAAAGTACTAAAGCTAATTCTAATAAGCAGTTAATATATTTAAACTATACAGCAATTTTTGGTCCAGCTGTCAAAAGGATTCTCACTGCCAAGTCACAGCCCAGGTAAGGTCACGGTGACTTCTTCTTCTTCCCCCTCCTTTTTCTTATTCTTCTTCTTCTCCTCTCTTTCTCACCGGTCACCTCTCTGTCGAAAAACCCTAATACGAGATGGGCCGGGGTAGCGAGTCGTCGCCGGAGTCCTGGTCGTCGTCTTTGGAGTCGCTGTCGTCGCCATCGTCGTTGTCGGAGTCTCTGGTGGTCGCTGGGTGGTCACGCTCGTGGCTCTTCTCGCCACTGCTCTCTCTCTCTCTATCTTGGTCACTCCCCTCTCAGATCTGAGATCTCAGATCCCATATGTACCGGATCCGCACCCAGTATTTAGGAAAATAATAAATAAATAATATCAGATACGCACCCGACACGCACCCACGCCGCACCCGACGCGCACCCGATGCCGGTGCTTCACTCTGATTGGTGCACCCGTGCTTCTTAGAATGGAACAGCCAAATAATTTCACTGGACTTGCTTGTGATGTTCCTTGAGAAAAGGATGATAGGGGGGGCAGTAATGGGCCACACATGCAACGGTTTATATTATTGTAACAGATAATGCAAGGGCCAATAAGTGTGAGGATGCAAGTTTGTTATAAGCTCAATCATTTCAGGTTAAGAATATGCTGCTATGCAGCCCGTCTGTCCGGCACTCCAGCTTGGCATGACCCACACTCCATGATCGCCATTTCTGGAAACTTCTAATGTGCAGATTCATAGCATTTTTTGTTGTCATCAAGACCATCAAAAAACCTGTTACCTAGTAAGTTCTCGAAAATAATATAGGAGTCCAAAGTGTAAATACAAGCAGATACGTAAGAGAGGTAATTTCTCCGCTTGATCATATGATCCCATGACAAGAAATGTAATATATCCTTGACACAATTTTTCTCTAGTTTCTTAGTCTAAATAATTTAGTTATGTATATCAGACATCAATATGAAATAGTACCTTAACTTACAGCATTTTAACGACCTGCTCCCCGGCCCTAGCACAGGGCAATGCATATGTCGAAAGAGCGAGCCAAAGCAGGTGCTTCTAAGATCATAGGCAAGGTCTTCTAAGATCATACTATGAGCTTGCCCTTATAAGAGCTTGTCTATGATCTTAGAAGTACCTACTTTGGCTAGCCCTTCTGAGGCAGGCATCGCCCTGTGGTAGGTTGTGGACCGGTTACCAATGGTATCGAGCCGACTCTCCAAAACTAGGGCTTAGCTATCCAGTTGGGTTGCTTATGGTTAAGGGAAATGAAGGGTGATCCAGGTATATCTCACGTTGGTTAGAGAGTAAAATCCTAAAGTGGGTGGTCGAGCCTTAGCAAGGACGCTAAAGAATAAGGAGGGGAGATTGTGATATCCCACATGCGATGTGAGATAGTATAAGATTGACCTTATAAGACCTTGTCTATGATCTTAGAAGTACCAACTCTGGCTAGCCCTTTTGCGGGAGGCATTGCCCCGTGATGGGGCTGTAGAGCGGGCCGTTACAAGCATAATACCAAAAATGACCACTGCAAAATTAATGAGCCCATGACAAATTTATGCTGGCCCTTGAGCCTATTGCAATCCTCCTTTTACCGCTCATAGTACTCGCCATGTGTCTAGGTAGGGCAAGAGTTGAAGGGAAGCAATTATGAAGCTTGAAACAAACTACTTTTAACACAAAAGCTTGCTCGGGAAAGTATGACCAGAAAGACCTACCTCCATCAACTTTGCAATTTTGTCACCCTCAAATTTCTCAGGATAAATTGCCGCATAAATCATCAGCAACCGCATCTTACTTTCCCGTGATACCTCCTGCATGATATAGGCAAATGCATAGAGGCATGTCAAACATATCTACTGACATGATACAATAGATCCATCACCAAGTTCTCACCGGTTTTGTACGCAAAAAATTGATAACTTCCTTAGTTCCTGCATCTCCAAAGACGAGGTCCTGCTCTAGTTGCCCAACCTCTTTAAGCCCCATCTCCCTGATAATTTTGTTAATTTTTGCAGCAATCTGCACCGATCAAAGGTCATTAGCTTTTAGCCACACTTACTAGAAACCATTCAACCAGCAAAATACAGGATAACCATACGTTTAAGGACACCTAACACTACTCAGGAAGTATGCAAATCATAGCAACAGGAGCCAATCATATGGTTAACTACTATGTAATCAACATCAAATTACTTAAGACTGCATATTAGTCCTAACTAGAGTTGCCTAATTTCCCTTCACCCCAGCGTGCCGCGTATTACTCCCCACGATCAGAAACAAAATACTCCCATTTACTTGTTCTAATTCTAGCAAACCGCAGATTGCATCTACAGATTTCCACACAATGGTGATTTTTACCATTTAGTATGGAAAAGTCAGTTAAACATTATCCAAGTTCTGTGTATAGACAACTGTGTGTATATCTTGCCAAAGAGCCAAAACAATCCTCAGCAAATGACAACCTCTAATAGAAAACCAAGCAAGCCTATCCCAACATACTGCATAACCATATACCCGTACCATGTACCACAGAGAATCACTAAACAGGTAATACTAACATCGCCTGACAACACCAAGTAATTATGAGACTCTGAAGAGCTTTTGCTCACATGCTATTTCAACTTGTGAGTTATATACCCACATGAACACCAAACAGCTTAAGTTATACCCCCAAAACACCAAACAGCTAGACAAGAACAGGAAAGTTGCCATAACTGAATTCAGCATCGAATATTATACAGATCATATGCACAAACAGGTACGACTATAAAAGCAGGTAAAAGTCCCCCAGTGCCCCCACCCCGGGTAAGCACATGCATAAACTAACATTTTTTCCATGGTAAAATGATGAAAAGTAATATCTGAACAGAAATTTTAACATTCCTATCAACAATTACTCACGTCTACATGGAGTGAAAGCTTGTCAATTTGTTCACTATATTGTGGCAAAGCTTGGACCATCTTTTGCAAGTCCCGTGTAGATAATTCACCACCATCCCTAACACAAGTGCGCTTCAGAATGAGGGAAGCTTCACTAAAGATAGTAAAAGATAATCCAAATATGCATAGACCAGTAAAGGCAATGCAAACATTGAAGTGAAAACACAGCTATAATCTACACTTGCAAAAATACTTGAACTTGTATTTCAAAAATTTTGCACATATTTTGTGAAGAAGCGCGAATTTTGTGTACAAAATTACTTGACCTTCACAAAGAATTACTACAAATTTTGTGAACAAGTATTTCAACAGTCTTAAAGGTGGCATCAGCATTTTCAGCAAGATCAGAAAATGGCATAGAGTGGTCTGTGGCGTATACTACTTGGTGCAATCGGTCCACTAGCAACTTAAAAGACCAGTAAAGTAGTAGAAGGTATTTGATACCAGTTAAACAACAAGGCGAGAACCTGCAATTTGAATGCGGGGACATATTAGCACATACATAGCTTAGTAGCTGGCGCATACTCTTTGATCTCTGGTCATGTTATGCATCCACTTATTACAGCTCGAGTTTAAAGGATGTTATAAATTATATTAGCAGCTGTAATTGATATTTACATTGCTTCCGCATGTCATAACATATCAGTTGAAATCAGGACTCCAAGTTGTAATTTACCGATGGATACCATCATCAGCACGAACTAAAACCACGTATTAGCTTAGAATATGGCACTACAATGGAGCCACAATATTTCCAAACTAACAAGATCTAGGGTAGAGAAAGAGGACCCAGATTTCACAATTAACCTGCATCAGAAGCAAAAGAAGAATGGTTGCATAACTAAAACCAACCTAGAACCATGGATTTGTGCAGCTTTATTTTTTGATACGAAGCTTGTCATCTTCTCATGCAACCGTTCACTAGCCTGAAAAAGCAATCATTGTTCAAAGAGCACATTCATGCTAATGGTGCAAGACTGGAAAATTATGCAGACAGACATACATCTGCTATATGTGCATGGCGAAGCTCTGCCCAGACAGGATCATGTTCCTCCAATAGAACCTCTTTCTTCTCAGGAAGACCACCCGTTTTGCTCGGAACCTAAGCAGTAAAATTACTTGACATACAGTAGCCAAAGAAAACTCAATTAACAAAATCAAACAAAAGCTTAGATACAAAATGATTGGACTGACCTCATGCACATACTTATTTCCCTCCATATTAAGTAAATCATGACACATGGCATCATATGTCCATTCATGTATGATAGGAGCTATCTAGAAAATAAGACAAGAATGTTAGAACGCGATCAAAGAGATAGCATGCCAAATGCAATTTAAAACAAACTATAGCAAGTAAAACCTGGTCTATTGATCTGTCCAAGATAAGCAACTCGCATGTTTCTGTCTGAGGGAAGTTCTCAATGGAGGATTTATATTTCGTTAGACAGTTCCAAACGCCAGCAGCAAGCTTTGTCGGGATTAAGTCACGAAATGTTGTCATTGTGGTAGGATCAAGGGATTTAGCAGCACGATACCGTACCAAAGGAAACTCCTAAAGAAAGTTGAGCTCACTTAAGCTTTAGATGTAGTTAAAAGCATTAAATCCAAGTTGGAGAGTTTCGATTCCATACACGAAGTGAAGCAAAAACTGTAGCAATTCGTGTGGCCATCACGGTCAAGCACGCGTCGCCCTTGCGAGAACTCTCCTCATCCCCGAAAAGCTCTTCTAAAGCCCTCTCATCGTCAGTTATAAAACCCTGTTCAGTATGCATTAAAGCTTAGGAAGCATGAGAAATAACAACATGAAATTGAGGAAATGAAAATTAGCTGGCAAGAGAGGAAGGGCGATTAGCAAGAACAAAGCATGAAGGTCATGCCTCCTGAATATTCAAATTTAGGTTTTTTTCTGACTATCCTCAGGCCGGCTATTCAACAAGAAACTTCATTTGATTAGTAAGAAGAAGGGTGGGGTGGGGTGGGGTGGGTCAATCCCACTACATAGGAGCATATAACCAAAAGAAAACAAAAAGGCCTGGTACCCTGAAGGAGGTTCCAGTCGAAATAACCGCAACCTACAACCGCGACACCGGGCATATCAAAGAAAGGCTACATCACTATCCCGTAATATAATCTATCAACTCCAGCATCTCATCTGGAACTCCTCCTTTAGATATATATAAAATAAATATGGTTCAAGGACAGAGCAAGAAGACGAAGCAACAGCAACACAAATCCATCAAAGTTGCAAACTTCTCCATCAAAATGCACCACAAAAGACACAGTGAGCAAGCTTTCGTTGCTGCCACAAGAGCTCTTGATCTTTAAGGTCAGTCATTTGGAGGTAATCCTAGGTGCTTTGTAAAACATTGGATTTTGGTTCTGCACATGTTCCAGCCTTCCTACAACCAGTGGGCAATAGGGCTGTATACGAACCGAGTTCGAGCCGAACATGGGTGTGTTAGAACTCGGTTCGTTTAATTTTTGGTATGTTCGAGCTCGGCTCGAGTTCGTGACTGAAGAACTCGGGCTCGACTCGTTTAACAATACAAGTCGAACTCGAGTTCCGAAACTCAGCCCGTGTTCGAGTTCAACATCCAACAAATCCCTAAATCTACAAAAAGGAAATCCTCAAATCTTTCAATCTAATCAAGCTAAAATGAATTACAAGCGATATTATAGAATATACAAGAAGGATGCAGTACAAATTAAATAAGATCTTGGAGATCCTGATCTATTGGCGATAGAAACAAAGAAATGGCATGATGCATGCACCGGCGACGGGGAGACGATGACTTCGAAGACATACGCCGGTGATGATTAGATGAAGACTTCGAAGACATGCGACGGCGAGATGATGACTTTGAACTTCGAAGAGATGCGATGATGGCATCGTAGACAGGCGGAGATGGCGTCGTTGACGGCGTCGAAGCCATGATGTGCATGCGTGGAGAGGGGGATAGAGAGAGAGAGAGAGAGAGAGGCGGGGTGGAGGGGGTATGTGCGATCTGTGAGGCGCGCGCGTGTGTGTGACGGGAAAGGGAAAGGGATGGGAAGCAGACGGCTGAGGCAGTCTGTGTGTGCTTTGTATGTGTTTAGGTTAGGTTTTAGTTTATATAGTTCTAGGGTTTCTTAGATTTTGGGCTTCACAGATTGGGCTAATCCCATGGGCCTGGGGTTTTGGGCTAATTAACTTTAGGGCCTCAGTTTAAAGTGTTAATTTATATGATTATGAAAATGTTAATTCTTTAAATATATTATAATTAATTTATCATTTAGACGAGTTGTTCACGAACACGTTTGCCAACATTTTGGAGTGTTCATGTTCGGTTTGTTTAATAAACGAGCTCTAAAAACTTGTTCATGTTCGGTTCGTTATTATATGAACGAACGCGAACGAGTTTTAAGGAGAACGAACCACGAGCCGTTCGTGAACGGCTCGGTTCATTTACAGCCCTAGTGGGCAATACTAGTTAGCTACCTTTGCTTCTGAGTGAAACTGGGTTCAAAGCATGAATACCTGCCTTGTATTAATCGGTATGACTTAATGAGCATATAGCATCACTTCATTGGCTATCTTGTAGATGTGCCTGTTTTCACAAAAGGCCGCGCTTTATAACTGCCCCTTTTACTCATCCACAGGACAAGGAAGAGATTTCAAATTAATCTACAGTCACACTGGGGCTGCTCTTTATTTTTCATCCCACTGTCCTCCAAACACAGCTACTTAGGTCTAAACAAACTCAGACACAACCGTCATACACCATGCAAACAACTGCACCATGCCGAAATAAGATATACATCTTTCAAAGGAGGGTTACAAGACAATGCTAGCAAACGAACTTCGACAATAAGTTTGTATAAACATCACCTTTAGTGTATAGAACAAAAATAAAAACTCCTCTTAGTAGAATGCTTCTTGACCTGGAAAGAAGAAATACTTGTTACAAAAGCACATCACATACCTGGCTATCTATCGCAAAGTACTCCAAGTTCATCTGCACGTTTCCCAACCCAAAATGAGAAGAAAGATATGAATGGCCTACTAAAAGCACCTAGCAGGCATAAAAAAAACCAAAAAACAAAGAGACAACAACCTCACTCAATGCAGCCATGCGGGATTTCACAGTTGTATCCCTCTTAATATAACTAACTAATTCTCGTGGGACTGGTGAACTGAAAAAGACAAATGCCCTGAAAACAGATACAATTTGACAACATTAAAGAACCAGAAACAAAATTATACAATGCAATTGCATGCACAAAAAGAAGAAAGATAAAATGATGTACGTCCTTCACATACCTTTTGTACAAAGGTGACCTTCCAGACATGTCGGACATGAACATCACTACACTGCATATTTGAAAATAAGCATGATTAAGGGAAAGATGTAGCTATGCAGATGCATATTTTACATATGTAAACACATATAGAGAGAGTAAGAGGAGGACCCCTGATCCCACCCATGCATTAAACTCTCCAATGTCATAAACTTTGACGACCACATGCAATCAGAACGCTGCCGCATCTATAACGAAGATATAGACCATGTGCTTTACATGCATAATTTTTGAAGAAACTCAAATATTCATAAAAAGAAGTGTAAATGGTATTAAACAAGCAGTTCCAAAAAAACACAATTAGAAAGCTGAACCACATCCAATACTGGAAACTTAGCTACGTTATCAGCTTATCAATCCGCTACTAATACTAGCGGATTGAGTATTCTATCAAATTGCCCTTTTAGTACATTCTTTACAAAGCAAAAGTTAACAGGTGATCAGTCCGCTAATACTAGGTGCAAGTCTGACTTCCTCCTGCATCGCCAACTGCATATCGACTCATCTACGTTGTGGCTCCTCACTCCTGCAAACCATGCCCATGCTTCAAAACTCTTCCTTTTTCTAGAGAATAGAAGGAGAAATTGCTTTTTGGCCTATCAATTAACATGGAAAGAGGGCCCTATCCTTCCTCAGGCTCTTCGTTTGGCTTTATGAATTTGATTGAAATTATAAGCTGCTGATTCATGCTATGACTCCAACCCCCCAAACTTATAACTGATTTTGTAATATAATGACTCAGTCGGAGTACCGAATCGTTATGGAAGGCCTTCCATACCTACTCTCCCATGTTCTTGCAAAGTTCTCTTTTAGCACATTGAAAGAGTATGTGATGTGCTTCTTCAAAACCATGGTGTTAGATGTCAGCCAGGGAAAACAAAATGTGCTTCTGAGTTATTCCATCCACGTAAAGACTCAGAACCACGGCTCAACACAGGGTATTGCCTCCCCAAAAAGGATTAACCAAGAAGGTACTACTCAGTTCCTTGGCAGAGGTCTTTTGAAGCTGAGTCCAAACTCCACATATGTGATTTGGAATGACTGTTAGAATTCTCTTCCCTCTCACACCCCCCCAACAGGCCTCCCTTCCACCACCACCACCCCCAACCCAGGCCCAAACTTAACAAAGCCCATAATCTTTTCCTCTAGCCGATGTGGGATGTAACCAGCCCTTTGTCACTACTATGACTAGCAAGTTGTGCCCTTTTGTCAACATGGTTAATACATCAATGGAAAAATTGCTTAAGGAAAAATAGAGTTTGTGCCCAGATATACAAGTGACTGGACTATGCTTAGATATTTGACCTTACTGCTAACAAATAGATACATAAAATAACACTCAAATTCTCAAAAGATGAGCAACAGGATACGCACTTTTCTTTGGTAGGCTGGATGAAGTAGATGGCATCCATGGTAGGCAATGGTTGCCTTCGTTTATATATGTCTTCCACCACTGCAATAAAAACCAGAAATGGTGATTTTTTCAGCATAGAACAACATGTCAGCAGTTCATAGGAGACAGAGACATGAATTATACAGTATCACCAAGCAACTGGCTTAGTTGTTTGTGTATCAAGCTAACTTTAACCATCTGCTAATTCGTACCTAAATATAAAATTCAAAGTGAAATAAGCAATATTGATAAACATTATCACTTCTGCAACATTACCAACAAAAATTATAGATCCCCAATAAGTTAGATATCTACAGCATAGAATAAGCACTACTGACGTAGTTTGGAAGATTTCACATATCATTCAGGTGCATAATATAGCTAATACAAAGAACCTACAAAAAAATCATGTAGAAGCCTTGAACATCTGCTTTGGGCTGGGGGGGGGGGGGGTCGCCAATATCAGTTATTATCCAGCAGAACAACAAGATATCATCATCAACGCTGCATCGTAAAATCTCTGATAGAATTATTTAATACCAGAGTCATTCCCAAATAACAAGAGTAATCAAATTCATCGTCATAGAGATGATCCAATAATGAGATTACACAATACTAAGCATTTTCATCTTGATTTTTATTATATTGGACCAGATCATATAATGCTGCGATTCATGCTATTATATCGGGTTTTCTTTTGCCCTAGAAGAACGCTACATACACACATAAAAGCAGCCATCGAAATGTGAAATTCGATAAGACTGGCCTTTTCAAATCTTACATGAAACTCCTTCCTCCGTGATATCTGCCATTTTGCACGAGCACGACATTATTTTAATAGTAACTTTGTCCGTGATGAGTACCTAGAGGTAAGAGTGTTGGAAACCAAAGCAAAGTGAGTAAGAATAACACTGCTGCAACACATAATGTCACAAAGAAAGCAGGAGGAAAAGTTAAAGGGGTTCTCTGGACTGCATGCATATAACATAGTACATATACAACAGATAGTGACCAACTCCTTCTAGGAACAGAACTAGTAAACAACGAGAATCTACTTAATCTAAGACAAACCACGGAATGGACCTTCTTGTAGTCAGACACATACGAGGATATTGGACCCAGCATGGCACTGTATCACATACAATTATAGAAGTCATCCATGACTAAATATCTGGATGCAGCCATATCCAAATCTGGTGTATATAAATAACAATATTGCTATATATATATATATATATATATATATATATATATATATCATTAAGATTTTCTACGTGGAACAAGCCCATATAATCCCCCAAAACAAGGAAATTAAGAAATTGTATGACTTCCTTCTTCGTTTCTTAAGTACAAGGCCGAAAATTCAACGCTTTCAACTGTAAAGATGCTGGCAATCGTTTCAATCACCTTATTTTGCATAATGTTGTTTGTCTTCAGTTGGCAGACGTGATTTCCCCCCCACCTGGGGTGGCTTCAGAGAAGCCCAAATCTTTTAAGGAACTCTTGTCCTATTGCCACTTCATCAAAACCAAGTGCTTGGAGGGGTAAGAAACTCTGGGAGCAAAGAGCTCTAGAGGAGGTCTACGCCTTATGACAGAAGCAATCTCTCTCTCCGTCTTCCTTCCCCATCAAAACCTCCAAGTCCAATGAAAGCTCGTTAGACCAGAAACGAAGGCTATTGGACTGTAACTCGTTTGTATTAACAGCATTCTGCTAAACATCCAATATTTCTCTAAGGTGCCACATGCACTAAAAGCCACGCAAAGTCTCAGAAGAGGGCTGAGAAAGAGTCCACATGCGACCAGCATCGGTTATGTTGCAGGGTGATATGGTCACGCTGAACAAGCACACCACTATGATGAGAATTCCTGTTCAAGTCATTTTACTCCTTTTTGACTAAAAAAGGTTTACTATCTTTTTTCATCAAAACCTATAAGACGATCCAGTATGTAACAACACGATCTACGGCCCTAACACAGGGCAATGCTTCCCTCAAAGGGTTAGCCAAGTAGGTAGATATGAGTTTGTGGACAGTCTTATAAGGCCAATTTCATACTATCCCATATCCAACGTGGGATATCATAATCTCCCCTCCTTGTACCAGCGTCACATGGCCTAGAATCTTCCTCTTTAGCAAATGTGAAATATAACTGGCTCACCCTCAATCTGTCCCAATCACCGGCAACCCGATTGGATAGCCTAGCCCGAGCTTTGGAATGTCGGCTATGAAACCATCGTAACGACCTGATCAATGGCCCCACCACAGGGCAATGCCTCCCCAAAAGAGCTAGTCAAGTAAGTACTTATGCATTCATCAGCAGGGTCTTATAAGGCCAGTCTCATACTACACTAAATCCGAAGTGGGTTCTCAAAATCTCCCCTTCTTATTCCTTAGTCTCCTTGGTAAGGCTCAATCACACATATCCAAGAATCTTCCGCTCTAACCATTATTTAATAATATCGCTAATCCAATGGGATAAGCCCGATTCGAATCTGCTTTCATGTCTCAATCTCCAGCAACCCAACTGGATAACCCAGCCCAAAATTTTGGGAGTTGGCTCTAATTGAGTCATTGATTGGGTGTCACAGAGTAATCCTAGCAAAATTGTCTTTTTTACTTTGGAAGCTGCCTAGGAGTTGATACTCACTAGTAACATAAATATAATTGGAGGAAAATATATGTGAACCGGTACTTCACATGTAAGGTTGCTAGGGGCGCAACAATCTTATGTATGTGTTGATGTGGTTTCTGATTTGTTGAATGTAACTAATGCCCTTTTTTTGGGCTATGCCTAAATCTTGCAAAAACCTGTTTACTGTAGGCACTTTCTAGAAGCAAATTGCAAGGTGGGTAACATGTTGAGGGACAGGACGCTTTAGCTGTCTATTTTTAAGCTCGAAGATGTATAGTCATGTCCACTGTCTTTTCATTTGTCTTTGGAAGTTGTGCTGCCATAATGGCTAGTTCTTAGGCCTTGCTACTCCCAATTCAACAGCTTGCTCCCCCATGTCGCCTTAGCAAAAAGACACTGTGACTTGCGAAAGTAAAAAAGCTTTGCCTAGACGTGTTCGACAATGCTAACTTGCAAAGCCACAGTAGTCTCAAATATAGGTCTGTAGTTGCAGCATTAGGAACAACTAACTTCAACATGAAACTGTCTATATATATTGCAGTGACCAACTTCCACATTTTAAGAAGCAGGAAAACTAAGCGGAAAAGAAATACAAGCTAACATGTAAAGCAAAAGCATTGGTCTTAAAGTGCAAACGACAAAATCAAAATACAAGTTGTCCCAACCTTCCACGTAGATCTCGAGTCCCCTCTTTTAGCTGTTCGAAGCATTTCATACAATAATCCTGCAAAAAGTCCATGAACTCAACTGAAGTATAAGTAAGCATCGGAACTTGAAACAAAGACCTATGGAAAAAGTTCTAATAAGTTCAGATGTAAAAAATTAGACATTGTTATCCCGACAAATTAACGACCACGAATTAGGAAAAAAAGGTTAGCTAAGACCTTAGAGCAAAACTAATACGAGGAAATGGAAGTCATAATAAACCAAATTTGTGCCATAAAAATATTGGTCAACTACATGAATCCAGTCAATCCACTATTTTTTCTCATCACTTACTCAACCGCATCCACTCTATTTTCCCTTCAAAGTTCACGAACTTGAAATCCTTTTGCTTATGATCACACAGCAGTACTAAACATTTCTAGAGCATTGAAAACAAAGAGGAATTTCCGGTCCTCATAATCTTGTTACCAAAACTAGGAGGTAGTCAAGCCATGTCAAAAGTGTGGAGAATAAAGTCAATGGCTGGACATGCCCTTCTAACTGTGGTTTCATTGTAATTGTGCCTCATATTGAGATCATGCTACATTTGCCTCTAAGGGGGACATCTTACGACACATTCAAGCTTCCAACCAAAGTAGAAAATGCAAACAAGAAAAGAGGCCAACCACTGGACCTGTCCATGGGGCATGCTTTAAGTACTTGTGTAGCTTCCCTAGGGCTAAAATGAGTATTAGTTGATGTTTATTTCACGGTTGTTGAACTTCTATTCCTGTTTTAATTTGTTTACAACATTTTTTATGTATTACAACTATTTTGAATTTGAAGCTGCTGAGTCATAATAGGTTTATTTAAGTCTGTAACTGGGAGCTTCATTTGCTCTTCTCTTTCCTTGAGCACCTACAGTCTGCGGGTTTCTCTCAAGGTGGATTAGACAGGGTGGTATGGAAACAAGACAGCAGGGGACTTTTCGCGGTTCATGTTACTACTACATACGTTATTCTCGAGGTAACTCTTCTTTTCCATGGAAAGATATTTGATGTTTGCCGACCCCTCTTGGGTTTCTTTTTCTGTTGGGAGGCAACTAGAAATTCAGTGTTAACGGGGAATTATTTGAGGAGGATAAGAAATTGATTATGTGAACTGGTGTTTGATGTGCAAGAAAGCTGGTGTATTGGTGGATCATCTGCTCTTACATTGTCCAATAGCCAGGCTTGTGTGGGGTTTGGTGTTTGCTCTATTGGGGGTTGCATGGGTCATGCCACAATCTGTTGGTGATATGTTAAAGGCTTGGTCCCTGCACCATAAGAGACGGTGTCCCAAAGCTAAGCTCTTGATGTTGATTCCTCCTTGCATTTTTTGGTGTTTATGGAAGGAAAGGAATGTCTGAGCTTTTGAAGGGTTGGAGAGCTCCATTGAGAATCTAAAGGCTCTTTCTTTTCTGTCTACTTTAGCATTCTGGCTGCGGAAAGTGTTACTTCCAGTGAGGCCTATCTTAATTTTTTGGATAGTTTTACTCTTTGAATAGGTGGCTGAATGGTATATTAGTTGTGTACATGGGTTTGGCCCCTCTGGCGTCTTTTGAATATGCTCTTTACCTATCAAAGAAATATACCAGAATAGTCTCAAAGTCACTATTTCTCTTTCTGAACCCTAATACTTGCACAGTAGCCTAGCTTTTGTGTTTCTAGCAATTTAAAAAAAATCGGATGTGAGGGACATACTTGTTTACAGAGCTAGCAATCTTTCAGCTCATTGTTAGACCTGACAACACAAACCTCGCATAATGTAAATGTTACCATTCACAAGTGTGGAACAGTCTCTTGAATGCCAAAAATCTGCCATGAAATCCGTAATTCATTCTGATCCATGACATGCTACCTTTATTTTAAATTTAAGTATGTTTCACCCTAGTATTTTGGGAAGTTATCGAAGAACCACCTTACGCAAAGATAAAAGGTTGAATTTAACGCACTGGAGGGCCTCCAAAAGAAACAGGATGGAGAGGCTCGTTTACAAATACATATTTTGAGACAGCAATCAAGTCCTCTCAAACAGCTTCTAACCACACAAACTGCCAACGCTTCTTCTTAACAAACTTCATACAAGTTGTTTTTCCTTAATCTGTTGACTGGTGTTCAAACCATCTCAAGCAACACCCCTCTTCTCTCCTTCACTCGGTGATACCCCCACCCCGTATTCATCCTGGTTTCTGATTCTATCCTTTCCTCTCTGGCCAGTCATCCACGTTAAGCATTGGCATTCATCTACACTCATTTTATGCGCGTGTTGTTCCTTAGCTTTCCAACATTCCAAACCATACAACAAAGTTGGCCACATTGCCGTCATATAGAATTTCCTTTCAACTTGATAGAATAATTAGATCATACAACACTCTTGATCCACTTCTACAAATAATTGAACTCAATAAGTAACATCTTCTAGTGCAATAGAAACCCCAAGAATCTAGAAGTATTTTCCATAGCAGAGTCAACGCTAACCATCTGATGGCCTTCCACAACTAAAAGTCAGACACCTGTACTTTCTTTGCTACCCATCCCCCAAATCCCTCCACATATGTGCACGCGACACCACGAGTCTCTACCTCAGCTAAACCTCCAAGGCCTTCCAACTAGAATTCCCCCTTTACACAAAAATGCCTCTTTCATATTTAGAAGCTGGCGGCGTTTCTTCTCATTCCTTATATATAAAGCAAGAAAACTTATCCCCCTCTGATGGAGCTGGAGATACCAAGTCTGAAATGAAAAAAGAGAGACCAAAAAATGGCAACCCAAACAAAGACTATCCACACAAATATATCTGTATTCAACATAGCAGCATCTGACTCTCCCTATCGTCTGTTCCGTTGTCGAAGTCTCTAAACTTATGAACCCCTTTTTTGGTACTGGACCGATTTATCTTTTCACCACACACAAACAAAGGCTATAGTCACATACAGAACAAACTTCCAAATTCCAACATATCAACAGTACTTTATCATCAAAAGCACAACTGACACACAACAAACAGCATTGATTCAGCCAAGAACTTTGAAAATAAAAGGATCTAGATAATACAAAGGGACTCAGCTGCAGTCTAACAGAAAAACACAACAATGCAAAGTTTCATAAAATCCAAGTGAATATCTATTCCCACACCTTATTGTGCTTTTCCACACCTTCATTCGCCGCTAAAATATGTTCCTTAGTAGCTAGTGTAAATTTTAACAACAAACGAGGGTGCAACATCAAAGGTTCAGTAAGCTGTACAAATGATTCAGACATGCGATCTTCCCTCTTCCATATCTAGGTTGCTTAACCACGAAACCCATTTGCTTACGAGTTGCTGAGCTGAATTATAACAGCATAAACGTAGATCAAGGTGGTAAATACTTCTCCTCCAAATTGTACCAACTACAATCTGAACAAATGGCACAAATAAACAGGTAAATATTCAGATTTAAAGACTTACGGCCGCGACTAATTTGCCTGAAATTCTTGTACTCGCCCTGTGACGACGTATCGGAGTCGGACATGGACATGATTGATTTAAAAGAAGTTGCGCGTTTGCCTCCCTTTCTCCTGGTGTTGCAACCGGTCAATCGGAGTCGGGAGTCGTTCAACGAAAACGGATCGCGGAGATCAGAGACCAGAATCCGTTCAGGAGGGGGGAGAGGGGAGAGACGAGGATTGAAAACTGATGTCAAGTGGAGTCCTGAATGGTAATTAATGGATCGATGACGATGCTTTGACAAACGCAGCCGAATTTGGTTCTTCTTTCTTCCTCTTACCGTTGGTCCGACCGGGTCGGACGGGTTTCGATGTCAAAGCCTAAGCCAGCCGCGACGCCGTCGTTGGGCAGATTGGAATGACGGTTTTGCCCTTTTAATTTTCTTTGGTTTTTTATTTAAGAAAAGATAGAGTTTATAACTTCCAAAAGTAATGTCACGTATAGAAAGTTCATAACGTGTAACCCATATTGGGTGGTGAAGTTAACAGTTTGGCTTGATCAACGTTGAAGTTTCAAATAGGGAAACACAACCTTGGTACTAAGAGGGTAACGAATTTGCTCCAGATCCACACCACCTAAATAATAATCTCATATTAATGCATTAAGAATCTGTTTTGGTATGAGCGTTGTGTTTAGTTTTTTTCAGGTAGCAAAAAGCGTCAAAGAGAGGGAGACAATAATAATTTTGTAAACACTGTGTGAGTGTCTTCACACGTGAACTAGACACAAGTGTTGATTCATGCCAGATCACCGGGTTAAGAACTGTCTAGCTCTACATGACGAGAAAAACCTGGCCCTAAGTTCTTTAACGAGTAGACCATGCCTTCAACTATCCTACTAAGAGATCTATATTATTGCATCTGGCCTCCGATCGACGGGTTGAAATGTGATGATTAGCAACCTCCATGCTCCGAAGCCAAGTCTTGTAGTTTGATGAGGGCAAGAAAACTCATTAGTTCTTTTTGTCAAACCAGATAACTTGTTGTAAATGTAGTCAAACGTGTACTCTTCCAGATATTACAATTAAGCATTTGAGTTATTAGAATTTAAATTTAATAAAGAGTGCGTAGGGTAGGGTATTAAAAGGGGATAGGAGAATGGTTCTATTAGAATTTAGAACCTGTGATGCAGGCTCCTTGACCGCTAGGATCAAACACTTGGTCTCCTAATTTCCATCCCTTACCATGGGCTGCTCTACTCATGTCCAAAAAAGGCCCATGTCTATTTGCATGCGGCACGGGCCCAGCCCAAAGAATTAACATAGTTTGAATTTTTTAGTTTTTTTTTTAGTAAAATCACAAGTATCATGAACGAGATAATATTAATAAAATTTAAATGTGTAACTAATGCTTGATCAAAACTATATCGTTTATTACAACACCACAAAGTTTTTGTTCAGCATATAGCAACACAAATAACTTTTCTGAGAATAAAGGAGAAATGATGCTAAGGTTATGGAAATGACGAAATCTTTATCAGGTCTTGGAGTAATCTTTTACCATTCAAGAGTCATGCTATAGATTACAAGAAGCCATACATTCCAATAAACCACGTGACTTATCTAGTTACGGACACTCTTGATTTATTGTTCAAACTTGATTCTAATAAAATGTGAATTTACACTTTCTAAACGGTAAATGTTCAAGAATAACTTAGAAGTTTCACGAATAAGTATTAAATTTCACAAAAAATATGATCTTCATGGGGACTTCAAAGTTCATGCATACACAGTGAAGCCAAAGCAAGAGCAACACATTAAATTGCATCACCTTTAGAAGCGCTCCACTTTTACAACATCAATGAGGCTACACAAGCTTCATACTACTAGGGAAACTAAGAAATCAAGGCCGACTCTTCAGTCTCCCCTGTTTTAGTACACCTTATTGAAGCTGAAGCTAGCTCCGAGTCAGTCATGACATAGAGTACCGAAAAATTATTGAAGCACTTCAAAGTATCATAATTTCATTTGTTGGCACATGGTAAGTGCTCAAAGTAATTCTGGATTGTTAATTAAAACAGTCTTTACCTAGTCAATTTGTTACAAATAATTTGATCCCCATATGCGTTTTTCATGGGTCACTATATTCAAAGCATTTCAACACACGTCAATTCCGACAATAGGGGGACTAGGATAGCAGGGCAATCCCTTTTCAACACACTTCAATTCACTAATTAAGAATGCAAGTACAACCTAAAGGACGAGAGCAAAATGGAAAGAAAACCAAGAGCACAAGATTGAAATACAAGGACTTGGATGGTATGCTGGTATGCTCTAGCTAAGGTTGTAGCAGAGATATTGCAACTTTACTTGCAACCATCGCATCAAAGTCCGGTGTACCTTAGGAGTGGTGAAAGTGACGAAGGGTCTCGATGAATGACCTCCGATGTCCCGAATTCGATTCCCCGTACCGACAGATCATATTAAATTACAGTTTTAAACATTCAAAATAAAACCAAAAAAAAAAAGTCCAGTGTACCTCATCAAGCCACGTCAACAAACCAGCTAAAAAAGGCCAAAACAATGCGTTTGGAGGGTTGACGGACATTGTATGTTACGTTGCCAAATGTTGGTGTGAATTCCAAAGAGGGTACACCCTGATCTCTTCTGTTTAGAAATCTATCTTCACTGACTTTGTCCGGTCCTTCCTTTTGGCGACGACATTGTGGCATCGCTCCGATTAGGTCAGTGGGTCGGTGCTTACTGCTGAAAACCTAATTCGCTCCCTCTCTTCTAAAATCAATCGAAATCAGTATAAAGATTGGTTGTTTGTCCCACTCGACGACAGAATTTCCAACTTGGGGCGATGGCACCTCCAATTTCAATGCCATCCCAAGGTGCTGGTATGGCAGCAGGCATGGTGAATTTCATGTCAGTTGGGTTTCTGGACGAGAGAGACGGAGTGCAGATCAACCTTCAAGAGCGCAAGTGAGCATGAAACTCTCTTCACAAATTCTTGCCAGACCTAGGCAACGAGAGACAGTGTGGCGTCCATCAACCCTCCAAATACATCGTTTTTGTCCTTTTTTAACCGAATTGCTGACTTGACTTGATTTGGCGCGTCGGACTTGATCCAACGGCTATGCCTAATGAATGCTACAGCAGTTCCAGCAGACAGATCAAAAGTCGAAATGTAAACAAGTGAGGGCATACGGACGCAACTTGAAAAGCATAGAGACGACGAGAAATCAAAGGCCGTTGCGTATACTCTGCACCCCTGCCCGCTTGTCCTCGGCCACAAATAATCACAAACTGGCGTCCCCACAACAAGGCAACAGTAGAAAAAGCAGAATGTACTAATAACTAGACTCCCTACAAATATTCACAAGAATACCATTCTATACACCTTACAAGATTCCATTGACCTATTGTCTTTTCTGCTAAAGATCTTAGAATACAATCCACAGGAAGGATAGATAAAGATATTAGCATCAACGTAACCCAAAGGATGAGTAAAACAAAAAACAAGAACAAAATGACAACCAGTCCTTTAACTTTGATCCAAAAATCAACAAAATCCAAACCCACATTAGCATAATCCTACACAGTCTTACCATAAGTATGAAAGTTATAAACTACCACATGCTGTTCCCATGGCTGTTATGTTGGTGATGGGACTAAGACCTTTTCATGGACACCATTGCTGATTCCATTGCTGTTGCTGTGATACCTGCAAAGAACCTTGCACTTGACCACATTGCCATAGACATAGAACCCAGGTACAACCATGATGCGGACCACGGCTGGGACCAACTTCCGAGCCTTGTCTCCTCCCATGTCCTCCATATAAACCGATTCAAACTTCACAGCCTTGTCCACTCTGAAAATGGGCAAGCTCGGGTGAACGGAGTTGGCCAAAAGGTGCACCAACCACACGGCCTTGGACGAACAAAAGAAGGTCTGCAAAAGGGGCTCGGGCCAAGCGCGGTTCCACCCCAACATAGCCACAATCTCACTCATCTTCCGGTCACAAAACTTACTAAACTCTTCACTAAAATGTTTAGTGCCTTTACTCAGCACTTCGTCCCACGTCAGCCTCAACAAGCCATTGAACGAGGCGAAATTCGCCTCGCAGCGTTCGATCGGGTTTAGGATCGGATTCCAACCGCCCTTTT
The DNA here is from genome assembly GCA_033070095.1 of Escallonia herrerae. Lineage (NCBI taxonomy): Eukaryota > Viridiplantae > Streptophyta > Magnoliopsida > Escalloniales > Escalloniaceae > Escallonia > Escallonia herrerae. The sequence continues at coordinate 635,203 of JAVXUP010000095.1, read as the reverse complement.
GGAACCCGATCGACTCGAATTCCTCGAAGAAGGCCTTGTTCAGCAGGGCTTCCAAATAAAACTGCAAGCCTCTAGGATTCCGTGACAGCGATATTTTGATATCGTAAGGCTGGAGAAGCACCGATATTCGGTCGTATACTTTTCCACCTCCCATTTGTCGCAGCTGAGCCGTCAGCGAACGGCTCAGGAGCCTAATAGAAGACCTTGCCTCCGAGACCGAAACCAAAAAATGCTCTATTACTTTATCCTGGTCACCAATCGATATACGTTGGTGCTTGATCTGTCTGACCGGTGATTGGATGCTGCATTCCTCTAGCCCCGTTTTGAGGCTTTGGCAGTACACTTCGAGTTTGTTCAGCTTCTTTTCGAGCTCTGCCATGGAGTATTTCAACCTCGAAGCTTCTAAAATAGCTTCGTCTCGCTTCCTGGAAGCTTGAATCAGCTTATGCGAAAGCTCGGCTACTGCAACTTTCCACTGCTCCTCTCTTCCGGCCGACGACGAACCGTCCGATGACCGGGGACTCTTTTTAACCAAAGAAGCGAAGATGGACTTGAACAAACCGTTGGGACTTGCATTGTTGTCGAGAGGGACTACTGACATCTTGTCACGGCTGCTCGGCCGGCACTTGTTGCACAAGATTCCCTGGTCATCTGCGGCGGTGTTGTCGGATTCCGGCTTCTTTCTGGTGGATGTTTTGGGTCTTTTCCCATGCAGCGGCGTTGGGTGGTTGTGCGTGCAATCCAACTCCCGCTTGTCCGTGCACTCACCTGGGGTGCCACCGCCTAGTTCGTGAAACTCTTCATATTCCTTCCCTTCTCTTGCACATTCTGGAATCTGCATCAATCCCACAAAACCCACATCAAAAATCTCAACAGAAGTATCAGTAAAACTTACACAAATGGCAAGCCTAAATTCACTTGCTATTTTTACGCCTTATTAGTCTAATGCATTAACGAGAAAACTTTCAAATCCGAAAAAACACAAATTAACTCATAGTTTTTTTTTTCTCAGACTAATACATGCATATGCATATGTTCGTGAGTGTCGATTGATGGTGGTACTTACAGGGGTAAAAGGGGTAGGGTGGTGATGGGACAGAGAGGGGATGGAGGAAGAAGAGGGGGCCATGGATTTCAAGATTTTGGAGATGGAAGGGCCTTGCTCATTCGATTCGAGGGCGAGTGAAAATTAAATGTAGTGCTCTGTGCTTTCATCTTGAAATTTCATTTTCTGTCATTTTCCAAGGGGGTTGGGATTTCGTCGCCTTGTAATGATGGCTGATGTACGTATGTGTTCACAGTATTTGCGGGGTCTGAAGCAAAATACTTCACCTTCATCTACCCAGAAACGGTAACTATTTTTCCTTGAATATATTGAACCGGTCTAATCTAAAGCATTAAATTGAGGTTACCTCTTCCCTGGGGCCAGGGGCATCGCCATCTTGGGAAATTTCAATCGCCAACTTGCACTTTGAACCATCTTGATTCTTGAGTAGATTTGTCAAAATGGGGAAAACTTGCAGAGGGTTAAATAATATTGTCCGCGGGGAACAAATAAGTTTCCTCTCTATAATATTGTTTTGATTAGTAATCTACATGTACTTGTCTGTTTAGGTTAGCAACTTAACAACTTCTGACATAATCTTCTAGTTTATTACTAAGTCAATTTGGCAAAACAATACGAGTTTGGCAACTTGGCACCATATATGTCACTTTTACTATGCTGTTTCTTAATAAAAAAAAAAAGTTTATGCGTCACATTTACTATACAGACATTACTTATCAATAAAAGTCTCTTAATTCTGTTCACATGAAAGACTTACCAATGTCGATACCAGATCAAGAAGTTTGTAAGGGTTCCATCCATTTGGTGCATAATGCCATCGTGTTTTTCAATTTCAACAAAAGAAAGGGGGGGGGGGGGGGGGGGGGTAGTTGCACGTGGGATCTATTCAGGCAGTCACGTTATATGTGATATCCTTCATAGGATACAAAATACTATGACATTGTCCGTATAAGATATGGAGTATTGTTTGCGATCTTTGAAGTACATGTTCAATTAATTCCTTAAAAAGATGCATTGTACTGAGGTATAACTATAGACCGGATCATTACAGATGGTATTTGAGCCGAGTCTTGAAAATTTGGATTGGGCTATTTAGTAGAGTTGTCATTGGTTAGGGAGAGATGAAAGCAAAGTTTGAGTATATCTTACATCAAGTAGATGGTTGAAACAACGAAGAGGGAGGGGGATACGGAATACTACGAGATTCTCTTTATAAAATCTTATCTATGATATCAAAGGTACCTATTTGTCTAACTATTATGATAGATGCATGGAAGGGGGAGGGGGATCCATATTCAAGGGAATGCAAGGCCGTTAACACGTCATACAACGGTTACTATTTCCTTTACTTTTCTGTGGTGATGTTTTTTGAAAATATATGCACGTCTTCTAAAAAATGCTTAAAACATATATTAACTTGTTTGACTACAATTTGTAAAATAATAACTTTAATTAAATACCACGCTAGGAAAGAGGTCCAGAGGAGAACTTTTCTGCGTTGTTCAAGAACTATTTATCAAATATTTACCAGGTGAAGTGAGTGGGGTCTGGGGTGACTCCAAACAAAGACTAGAATTTAAAATCGGCATATAATAAGATAAGAAAAGTCAAAAGGATGAACAGAAAAAATGAGAAAATGGCAAATCGAACATGGCGTTAACCGCAATGGAGAAGATGTAGCGGTGCAAGAAGTAGGTTGGCTTGGGGTTTTGTCCTCGAACAGCTGTGCAGCGTGGCTCCATGCTGATAAAATCACTAGAAAACATGTTTACACTTAAGGGTCAATGGCTTCACCATCCCTTCTTTCGGGGCAAGAAGTCAGTTGATTGCCAGTGTTGTCACCCAGATCCGTCGTGATCAACTTCGAGTTTCTAGGTGTAAATAGTTAAACAAGGAGCGGAACATAGTCCGTGCTGGCGTAACATGAAAACGTAGTTCGAGACATAAACGCAATTTATTCTTTCTTTTTTAAAGCGAAGCGATTCTGTTTATAAAGTTATGTATACGTCAATTAAGATGGAATCACCCTTACAAGAATTTTTTTTTTATCACTGAACAGACTACATTACATAAAATAAATCTGGATGTACATCAAACTCCATCATTCTATCTAGGTGAGAGGGGACACGAAATTTGTATTGTAGCATCGGTCTTTAAACTATCAATCAGTAACCGATTATTTTACTACTTAAATTATAGGAGGTCTGATGGCTTACTAGAGAGTTCCCACGATTGCCCTACTCCTGCACCTAATTCAAATAACTAGAGACAGAACGAAATCATAACCTCACCAAACCAAGCAAGTACCATGAAACCACCTCCCCCCCCCCCCCCCCCTCACCTCACCCAAAAAAAAAAAAATGAGGAAACCCCGTAGTATCGAAACAACGACAACTTCAAAAACTCAGAGATTACATGTAGGATAACTCGGTGACTTAGCTGGTTGATTGAAACATTAGGACACCAGACACCACCATCGAACCACACAACCACCAGAATAGATCACTGCAGTAGCACCACCACCATTAAAAGATCGGATTTAGCAAGCTTCAAAAAGAAACTTGGCAATTCACCAGAGAACATTATTAAAAAATCAAAAGAAAAGATTTAATGAATAAAGATCTTTCGTCGTACAAGTAGGAAATTTTTTTACAACGTAATTAAGTTCATAAAACAATTCCAAATCTCCTATCATCCTACCTATTCAGGTGTACTGATCCAACATCAGAGTTAAATATGATTAATAAGCCCTAAAGTCCCTTTAAAATAAGAATAGAAATACCCAAAGCTACAACCATAAAACCACATTGAAATATAAAAATTACAAAAAAAAAAACCTTTAATTAATCATACTATAGTAAATGGCTAAGTGCAACATTAAAGAGTTAGACCATTGATTCTTCCACGTACTTCCAATTAAGGTTGGTGTATTTAACTGCTACTTAAGCTTTGTGCAATTTATGTATCAATTTAAGAGTTCAGGAAATTTGATGTTGACATTCCAGTAGAGTGAAGGCGCTCTCAAGGTGTGAACAGAGATGGTACACCAATACCCAAACACCTTCCCCACCCCACCCGACCCCGCCCCAAGTAAGAAACTTGCATTCACCACTTTGTACGATTTCAATTGCAACATTAATCTAGGGTGTTGGGTGGGGCTAAATATGCACCTTTGACCAAATTTACGCTCTTTTAATTCCAAAAAAAATACTATGCTTTAATAGAACAACTTTTAGCGAGGACAAGGTGTGAGTATATTAAAACGGAGTGTGGATTTAATCTCAAATGAGCCTACGCATTGACTCCGTTCAGAGTCCTAACAAATGGTAGAGATATTTTTTTTCTTACGAGAATATTTCAAATATACTCGCTGCTAGAGTCCTAATAAAACACAGAAGATGGTGAGAGCCTCCCAAAAAAATAAAATGGGACATGTACGCTGGAATTTTCTAATAAAGAAATGTTTAGGCCGAAAACCTTCATCTTTTTTCTAAACACTATTCTCACAAAATTTGACTTTAAATTTCTACGATAATCTTCGTGCTCTTCAATTTTCTTTCTCAGATTTCTTTAGTATTCCATTTTTGTTCCGTAATCTCAACTAAGGTGGCCTCTCGTTTTTCTTTGAAAACTTGAACGAAGAGGCACATTTCTCAACGTGGTTTAACCGTTCTTTCCTGTCTCGCTCCTCTTCCTGGCCATCTTAAAAAGTATTCTAATGGCTCTAGACCTAAGATAATTACAAATTTAAAAACAGTTCTCTATCTTTCTTTGTTCCTGTTTCTACCTCATCAATCTCTCTGTTTCAATGGTTTCAAATGATCAGAACCACGTACTCGTTCTGAAATGCTTAACATCTGTCTCGTGGACGTTTTACATTTGTCGTTCCAAAATCACACAAGCTCCAGTTCTTTCTAGTATTTTCTTGTCATTTCTTTTCCTCTTTAATAATGCATGCAAAACATAATGAAGGAGAGAATAACACTATATTACATTATATTTCAAACAACTAAGGCTTCGTTTGACAAAATTTTTTTTTTGGTTTTCAGTTTTTAAAGAGCAGTTTTTTAAAGAGCAGCTTAATTTTTTTTTTTTATAAAAACAAGTGGGTGTTTGATAACCCATTTTTTTTTGAGGTTTTTTTTTTTTGGTGTTTGGTAACCCTTTTTATTTTGACTTTTTTTTTTGGTGGTTTGCGGTGGCGGTGGTGGGGCGTAGCGGTGGTCGACGGTGGTGGTGGTGGTGGCCGACGGCCGGAGGTGGCTGCCGGCAGTCACCGGCGGTGGTGGCCGGCGGCCGGAGGTAGCTGCCGGCAGTCTCCGGCGGTGGTGGCCGGCGGCCGGAGGTGGCTGCCGGCAGTCTCCGGCGGTGGTCGCCGGCGGCCGGAGGTGGCTGCTGGCAGTCTCCGGCGGTGGTCGCCGGCGGCCGGAGGTGGCTGCCGACAGTCTCCGGCGGTGGCTGCCGGCGGCCGGAGGTGGTTGTCGGCAGTCTCCGGCGGTGGTCGCCGGCGGCCGGCAGTCTCCGGCGATGGTCGCCTGAGGTGGCTGCCGGCGGTGGGAGGGTGGTGGTGGTGGTCGAAAAAAAAAAACCAAAAGTGAAAAAAAAAACCAGTTTTTGGAGTTTTTTTTTTACTCTGCAGTTTAAAAACTGATTTTTTAAATTGAAAAAAAATGGTTACCAAACGCTCTTTTTTTTTCAGTTTTTAAAACTGAAAAAAAGAGGGAAAAAAAATTTTGTCAAACGGGGCCTAAATATTGGACCATCGAGACGACGAAGTAAGAACTGAGAACAACTATCATGCAGTACTATTTATTAATGATGATGAGAGGGAAACCTCCATTCACGGTTTAAGAACTAAGAAAACCAAACATAGAATGACACGTAATGCCACCGATTGCTGATAGAATGGTTCAGTAATGGACCAACGCCAAGGGATGTATGAACGCTGGAATGTGCCTTGACTCCAAAAAGTCACAAGAGATGCAAAATTTGAAGGGCCTGGTCACACTCTCTGTAATAATGAGAGCTGGTGGAGAGGAAGTTGCGGCATTTATGCTTCGTCTTTACTCCCCCGTCACAGAAGCTCAACTGCCCAAATTAATGGCAGCGAAACAAGACCAAGCTCTAGAGAGAGAGGGGAGGGAGGGAGGGAGGGAGGGAGGAGAGATGCATGTGAAGTTCATAAATGAGACAATGTGGAAGAAGAGCCATAATGACGATGTGGTCCTTAAAGTTTGAGAAAATCTCGCTTGGAGTTGCTTATAACGGCCAACTAATTTCTTGGCTCAGTGCAACTCGTATATTTACTTTTAGATATACATCAATTGCCTCATACTCTTGAAGAAATTTTTACTAAATAATTTATTTTTTTGGTACAAGAATTTTTTTACTATGTTACTCGTGAAAATGATAAAAGAAGGCTCGTGAGTGAGGTATTATACAGATGATTCTCTAACGTGACATTATTATTATTGTACTTTCATTTGAATAGTCGTTCACATGAACATTCTTCTAAGAAGGCCAAAGGAAGGATGAGAACTGCTCTAAACAAAGACTAATACGAGCAAAGACAATAAAGAGCATGTTTGTATTTCTACCTTGTCCAAGCCAACCTGTTGGGATTAGAACATCATATTTCTACCAAAATTTTTGATATGTTTGTACTTGATACAATCCCACTTGCATTATCTTTTGGTATCATGTAACTTAGGGGATAAATATTTTTCTCGTATAAAATGCTCCTAGTGAATTTGAAAAAATGAAAGAGAAAGAAGAAGAAAATGACGCCGTAGATGTTATCCACTTCAGAGTATAAATTGCTACATAAAAAAAACGTTCGAGTTGCTAGCACTGTCCGAGTGTCGTGCACGTCAGCCAAACACATATGCTCATTTATGCCACCACCGGGGCCTGTCTAGCCCCAGCGTAGCGAAAAAGGACTTGAGCCCAAACTCATTAACAAATACAATTAACACCACTTTCACTGATTGACCTAAGTATTTCTAATAATGCCATAACTTTCTTTTATTCGTAGACTTCTACAAATAGTCATATCCTATAACAGGAGCTGGTCTCAAATCTCAATTCTCGACGCTTATAAGGGGTAACACTGGCTCTTGCAAAACTAGTGTGAGGTAGCTACTCGCATAAAGTTTTTCTTGAGAAACTAATGCAGGAGCTGACTAAATTTGCATCCCTCACCGTCAGAGGGATCACGTGCTTTTCCACACCTCCTCCGCCACTTCGATTGTCGTCTTCTTCATCTTCTTCCCCGCACACAGCCGGCAAATGAGGGCCGGACAGAGGGAAAAGCCACATAACCGGGCGGGTATGCAGGGCTTGCGTCTCCTGCCCACCTGCCTCATTAAAGTTCATTCCACTTTGTACTGAATTGCTAGTGTTAGATTGCTATATTTCATGTGATGTATGTGTTGTGAGTAAAGTTCAATACCATTTCAAGATTTAAATGGTCTTGTTTTTTCTCACATTTGAGAAAGAGAAAAAAAAATTTCCTTTAAAATCAAGCACATGCTGTTATCATTTGAATTATTTCATTTGGAACAAAATTTAGAAATTCCAATGCAACCGCGCGTTCAACTTGTGTGCTTTTTAGTGGGTGCGATCATTTAAGATCTAATGGTCCAAAATTTTTAACTCATTTTCCGAACTATGTTATGAGCCATCTTTGTTGTGTATGGCTGGTTGATTTAAGATCTAATGACCCAGAATTTAGCTAATTTTCGAAATTATTTTGTCAATCATTTTTGTTTTAGTGATAATTTGGTCTTTGAAATTATTCTAAAAAAGCACCAATTTAATGGTTAATTTCCAAGTGGTGCTCAGCCATATTTCTTCATGAAAGGGTCGTTATTAATCTATAAATTAAGGTTATGACAACTCAAAACTAATCATCATTGTTTTCCCGCCGTAAATCTCCGACATCATACCTTTCCGATCCCAAGGAAATAGCGAGAGGCGACTCGGCAGTTCCAAACCAGAGATTTTACTGTCATGCACTTGTTGCCAATTGTTACCCACAAAATCTCGGGCGAAAGGATCCTTCAGAGGACCTCTCAGGGGATCAGATCGCCATGAAGTCGTCGACGGCGGCATTTGCTAGACTAGAAACTCATAAACCTATTGAGAAGATTCTTCTCTCTAGTCATTTAACGAGATTATTCAAAGCATTGTCGAAAAGCAAATGGAAAGAATTCTTGAACATCAATTCAGCTGTGTACTATTACATTTCCGTAAGGTACAAATTCAGTTCATCCACATATACAAACTGCATAAGACGTGCCCTCACGATGGAAACACAACCAAACTTCCGAATCTACAAATTCAGTTGATTCAGACTCCACTAAACAAAAGAGTATCCCAACTTCTGTGTCGATATCTTCATAGGAATAGAGTAAGGCCTTGCCTATGTCGCTCTTCGCTGCCTCTTCGCTTCCGAAGCAAAGAGCTCAAGATTTTCTACTACTAAGATGTGATAGTTTTATCTATGCCGAGAACAATATACTGAAACTAACTCGGAACCATAATTAGCGCTGAAATGAAATGGAATAGGAACCAGTGTTTGGATCTTTCACAGCTTTAAAGTTGTCGGTGCTCATCCCAAACCGGCCCAAAATGGAGTTTCCCATTTCTTTCAACTTCCCTGCTCAATACATGGAATTCAAAGTACCAGGTTCAGAGTAAAGTTTCATGAAGAACAATAGCAGGTAAACCCAATAGATAAAGCTTCGCCATAGCATACAGCAAAAGGTTGGTTGAATTATTGTAAATTCGCCTCTTCTAAGAAGGCACTGTAAACTTAATCACAGGGGATGAATTCAATAAAGTAGCACAAATCATAGGGAGATAGAGTCCCTAGAGGCCAGAAGTTTCAACTGGAATGTTTTACATTTTAAGGTATTCAACATTACTGAGGTAAGGCTCTGCAGCTTTCAAATTTGTTTCTCAAGAAGTTTCCCCTGCAGACAAATGTTAGAAATACCGCACCAGATATCCAAATTTCTTTTAGTATAAAATTCACCTATATATGTAAGTACAGGCTTCTTGTCTATGCTTAGAGATAGGTGAGGTTGCATGGGCATCCTAGGAAGAATGGATGAAACACCAATAATGCAGGTGAATGAAGAGCATCTGTAGCTATCCTCTAGCTATCTAGCCATCCAGTGCCGAGGCACAAGTGTCGAAGCTTCCAAGGTTCCGCTCATTTTTCCTTAATGTTACTTGGCACATACAACTTTGAAGCACCCACACCACTACTAGAATTTGTTTCTTAGGATCATTACAGTAAAAAGATAGGACCCGAGTGAATAATAATATGTGAACTTTTTAGGATAACATAAATCAAAGGCATGTCAATATATTGGCATTGAGCCTTATAGGCAACAAAGCCATCTTGAAGGTCGAGCCAGAATACGTAAAGCCACAAGACCTCCGCATGTTGGCAACGCATCTAGATAGAAGTAGACAACGGGGCTCTTGTCAAAAGCATATTTGTTCTATCTATCTACCACAGACAAGAAATTAAAATATGTTTAAAAAAGGAAATGAGATTCGTTGGGCATACCAAGCATCTCTTCCTTCATCTTTTCACGCTTCTCTGCAGCCAATGGTTCCAACCGGATAACAGTTCTTCTAGCCTGGTTATTTGAAGGATCCAGTTCCAAAACCTTTTTTAAATCTACACAAGAACAAAAAAACTCATCAGGAAAAACATGATAGCTATGTAACACATACATTCACTGAAAGAGAATGAAAAGTTATACGCAAACTAGCCAGTGACCATCGTAGGGAGGGAGGGAGTATAATGAAAACTATGTGAAACTAGCCGCCGAACATCGTAAATTATGATAATCTCATATGGCCAGAACTAGAGTATCCAACTTTACCAGCAATGGCCTCCTCATAGTGTTCAAGTTTTTCATGACCCTCTCCTCTTCTAAGCAGCGCTTTCATGTATGTAGGATTCAGTTCTAATGCTTTTGTGCATTCCTTGATTGTGTCCTCATATTTTCCCTGAGACATATACAAGTACCAGGTAAAAATCAATAGTAATTCCAGAAAAAAGAGGCAAATGCGCAGAATAACCAGTACGACAACCAGTGAGTTAGATAATCTAGCAAGGAGAAGACCAATTTCAAAAAACGAATATCCAAAATAATGGCATTTCCTTGCCCAGAATGCTGGAATAATCATCTCCTAAAAGTTGAATAATTTTAAGGACATATTATTAGATGCCAATTTAAGTCTCAAACAGTAGAGGTTTAACACTTCAGCTAATTGATCTTCACGAACAAATATTCCCTCACGCGCGTTAATAGCTTCCTAAATATATATGACATACTCTGCCGAAAGCACCAATTCCACAAACTTCCAAAAACAGATGAGAGCTTTCCAGCCACTACTAAACCTCGCCTTTAAGAAAGAGCTCATCTGAATCAGCACCTTCTTCATGCATTCGGTTATTAGATTGCCAAAGAGCACCATTATGACAACCCCTCTATAATTTTCGGATGCCAACAGGGCCAAACCATCCCATTGAAGCTTGAAATCTCTACCATCTTCGCAGCCATGGTATCCAAATCCCGACCCTCCATATATGTATACGAATACTAAAACAATTCTCAACCAAACAGATCTACTTCCCATCTTTATGTGATAGAATCTGGAATCATGCCAACACGTGCCTCAAAACCAAAGAGAAGCAAAGCAGTTATGCAGACAAATTTACGGTATGTGAAGAAAGAAATTGCATATCACTGTCACTCCTCTTTAACATGTGACTGATGTATAACAGGTCCACAGGCGTAGAAGCCCATGCCAGAAAGCACCAAAAAAACAAAAAACAATATCACCAAAAGTAAAAAGAAGAAACAAAAGTTTAGTGAGTACATGGGCAACAGAATAGATGAGCAGACTTTGTCAAGGGAGTATAGTGCGATATATTGTAAGGTTTCTTACTTGGTAAGCCGGAGGATTTCATATGCAGGTTTCTTTCTTAATATTAACTGGTAACACGATATTTTCTCTTGGGTAGGCAAAGACACGCTTCAAATATACAATGTAGGACGTTTTTAAAAATGTTTTGAGTAAGAAGATAAATAAAGCCAGAGCACTCTGCTTTGACGATTGCATTTGGGGAAGTGTGCTTCTTGCAGGTCTAAGGCAACTTAATCGCCAGCATATTTTGAAAGGAGCTTAGCTAGTTCGCAGCCAACATTATACAACCAGACCCAACTGGCCAGTCCAGATGCCGGTTTCGTCACATACTCACAGTTGTTGCTTAAGAAAAATGTTTGTTTATTCAGGTTGATCGAGCCACCACTTTAATTAGCATTTTTTGTGGCCCAGACCAAGTCCAACGTTCTACCAGGGTATTAGGCATTTTACTCTTGGGGAACGTATGTCATAATTGCAGTTTCACAAACTCTATTGACGGTGTTATCTTTGTCATTTAACATACAGTAAACTTAGGATACTTTTGTGTTTTCCACATTTATATCAGATAAACATGTAATAACTTTTGAAACTCAGTCTTACATTGCGTAAGAAGTATGAAACTATCATCCAATACCAAAAAATCTATAGTATATATGGAAAACAGAGAAATGCTTTCCTATATTTCTAACATTTTGTACAATTAGGACATCAGAATTGGACAACCCAATAGTCTCTTAACCAGGTCATTTTCCTAGGAATGCAGGAATATTGCTTTTCATTAACATAGGGTGCTTCTGGTATTTCCCATGGGCACTGCTTTTCTGCAACCCTATAGTTTCTTCATTGGTTATGGGCAACCTATTTGCTTCTGCATGATCCTCGGAGTGAGTGGAATTTCTGAGTGAGACTTTCTAAGTGAAGCATAAGTTTCTTTTAGCCACTTAATATCCTAACTAAATATACAGTTCATGGAAGGCCTCTAGAGTCTCTATATTTTCATGCTGAAATTTCACAGAAAGCACCTTTTAGAAATATCTAGATTGTAAAAGACAAGGTACGACGAAAGACAGACAAGTTATCTAAATGACATTATAAGCAACCCAGTTGTACAGCATAACAAGCCATTGACCCCCCCCCCCCCCCAAAAAAAAAAAAAAAATTATTCTCTTTGGCAAACAACATTGACTGAGAGGGAATGCATTTGTTCTTTGGGATGCTTCTGGCTTATAACAGGACGGAACATTCAAACAACGTGCATGCATAGAGTATTATGAAGTTTGTTAACTAAAATAAATTCACTTTAAAACTTGTCTAGCCCTCCTTAGCATGCTGCATTTGAACAAAAACCAACCCCCTATGACCAATTACAAAGGTTCACAATAAAGATCATCTACATAATCTAGAAATCAGGTTGCAGATCTCTGAAATACAGCAAACACAAGAGGCTTGAGCATCGTGGTTTTTGTATATTGCTACAACCACGGGAATACTATAGACCATGGCCCAGCCAACTTTCAGAGGGTAAAAGAGAGGACTACATATCAAGAACAAAATAGGAGTAGCATGTTCAAAAAAGAGCTGTGTGCAACTCTTCAAGCTTCTAGAATAAGAAGAACAAAAACTTGACATGCTTCCCAGCGTAATTGCATCACAGGTATTAAATCCACAACCATATGATATGCTCACTGACAACACCACCTTAGTTTCTTAGCAACTTTCACGCAGCCTACGTACTACTAATGGCATGGCACAAAGTATATCTATAAATTTTGCGACTTGGGTTAAGACGAAATCTGAAATGTGGACATGATGAAAACTTACCAGCTTAAAATAACACGTTGCACGGTTTGAATGGCATATTGACCGTAACTCGGCAGACGCTGGAATCTGTGGTGCAAATTGGAGAGCTAGCTCATACTGTGACAATGCCTCTTCGTATTGCCCATCTACAAATAACTTATTACCTTCCAACTTTGCATCATTTGCTTGTTCTATGCTTTTCTGTATCTCAAGGAAAATGAGAGAGATTAAGAAATTGTTGGTTAAGGAAATGTGCAGAGTAAATGCAGGCACAAATGTGCTTCAACTCGACATAATCAACTAACTTTAATTGGCAGACCACAGGCATCTCAAATAAGGACAGGAGGAAATAATTTTCACATCAGGTGTATAATAGTAATACAAAAGTAGGACACATTAAACATCTAAATGGATTTGCATCTACATGTTCGTGATCTTAATTGCTGAAAAATGATTCCTGAAAGCTATCCCCTACAGATATATATATGAGAAACTGAGTACAAGGTGACACCTTAAGCGACTTATCTAAGGTGCCTCAAAACATTTGATGTGAATCACAGTTTATGAAGCCAGACGTTGGATTACATCGTTTAACCATCCAATCATGCACTCTATATATTGCGTCAATCGAAGGTCAAGAAATGTCCAATTAGCGAATTCAACTTTAGAAAATAAAACACTTTACTTTTGAACAACTGCATTCATTAGGCACCTTTTTGCATCAGATTGACTATCTTGGTCAGTAAAACGTCGATGTTTACATGTACCTAAGTCTATCGTAAGAATGTGCAAGAAGTGAAAGGGCAAAATTCAACAAAACACTATTTGGAAATGAAACATTTGACCCGCAGCGGGAAGCGTGACAGAAGCGTTGGCCACTTTGGAAACGTTTGGTGACCTAGCGCACACCCGGCACCCACATACACGCGCATTACCACAAAATGAAACAAAAGTAGTTTCCTGTATCGACACATTACACGCACGGACCGTAGACTGATAAATAGATGAGAAGGAACCTGCTCGAGCTCATCCTCGTTGGACTGGTGCAGTAGATCTTCACGCTCGTCGGTACCGGCCCGATTCTCTCCGTTTTCTTCGCCGTCACTGACTACCTCGGTCTCGCTGGCGGTCTCGTAGCCACCGTCGGAGGCGTACCCGGCAGCGGTTGCCTCGTCTGGCGGCGGCGCGTCTGCAGTTGTTAGTGGCTGTGGTTCGGGTTTAGGAGGTGCAACAGGCTCGATCACCACCATCTTGGATTTGATTCTAGTTACTCTGAAGGAAACCCTCAGATTGGTCTACTTGGTACCTGTAAAAGTGTGATGCATTTTCTTTTGAGTCGAGAAACCTCTTTGGCCTCTTCCGCGTTCCGCACTAGCTAGCGACGCCGTTTAGTAATGCAAAGACCCCCTAACGGGCATCTTGACATTATTACGGGGTAACTGCTCTTTGCCCCTCCTTTAAAAAAAAAAATTGAACTAAACCTCCTTGCACCCATCAAAATTGGGTGAAAATAAACGGCCGTAACTGATGTTGTTGAAATGTCATAACTACCCTTCTTTAAACATAATTGAAAATCTATTCTCAAACCCTTTGGGTGGATGAAGGTGGTGGTGAAGGGAGAATGGAAAGAGAGCAAGGAGCAGCGGCGGCGGCCAGGTAAGGGGCGACGGTGAGGGCCTGTTGCGGCCGCGGGTGGCGAGGGGAGAGAAGAGGAAGGAAGAGAGGGGGGTCAGTGTCGCCGACAAGGGGGACGGGGATTGTCGATAGAGTGCAGAGCTGTCAGTGGATCGAGGTTGTTATGGTAGCTAGGGGAGAGAAGAGGAAGGAAGAGAGGGGGATGGGGTTGGCGTCGCCGATTGGGGGGAGGGGGCTGCCAGCGGAGAGATCAGCTGTTGCGGTAGCAGAGGGCAGGGGAGAGAAAATGAAGGAAGAGAGAGGAGGGGCGATCAGCGTCGTTGACAGGAGGGAGGCGGGTTGCTAATGCGGAAGGAAGGTTGGCGACGCGGGGGTGATTTGAGATTAGGGTTTTCTGTGGGGAAAATTAGGGTTAAGGAAGGGCTCGGTCGGGTCGGGTAGAGTTTGGGTCGGTATGTGGCTTGAGGAAGATGGCAGGCGCGGGTAGAGTATGGATTCGTGTTATACCCACTGAATTTTTAACATTAAAATCTGAAAATTCAAAATTTTGTATTTTTTTTTTTGTGTTGCTGTCGAGGAAGGTTTGGAAATGAGTAAAATGAAAATGGTCACTTTTTCCAAAATTTCAAGCTTTTGCAACTGGAGTGGAATGAAATTGGTGATTTTTTGGGTAATTTTTTGCAAGTCTTTAATATTTTATTAGGTCAAAAGGGTAGTTTATTATAAAATTGTAGGTTCTGGACGCCAAACATTTTCTGCCCAAAAACTATGTTAAATTGGATGGAAACCGTTAATTTTGCACAGTTTTGATGAGTGTAGGGAGGTTTAGTTCAATTTTTTTTAGAAGAGGGGGCCGTATTGCAACCGACCTTAAGTATAGGGGGGCAAAGTGCATTTACCCCCATTTTTACTTCTACTAATTTTTGTGTGACTCGCATTACTCTTCCAAAAATAAAGTTGTAAAATTAAGATTTTGTTAAAAAAATCAAGCATGGTAAATAAGTTTTCTAAAATGTAAAGCCAAGCATGCTTTTAAGGTAGTCATTTATCTTTTGATATTTTTTTTTGAGTTATTTCTTAGAGATAATTGCATAAAATATCCTTATGGTTTGAAATAATTGTAAAAAGACTCATGTTATTACAAAAGTTACAACAAGACACATGAGCTTACAATGTGTTGCACCCATCAATTTCCATAACAGAATGATAAAAGTGTCTAAATTGCCCCTCTATATAAATTGTAATTATAATTGTAGATCTAAGGTTTTTTTTTGTAAGAATGATGTTGGTATTAGGAAGGGGCAGGGCTAAGCTCGTGGTGGTGGATCAAGATGGTGGTGTTGGCAGCATATGTCATGGTGGGTGGACAAGGATAGTGGCGAGCGCCTAGCGAGGCTTGGATCAAAACCCTAAGTTGTGCTTGGATATTGGATTTGAACTGAGGATTTGACTTTGGTAGGGTATTTATAAATCACTTGGACAAAGTATCATGTTTGGATAGTTCAAAAAATAATTTTCAAAATTTTAGAGTGATTTCCAAATCCACAGTTCAAATTACTAGTTTGAACTAGACCTGGCAAACGGGTAAAACCGCCGGGTCCGGATAATGTCCGGCCGGGTCCGGGTAAAAACGGGCCGGATAAATTTTACCCGGTTTTTCCCGGGTAGTCTTTTTCGATACCCGTACCCTACCCCTTGCGGGTCGGGTATTACCCACGGGTAAATAATTAAATTTATATTTTTTTTATAAACAAGAACTCTCTGTCTCTTTTCAGTTAGGCATGTATATTTTTTTGTTTCTTTTTCTTTTTTCAGCTAGTGTGTTCTTAATTTTTACCAGCTATTAGAATTATTTTCAATTTCAGAACAATTAGAATCAATAAACTTCTTAGAATCAACAAGCAAAACCACCAACAACTAAATCAAAATACAAAACTTAATTTCAAAAAAATTAGAATCAACAAACTTCTTAGAATCAAGTCAATCAACAACCAAAAACGGGCAACAATAAAATCAAAATACAAAACTGATCTGCCGAACGCCTCAACAAGCAAAAGAATTAAAAATTGGTGACAGATCTGTGGAGTTCGGCAGATCCGTGGCTGTCGGCGCCTGCTTCTTCTTCTGTGGGCGGTCGGCGGTAGAGATCGCAGTGAGGAGATCGGAGCAAGGCGCATCGGCGCCTGCCTCTTCTTCTGTGGCTGTCGGCGGCTTGCAATGGTGAGATTTGTGGGCCGCGGGGGTGAATCGATTTTGTGGTGGTGGGTTTTCAAAATAGTATCAGATCTCTGGTGGTAGCAGTGGTCAGTTTCTGCTACATGGAGGGCTTGGTTAGGCGGGAGGTGCCGTAAACCGGCGACTAAGAGAGATGAGATGGACAGATCTGATGGCCGGCCGAGAGAGTCTGCGAGAGAGAGAGAGAGAGAGAGAGAGAGAGGTTTTGGGGTAGGCGGCTGAGGAGAAATGGAGAGGAATGTGAAAGAAAGTAAGAAACCCTAACATTAGCCTCAATAAATAGTAAGTCACCGGGTAACCCGCGGGTAACCCGCACCCAACCCGGACGGGTTCTCTCAAAACGGTCCGGTCCGGGTACGGGTCATTTTTTTGCGGGTAATCATTTGTGCTACCCGTACCCGCGTTTTAGGCATGGGTCTGGGTCTACCCGCGGGTACGGGTAAAATTTTGCCAGGTCTAGTTTGAACTAGTTATTTGTCAAATCCACTCCGATCAGTAATTTATAAATCCACAATAACTAGTTACTGTTTTTTAGGATTCATGTCTCCCACTTTTCTTAACAACCTTTTGCTTCCTTTTTTTCAAATAAGATATTTCAAAATGATGAAATTTGTAAATTAGGGGATTTCGAAATTGGGCATTTAAAAATATCCAGTATTTCAAAATCTCATATCCAAACACACAGTAATTATAGATTTAGCCCCCCCCCCCCCCCCCCCCGAATGGCCTTGGTTTTGGATAGGGGTAGGGTTTGTGATTGTTGAATCAGGCTGGTGGCAGTTCGCGCAATTGGCTAGGTTTTGTGGAGGGGCTGGCGGCGGAGCAATTGGCTAGAGTTGATGGCGGGCTTGGTGGCTGTGCAAGTCACTGGGGTTGATGGTGGGGCTAGCGGTGATGCAAGAGGTCAGGAGTACTGACGAGGATGGCAAAACGAGTTCGTGGTGGGTGGAAAGGATCGGTGATGGCGACGCACTTGGCTCCAGTTGATGAAAGCGCTAGTGGCGGCCACGGTAGAGGGGTCGTGGTGGGTTTTCGGGGCTGGCGGCATCATACGTGCACAGGGTTAGGTGGCCAAAATGGGCAGTGGTGGTGGTAGATGGGGCTGGGTGAGGGTGGTGGCTAGGGTTAGGGTTTGATTGGATTAGAGAAGAAATTGGGACTTGGGTGGGAGCGAAAATGAGGGTAATTTAGTCTTTTTAAAATATTAAATTTTATCAAACACGTTTTTTAAGAAAGTGAATATCACGCTCCGTCAATTTGGACAATTTTTCTAACGGTTGCAACAAAATTAATACCATAGGAGGTCATTTGTAACTTTTGTAACAACAGTACCCCAAACCACAGACGTATTTTATGCAATTATCCCTAGTAAGAATTTCTTACAGTGTTAAGTATCACTATTCTAGATAAATAATTATATAACAATGAAACGAGTGTTACACCTAAAGAGTCATTCTCCTTAACTAGTCACCATGACACGCACGGTACGCGTGTAAAAATGAAGTTAATAATATAAATTTTGTTTTAAAAAAATTAAGTATCATGTATAATAGTTTATTGTCACATTTCATTAAATGAATTTTATATTGGACAAAGAAACATGTCTTATATGTGATTATTTATCATTTAAAATTTTTATGGCGTGTCACTTTTTAAAAAAAATTTCTTAAAATGTCACTTATCACCATTCTACACAAATAGTCATGTAACATCAAAACGATGTCATAGCAAAAGGTCCATTCTTAGTGTAATAAAGGTGAGATTGAATGGGGTGGTTATAAACACCCTAAATGTGTAGAGAAATCTAATTATATATTGATGCCAAGAAAAGTGGGTTCGCAGTCGACGTAGAGGTGCCACAAGGAATGCAGTCCGAGTCAGATGCCAAGTATGTTGATGCGGGACACAACAAGGGTGGAACAAGGGCAAAGAGCAAGGGCTTCCCAGACAGAGTTAGAGGGTGGCAGTGCTGGGAGGGCGATAGCAGAGGATGAATACACGACGACAATCACAGTTCGATACTTAGGTCCAGAATCAGGGTCCTGTATGTTTCTCACTCTAGGATTCTAGAGTGAGAAAGTAAAAGTGTTATAAAAATATCCAACCATCAGAGAATGTCCAAGTCCCATCTAAATGAATTCTCAAGACCTCTATTTATAGAGTTTGATATGATGATGTCATCACGCTACACGTGACGCTCCCCGAAAATGACACGTCACCGAGGGATCCACAACTGCCGATGCTCCACGGACTGTTGAATTGCATATTCACTCGGCCTGCCCTGCACAGAGTCGCTCTGTCTGTCTAGAAAGACTGGCTCCCACAGCATCGGTGTGGCCAGAGAACCCCATTGATATAGCCACCAATCTAAGCCCCTGCAGAGTCCCACAGGCCTGGCAGCAGTGGGGAAGACCCGACGTCCAGCTGCCAGGGGGACTAGGCACGATGCCCTCCGAAGGCCTACTTCCGTCTCGGAGTGACCTGGGGGTCATAGTCCCTAGGGGTGCCGACGCGAGCCCCCAGTGTCGGAGCACGTAGGCCAGTCACGAAGACACCCTGGCAGAGATAGTGTCCCAGAGGAGTCGCGCTATCCTGCGGGTGAGTCCTTGTGCCGGAGCACTCGGAGCTCGTCAAGGTAGCATCCCGGAAGAGTCGTCTACCTGGCGGAAGGGGAGTTGAAGAGCTCCCTTGCGGAGATAGTGTCCCGGAGTAGTCGCCTATCCCCGCGGTGAGTCCTTGCGCCGGAGCACTCAGAGCGAGTCAAGGTAACATCCTGGAGGAGCAGTCTACCCGACTGGCCGAGGTAACATCCCGAAGGAGCCTTCTACCTGGCAGAAGGGGAGTTAAAGAGCTCCCTGGCAAAGATAGTGTCCCAGAGGAGTCGCCTATTCCTGCGGTGAGTCCTTGTACCGAAGCACTCGGAGTGCGTCAAGGTAGCATCATGGAGGAGTCGTCTACCCGACTGGCCGAGGTAGCATCTCGGGGGAGCCGTCAATCTGGCGGAAGGGGAATTGAAGAGCTCCCTGGAGGAGTCGCCTATCCCCGGAGTATGCTGCACACTCCGAAGTGTAGGTCGAAGCATGTTCCACGACCAAGGCAAGGTGAGCATGGTGTGGTGAAATGATGGACTGATGCAAGGAGCCTGGTAGCATGACAGAGAGCCAGGGGCACATTTGCATCAGTGGCTCGACGCATGGGCACGGCGGAGTGAGTGAGGTGCCGGGGGCATGTGTCATAGAGATGGCGCACAGGCGCGGTGAAATGTGTATGGTGCCCGGGGGCAGGACATTGTGACAGAGAGCCTCAAGGCAGGGCTGTATCAGTGGCGCGGCGCATGGGCGCGGTGGAGTGAGTAAGGTGCGGGGGGCACGTTTGTGTTAGTGGGGCGTCGCATGGGCACTACGGAGTGCGTACGGTGCCGGGGGCACATGTCATGGAGATGACGTAGCGTATGCGCGCGACAGAGTGCGTATGGTGCCAAGGGCACCGTAGTGTGACAGGGAGCTAGGGGGAATGACTGTATCAGTGGCACGGCGCATGAGCGGTGGCAGAGTGTGTATGGTGTCAAAGGGTACATGTCATGGAAATGGCGCAGCGCATGGGCACGATGGAGTGCGTATGGTGCCGAGGGCACTGTAGTATGACAGGGAGCCTGGGGGCACGGCTGTATCAGCAGCGTGGCGCACAGGCACGACAGAGTGAGTATGGTGTCGAGGGCACTATAGAGTGACAGAGAGCCCGGGGCATGACTGTATCAGTGGTGCGACACATGAGCACGGCGGAGCGCGTATGGTGACAAAGGCATTGTAGTGACGTCCGAGCAACGGGGGTCGCAGAGTGAATTCCGGGCGACAGGGGTCGCAGAGTGATGTCCGGGCGACAGGGGTCATGGTGTGACGTCCGACCCCTGAAGAGTTGCAAAGTTGCTAAGGATGGAAGCCAAAGCCCAACCCTTTGGGGGAAGGCAAGGCCAACCATTGGGGGAGGCCAAGGCCAACCCCAAAGGAAGGCCGAGGCCGACCCCAAGGGGGAGGCCAAGGCCGACTTCCTTCGGTAAACGCCAAGGTGCACCGATGGGCGAAGTGCGACGGTCGGAAGGTGATGAGTAGTCGCGCGAGGATGAGTTTTTTGGTGACGAAGTCACGTAGAAAAAGTAAGAATTGCACGTGACTTGAGCGTGTATCTTTGACCGGTTGGAATCGTTGAATATTGCTTGTTGCTTGTGCGGACGTGTCATGCGAAATGGGACCCCTAGTGAGCCTTTGGGTGAGACCAAAATAGGTTGGGAACACACACACACACACACACACACACACACACACACACACACACACACACACACATATATATATATATATATATATATATATATATATATATGAAAGTCGAAGCTGAGAGAATGTTGTCCAATCATCGCTTACTTAGACACTCGCTTAGCTCGCCACGTAGACTTTCCTATTTTGAATTTTTAAAATATTCTAAATTTACTTAACTTTGTAATAATGATTTGAACTATCTCTCTCTCTCAATTTGATTTGAATTCCTTCTTTCCATTTAAAATTCAACCAATTATATATATTTTATATTTCTCTCTTTTTTATGTCAACATGCTCCACTCAAAAATTTTCTTTATATTCTTACAATTATATTAATTCCTAGATTTTGACAAGTAATTCTGTATATATTAGTTTTTAGTCTTAAATATTTTTTTTTGTTTAGGAAAACACAACATTCTCCATCAGTTTTTCTCTTAAACTACCACAATCTCCTTCCTTTTATTTCATTACAAGTTTTTATATATGGTTTATGCTCTCATTTTTTCCAATCATTTATTACGTACTATTTCTGTTTTCTTGGGGGTCTTGATATTTATATATTTATAATTCCATTAATTCCTAAATTTTGACAAAAGTAATTCTCTATATATTCCTTTTAGATCTTAAATCTTTTTTATTATTTAAGGAAACATAATATTCTTCGTTAGTTCTTCTCTTAAACTACTATAATCTCCTTCATTTTATGTCATTACAAGTTTTACGTATAGTTTATGCACCTATTTTTTTTCAATCATTTATTATGTATAGTTGTTCTTTTATTGGTGATCTTAAGTAATACAATCTCAACATATGCGTTATTATTATCAGTATTATAACTGCAATTGCTACTAGTGAGGAGAAACTATTTATATCTTTCATAAACTATTTTACGTTTTCATTTGTCACTAACAATTATTACTCAAGTTCATTTTTTACGATACAAATTGGTAGGAGAACTCCTTTTAAAAGGTAAAAATAAAATTTTAATTATTTTATTATAACTACCAATTTTATAATTGCTATTAGGCATATAAATACGAGATCTCTCAATTAGTATTTGACAGTTGTTACTCTCGCGTGCAACACACATAATCAAAACTAGTATTATTTGATTAGAGAGGATAGACAGATGCTCTCTGGAGCAGGTTGAGCCAGCAATGAGGGAAGAGAATGTCAGCGATAGAGACGACGAGTGGTACTATTACGAGCGTCACAATCAAACTCAAAAGATTGGTTGAGTCACGGGTTAAAGGTCAAAAAGGTGGACCGCTGCTTAGAGATAAATGGTGGAAAGCTGAAATTATGTTTAAAAATGAGGTTGAAGTGAAACCCGAAGATCTAAGGTCGAGAGACGATTTTTAAAAGGGAGACAACAACGGCGAGGAGTGATGCTGGCAACAGCGATAGGTGGTGGAGTCACGATCGAAGGTAGAGGAGAACTTGGAGCGGCGTTTGGAAAAGTTTGATGATCTATTGTTTTTTCTAAGTTTTTATTAAAAAAAAACCCTTTCAGATCAGGGGTTCGAGATAGATCAACCAACCCATTTTGACCCAAATAAGAAATCCAATTTTGACCTCTATTCAACCCATCAGATAAATGGGTCAAGTAAGGGTATTTTTACTAACCTCATGTTTTCTTATACTAGTTATTGTGGTACATGCGATGCGCATGCAAAATAAAATTAGCAATATCATATTCTTGTACTATTAAGTTTGGTTATTAGAATTTATTTAAACTACATTTTGTAAAGAATTCTAAAATGTGAAAACCGAATATGTCCCTATATGTAGTTTTTTTTTATTTAAGATTTTTTTTGGTGTTATTTTTTAAAAGTTTTCTAGAATGTCACTTATCATCTTTCTAAATAGGTAGTTATGTAACATCAAAAAGGAAAGTTATGTGGCACCCATGAGAAGTTGAAGAAGAGTTATTGCAACATGGATCTGAATCGGGTTGGGTCGAAGCCCAGACCAGCTACGATAACTTGGATTCTTTGTCATCTCTAATGCACGTATATATCCCCACTTTTGACACTCCTTGCAATAGGTCTGTCCATTTTTTATAAACCGTAATCCCAAATTTTATGCCCTATCATTTTATGTGACATGCTTCACGAAGAAAACCCTCACGCTAATATTAGAATTGATTTAAGGGAAAATTGCGTAAAATACCCCTGTGATTTGGGGTCGTTGCGAAAAGACCCCTCCCGTTACAAAATTTGCAAAAAGACACCTGTGGTATTCATTTTGTTGCGACCATTAGAAAAATCGTCTAAATTAACGGAGCGTCATATTCACTTTCCTCAAAAACGCATTTGATATATTTTAATATATTACAAAGACAAAATTACCCTCTTTTTTTTTTCCTCTCCCACCCAAGTCCCAGCTTCTTCTCCATGCCAATCAAACCCTAACCCTAGCCACCACCTCACCAACCAAAACCCTAGCCGCCACCCTCACCCAACCCTGTCTACCACCGTTGCCGCCCATTTCGGCCGCCACCCATCCCGATCTACCTCCATCACCGTCCATATCGGCCACCACCCAACCCCATCTACCACCATTTTTGCCAATTTCGGCCACTACCCAGCCCCATCTACCACCATCGCTGCCCATTACGGCCACCACCCAGCCTGCCGTCGCTAGCGCCTTCATCAACTGGAGCCAATTTCGTCGCCACCACCAGTCTTTTCCACCAACGGTGAACTCTATGTCGCGTCGCATCCCCGTTATCTCCCTCGCCTCTTACATCATCGCTCGCCCCGCAATCAACCCCAGCGACTTGCGCCGCCGCCAAGCCTGCCATCAACCATAACCAATTGCTCCACCGATTGGCCAATTGCTCCACTGTCACCAACCTGATTCAACAACCAAACCCTAGCCTATCCAAAACCAAGACCATTCGGGGGGGAGGAACCTAAATCTGCAATTAGGGTTTCGATCAAGTCCCATTTGACGCTCGCCACTAGCTTGTCCACCCACCATGACCAGCGTCGCCGCCTGCCAGCCCTGCCATCAACCTCATACTTGCGCCGGCACCACCATCTTGATCCACTGCCACGAGCTGCAACAAAGGTTACTTCATGTTTCACGTTGTTACGACATGGATGGACAATTTAGACTTTTTATTCATTCTGTTAGGAAGTGGACGGGTGTAACACTTTTTAAAGTTTAAGTATCTTTTTACAAATTTTATAACGGGAGATGTCTTTTTGCAACGACCCCAAACCATAGGGGTATTTTACGCAATTTTTTCTTAATTTAATAAAGCTCTGACAAGAACCATTGCTATTTTGATATGAAGTGTACACACATATTAAAATGTTTGCTTTAATGAAAGCCTTCATTGATATTCGGACTAATCAAAATAGGGTATTGGCGGTAAGTTCTTATGAAAACCTAAATTCATGTTTGAAATTACCCATAATTGGATGATGTGTATGATGAAAAGAAATGACTTCGAATCACAGGTCGGAAACGGGATTTTATCTCGAATGAAAGTAAAATTAGCCCGATAAGATCCCTTACCCTCCATATATATATATATATATATATATATATATATATATATATATATATATATATATATATATATATATATATATATATATATATATATATTAATTATAAAGAAAAAAAGGCTAAACACTTAAGTTGTTTTTGTCCAGAGCGTCTTCGAGGATTGGGCCAGCCCAACATTTTGTTCGGACAGGCTCTGGGCATTCAGCCCGGTGACCAGAACGTTCTACGTATCTCCCTCGCTGCCTGCAAATATAAGTCGGTAAAACCACCAAGGCAAGAACAGATTTTATCAGAGAATCTCTTCGATCAGGCTTCCGTTTTGCCCTCTCGAATTCGAATCTCTCAAATCACCGTAATCGGTCTTTCCTTCCGTGCAGGTACATCTCTCTCTCTGTACCTTTTATTTTTACGATCGTTGTTGATTTCTCAACATTTTCGTTAATCTCTGTCGTCATTTTGTGTTTTTTTTGGAGTGAAATGAACTAGTGATATTCTGATGATAGTTACTCTTCCATTTCCGTGGTAATCTGCTTTTGACGAACCGTAATTCATCTTGTCTGGCCATAACAAACAGCGTTTCTTTTGTTGATTCTGCCTTGTTGGTGGCCTCAGGTTGGTTACTGTATGTTGATCCGTCGTTAAATGATCGCTGATTGCTAGTTCTTTAGTTAAAATTGTTCTTTTGCGTGGCGTGCAGATTACAGTTTTTAGGGTTTTTATATGGGTTATTTTGGTTCTTTTACATTTGATGCCTAGATGTCAACTTACTTACTTGGAATTCTAATTTTGATGAATTTAGCATTTGAAGCTGTTTTGCAAATTGGCTATGGTATTTTGTTCCTGTTTAGGTTTAGGTTTTATTGGGGGTTTTGTCCCGTGTGTGTTATTTTACTCCACGCCTAGTCCCTTTTTTGGGAGTAAAGCTAACTTTTTGCAAGAAAGTAAAAAATTGGACGGATATTACCATGTCATGCATGTTTAGTCATGAACAGAAGGAAATGCTGGTACGGGGATATTGCCCCATTTCGACACTTGTCAGATAAGTTGAGACGTGGCGTGATAGAATTGATAGGCAGTGCATCTGCTGGCTTAATTAAGGGCGGTCTGTGGTCGAGGATATAAAAGTATCTAATTGTTGCTCGAAGATTCGTAATATTGCCTTTCTGTTTGTTTTACCGTGGGCCCCAAGTTACTCTTTAAATCGTTGGATAGATGTTGTTTGGCTGTTATTTACTGCATTACTTGGAATTATCCGTCTCGCAATTACTTAGGATTTTTACATGCCTCATGTCTTTGCTTTTGGTAACATGACGGTGCATTGGTTTGGCTGAGTGCTTGACAAAGAAATTTTGAACTTGAGGTCTATTAATTTAGATTACTCTCAAAGTTGTCTTAGTAACTGGACAGAATCGGCTATAATTTTCTTATTGAGGATGGTGCTATGTTAGATTACAAGGAAAACAAATGTTCTCTTGGGCTACGTTGTTTGGTTTTGGTGCCTAGGGGGTACAGTTCCGTGTAACATGTATATCTTATTCAATATGGTGACACCATAATGACATACCAAAATCTGGCCTCTGTCTTAATGACTAGATATGAACATATTGTCTGTGTGCAATATGTGCGTTACCTTTACTTTTACGGTAGCTCTTAAAATTTTCAAATGATTTACCCAAAAAGTATGTACAAATGTTTTCGGAAGATGGATAGATGGCTATAGGACCCTTGTGAATGTAGGTTTTGCAAAACATTTATTCAGTGAAGGGAACTATTTTCCATTTTAAGGCGTTATATGTCTTGGGCTCTACCTTTTAAATCTACACTTCGTTGAATTTATTAAAGTGAGGGGTAACCGTGGAAAGTGGAAATATTTAATCTGCTTTTATAACTGAACATATGAAGTGAAGTTTTAAATCTATTTTTCGTTGGCCTCGATGTAAGCTGTTGCCTTTGTACAGTTTGATCAATTGAAAACTATTGATAGTTTTGGAAACTTTGTATAGTGGCTGTCTCTGATCCTAACATTTAGTTGCATTTCAGAAAACTACATTATTTATTCGTATTCGCGTAATCGTGTATGGTAGAACAAGATAGATCTGGTAGGAAGGTCATTGAATCGATCTACAACAAAAAAGTATGAAGTGTATGAAGCACTAGCATGTATGCAATAGAGAAACGCAATTATTACTCTCTTTTCCATGAAAATAACCTATTGCAGTTGCTACACCGTGATAGTAGGAATTAATGAGACATAGTAATGAGTGGTCAATTTTGTTGTAAGTGATGAGTGGGTAATTTGAGCATAGGCATGTTCGCCCGTTGTAATCAGTTAAATCATGAGCCAGGCCTCCAAACCATTATTTTTGTCTTTTATTGTGGCAAATCTTCAGCTTATGCATTTGAAGAGATTTTGTATGTGGTTTTCACAGTTGTCTCTTAAGAAGTATCAATCATCTGTTTCTGTTGAAAACAAAAGATTGTATTGAGACTTGTGCGCTGTATGTGTAATACTTCTGTCGGCTGCGTGGCCAAGAGAGGCGGCTTGTTATTCGACATTTTTGTGCATTTCAAGTTATTGAAACTAGTAGTTTACTTGAATGTGGTGGGTCGTGTTATCGCATCTTTGCCAACTATTACATGTACCATGACTTGACATGTATATCTGGTGGACTTTGTACTATTTGCTTTTAATTTGTGGCTTTGAACCTTTGATCTCGTTGAATTGAGGGTTTAACTTCTGCTATCTTTATTTGCAGAGGGTATAGCCACAATAAAATGCAGGGAGGCAGGGGAGGTGGGGATCCTTTCTTTGATTTTGGTGGTCCTTTTGCTGGTGCTGGGGGTTTTGGGGGTCATAGGAGTTTATTGTCCAATTTTTTTGGCGGAAGAGACCCATTTGATGACCCTTTCTTCACACGCCCCTTTGGAGGAATGCTGGAGTCGAGCTTCTTTGGTCCAACTGGAAACCCTTTCATGGGCACACATCCATCTGGATTCATTGAACATCAAGCTCCCCAGGCCAGGGGCCCAATCATTGAAGAATTGAACTCTGACGATGAGACAGAAGAAGGTAATAAAGAGAAAAAAGATAAATCTAGAAAGCATGGCCGATCAAATCAAGAACCTTATGTTGATCATCCAGAAGATGAAGTTGAAGGTCAGATGTCCTTCCTGTGTGTTTTGTTCTTTAATCTGCTGCTTGTTGTGATGACACTGATCAGTCTCAGATAGTCAATGTTCTGGTGTTGCAGAGAGAAAGAGCAAGCAAATCCAGTACAATAATGCGCTCAACAGCTTTAATAATAGAGTGTCGCATCCCCAATCCGGTAGCTTCACCTTTCAGAGCTCCTCTGTTACTTATGGTGGCTCAAATGGAGCATATTATACTTCCTCTAGAATGAGGAGGTCTGGCAGTGATGGAGTAAGTAATTGTTGTACTCAATATGCTGTTTTTTTTGTTTTTAACGTGGCTTTAATCTGAAATATTATGTCGTGCTTGATTGGGTTCTCAGTTGACGATTGAAGAAGCTAAAGAAGCTGATTCAACTACCGGTAAAGCAGCTCATAGGCTCTCGAGGGGAATTCATGATAAGGTATCTGGTTGATATTAAAAATGGACCTTTCATTTTTGGGTCTTTCATTTTTTGGGTCATGGACTATCTGGCGCAATGTTTACGTGTATGAATGGTAATGTTTTTACGGTATAGACTATAGAATGTATGAAAGTTATATAATCGTGTGCTGTAGGGCCATACTGTCGCAAGAAAACTTAATTCGGATGGCCGAGTGGATACAATGCAGACATTGCACAATATTAATGAAGGTTTGTGATATTGTACCCTGTAATTCACTTTTAACAATGTGCGGGATAGTTAATAACCAGATGATGTGAATATCAATTGCATTCAGACGAGCTTGTTGGTTTTGAAGAAGCATGGAAAGGAAACGCAAGAAAGCATCTCCCTGGCTGGACTGACGGGTTCAATCTACATCATGGTGGTATGGGTAAGTGCTGTTTGGTGACTCCGGGCCGTCGGGAACTTGTGCTTTCTTGAAGCATTATCAATGTTGAGAGTATACTTCCATGAATTTTGCACATTTTCTTTGTTGTTTTGGGGTGGTGGTGGTTTTCCTACGTTTATAATTATTGAAATTGATGTTTTAGAACGGATAAATCAGTTAGTTGGTAAGTTTTGCAAATGTGGCCTGATGCCGTGCAACGCTTGCATGTATGGATACAACTAGTTTTAGAGGGGAAATTGGTTTTAGACATGTTTGATAAGCATTTGCATCACTCTGCATCTCAATTTCTTACAAAAAGTAGAGCAGGATGTTAATGCATAAATCACTTATAGTTGTAACAGATCAAATGCAATTCTCCTGTGGTAAGACACTGATTTAACAGCTGCACGGTGAAGGAGATTTCTGTCTTCGATTTAACTGTGTGTTTCAGCGTAGCCAATACTTGTAAAGATCGAAATTACTTTTTTATCATCAGCTTGTGGGAAGGATATATTGTTACCCTCTTCTTTGTTGATTTCCATTGAGGCAAAATCCTGATTGCTAGTCTCTTGTTTGTGCAACTTCTGTTTTAGGATCTGGTGTCGGTGGTCAGAATGGTACACAAAGCAGGGGAGGTTGGGCGCTTCCATCAAATGAACGCCCCCATAATGTGGGAAGCATGAAACCTGATACTCGTGATAGGGCAGGTTCTTCTCGTTCACAAGAATCGGGGAGGTTGAGGGCAAATATCGGTGAGAAGGTTGGTTCTTCTCGTGGTAAATCTAAGACAGCCGGTACCAGTAAGATGGATCACATTAGGAGGCGTTGAGAAGACTGCATCCTGTGTTCTGCTCCTTCTCTCTCTCTCTGTCTCTCTTCACATCATCTACTAGTTCTTATTTTTCTGGTCGTGGTCTTCTAGTTTCGCTGGCCTTATTGGCGGATGTTTGTCATATATAACTGCACAAGGTTTATAGTTCTTCTTATGTGCTCTGTGGCAGGCGTTTGAACTGATTTGCCACCATTTTATCCGTAGTCTGTGTGTGTGTGTGAGGGAGGGAGAAATTTTATCCAATTTACTTAAGATTTAATAGTACGGAAATGTATTCATTTCCGCTGCATTAACACGATCTATGGTATTATTGAAGTGGAACAGGGGATCTAAAGGGAGGGAGGGAACTAGCTCGAATTTGCGTTTGGAGTAGAGTAGCAATTGTACAGATTTGAAGAGGCGGGGGGGACTAGCTCGAATTTGCTATCAAGAATGAAAAGCTTCGTGTTTTCAGTTTGAATGAACGACCTTTAGCAACATGCCACACCAAACCTATTGCAGCTTTCCAATCTAGGCGTTCGTAAATTATAGCAAGAGGGTAGCACTAGTTGACATTTTATTTTATTTCCTGGACTAGCCTTGAAGTAAAGAGCCTTTAAGTTTTAGTACTTGGGTATGGCAACAGGTGGAGTGACCGCGGGTTTTCGTACCTGCCTCAGCAGCCGAAAGGAGTAAATGATTCCGGCTCTGACCTGCCCTGGGATCGGTGAAACAGATTCCAATAGTTCAAATTGAATCGATTCAATTCGAAGCATTTAAAGGTCTTTTTTTAACGGTTAAATTTTATATTTTTCAAATTGATTTCAGTTCAGTTTATTCACGGTTCACATTTTAAAAATTGATTACAAATCAAAATTGAATCGACCTCTGATATGCGAATTCATTTTTAGTTTATTTTTAGTGATATCCACCGGTAAAACTAGAGAAATCTAAATAAACAAAATTTTGAAAGTTAAAAGAAAAAAAATAATAAAAATAATTATAATACAAGTGTCTAATGATCGATGTGTCGTGTGTGTGTGTGTGTATATATTCATTCTTTCTTGCACATTAATGACTAAGACATAATAAAGTTCTTATAATAACATATATCTTGAGCAATGCTTGAATTTTATGTTAACATGAGTTATGTGCAATTTTAAAAGAATTACTAACTTCAATTTTGATTGACATTTGAATCTATGCAGAGTGATAATTTGTTAAAATTAGCCAAACCGATGTAAATCAATAAAATTAAACTGTCCAAACTGACGGTATCTAGTTCGATTTAAAAATTTTCAAATTGAGGAGTAACAGTTTAGGTTGCGGTCTGACATTCAAATTAAATCAAATCAAGCTGTGCTTACCCTAGATAATACTATCATATTCGATGGATAATAAAGACACTGAACTTGCCTTCTCTATTAGCTATCTTATTACAAGACGATGACCAGCTATGGTTCCCATTCGTGGGTTGATCCTGATTGCGTCGATTGGTGGATTGTAGTCGCCGACCAGCAGTAGGGTGTGTGGACAAACCAAGGAAGAGGAAAGAGAAATGTGTGGCAGCTGACGTGGATGGCTAGATGTGCAGCAACAATTGATAAGGTTGTCTTGAGGACGAGAAGAATGCACGAGTGAAGAACAGAAATAAGAACGTGTTGGCTGCGTTTTGCTTTTGTGAGTGAGAATGAGAAGAATGTATGAATGAAGAAGAGAAATGAGAATGTGTTGGCTATGTTTCTAATTTTGTGATATATTATGAATACGTTTGTGATTTTTTTTTTAGAGTGAAGAGTAAAAATATATATCAAGATTAATAAAGAGATACAAAATATGTCCAAATTGACAAGTAAAAAACTTACGAATGACACCTCCATCCGATAGAAATTACAATAAATTATAAATTAAAAGTCTACAAACACATTAACAAAAAATAACAACAAACTATAAAAATACATAAAAACTTACAACTAATAAGACTAACAATTTTTCTTTTTATAGATAAGTAATAACCATCTAATTACTAGAAAACAACCGATTAAAACAAGATAATTGCTAACTAAAACAAGACAATACCAAATAAAATAGCCAATAAAAAACAAACAACACCACACTATACTGTTGGCCATCACCACAAAGAGTAGACACTCGTCCCAACGTTGCATCATCGCCTCGATTCTTGTGCACCCATTCTGACGCTAGAATCCTTGCTTTCTCCGGTCATATCACTGTTGTTGAGCTCCCGGTGTACCCCAAACAATAACAGTTTGTTCCCAGACCGAAGTGACTAGCAAAAAACCTAGATTATGACTAAAGCGCAACCGGAGTCTTCGTGTCTTCACGGTAGCCCAAAAACCAGTCAGACCATCGTTGTCCACCTACGGTAACCACCACCGTCTCAACCTTGGCCAAACACAACCAAAGTCAACAAACTACCCAAGGCACACACACTGCTCCACTTCCAAACAAAAAAAAAAAAAACCAACAAACCTTTCTAGGGTAGGAGGAGAAAAAACTCCAGAAGAACAAATCAAGCTCAGACTCACCAATCCTTCTCAAAACCTAGAAAGCTCTGCACCCATAACCCAGGACAATGCCGATGACCAAATACTCTCTCAGCCTTTGGCCACCACAAACCAACCATGGAGCAACCAAGGACCCCAACAGTTAAACTCAGATTCCAACTCCAACCAATCACCGATGCCGAAAACATAGCAGATTACATCTAACCGAGCGCGATCCATCGCAACGATGCAGTCCAGCTTGCTGGAGTCACTAAGATTCCCGAAAAACCCAAAACTAACAAAAGTCTATGCTACCATGCCACCACCCACTGGAAAATCGACGGTGATGACAGAGACGTAAGATTGAGATACAGATGGCACTTCTCAAGAAAAAAAAAAGGGGGAGTAGGCACAAAAATTGCCTCTTGGGGGAGTTCTTTTTACTAAAATGGTTGAGATTTGATCTAAGATTCTAAATTGGGGTAAAATATGAGGGTGGGGGATCATATCTAATACAGGGCTGTTACACTTAAAATAAATTCTGACTCGTGGTCAAAATAAAATAAAATATTTACTTATAGGATCAGGGCGAGTCGGACATTCTCCTAGTTAAGGGTCAAATTGCCATATTTAATTTTAGGGCCCAGTTAGAACCTTGTCTGGTTCCACATATTTCTTATTTGGAGAGGTTCTAAATGTAAGGCAAGTAAAGAATGAGGTTAATGGGAATCGATTGGGGGTTATGTTGATTTTTCCATCCTCAATTTTACCCAAACAAAATTGCATAATTTAAGCCATCTCTCTCTCTCACTCTCACACACACACACAAAAGAGAGTCTACAACCATTGTTGTGACAACAGTTACCAACCATCATCCTCCGTTGTCGACCACAACCGTTTGCCACAGTGCATGACGACCGTTGCTGACTTACGCAAATTGCTAGTGCTGGCAATTAGAGTACTGAAAATACTTTATTTTTAAAAACATGAGTAGTTAAAAAAAAGGTTAAAGCTAAACGGGTTGATTCGTATTCAATGGAGTTGATTAGGGTGGATTGAATTTGAACGTGAGGGTAAACCTGGCAAACGGGTGCTGGTGGGTAACCCATGACAAGTATGAGTTTGGTGGGTACAACTAAAATTTACCTGAAGTCTTTACGGGTAACATATTCTGAACTCATACCCAACTTACACTATGCCTGGTATATCCGGGGTACTTCAATGCTTTTCTCATTTTTTTTTCTCTTCACTTTTTTCCCCAAAATGCGCTCACAATACGCGTGCTCACACACCGTAATATGGCGCTCGCACGAGTGCACACACACAAAAAAAGAGTAAAAACAACACACACAATAGACGTGTGCTCGCTCGCGTGCGCGCTCGCACACAGAACGATAAAAATAAACAACGTACATTCACACAACACGCGCCTACACAAACACAACAGATAGACGGGAACGCACGCATATACATAATAAACAACACAGACATATAGCGTCTGAGTGTTAAAGCTGTCATGTGATTAAGCGATAAGAGAAAGATAAAATGATATGGAGATCAAAAGTTTGAAAACCCTAGGGATAATTTAGCGGCGAATATGCTTACCCTACTGGTGCGAGTACAACTATCATTTGCAAATTTATGATAAATGAAATTAATGCTCGTTCACAATCTTTTGGTGCTTGGTCTATCTATGGAGTCTGGACTCAGGAGTGGATGGGACGGGCACCCCACATTGCCATCCCTAGCCGAGGAGAGGTGTCACCATTTTCACCAACTAGGCCAATGGTCCTGAAACGAGTCTGCTCCGATGATAAAACATATTTCGGTGGTTGGCTCATAACCCAAAAACTTTTTCATTCCCTAGTGACACACGGTGGCCCTTGATGGCACAAAGAAAATCGTGTGTGGCACTCGACTTGTCGCTTGCAAGAAGAGTTCGCCAATAAATCCCAACAATTTACAGCTAGCAGTGTATCAACATTGCATAAAACAGTGCACAAAGAAGCAGATTTCAACACGAGGGCAAAATGGTCTCAAACATTCTCATTACTTCAACAACATCATTACAGCTTACAGAAGGCTTTGTTTGCATCTACAGTGTGCAATCTAGCTAGATAGGTAAGTTAAAACAAAGTAAGGGACTCTCGGGTATGGGTGTGCATGACTCCCATATAGTACCATTAGGAGGAAAACCAAAGTGACAGTAATAGACGTAATTATGTGCGAGGAGTCATAGTGCCCCTTTTTAGAGAAATACAACTCGAAATGACTTGAAATTTTACAGGGAAACTTAAATATATACAAGGGTGGTCTCCACCAAAATTTAGTAAAAACGCACGCCTGGATTTTCAGATCTTCACGGTTGGCTTTTGGCGTGCGCGGGCATTGTAATTGGGCGCGCAGACACTGTGCTTGACGGGCGCATGGGCGCGAGACTTGAAGAACTTGCGAGGGTGCATGGGCGCATGTTGGAAGGGCACGGGGTACTGTGCTAGGCGGGTTCAAGGGCAGCCCGTTACACCTAGACATGACATGAGACAACCACAAAAAAAAATGGGGGAAAACTTAAACAAGAAAACGAACACAAACAACCGATTTGCAACGGTAAGGGTGCTTAGCACTATTACTTTCCCTCTCTCGTTAGGGTTCAGTTGAAAACGAAAATGGCAGCAATCAGGGGCGCCACCACCATGATCGCCAGAGAGATCTTCCGTCCATCTCTGTCCTCAACATCCGTGCAAATATTCCGACAATCTCCGCCCGCCGCCCTCCGCGTCGCTCCACGTGGCATCACCTACAGCCCCGTCCGGTGCCTTGCGTCGGTCTCCGGCGACGGCCAGAAGAAGGCCTCTGCCCGGCTATCTCAGGTCAACAAGCTTCTGCTCCAAGCCGAGGAGCGGGCCCAATCCGCCGGAAATGAACCTATCCCTAAAATCACTCTAGGTACTTGACAACAACCTACTAGTTCAGTTCCACAATTTTCATAAAAAATTCAACATGTATGCACTGTTTAATTTATTCATTGCTTTTGCTCTAGTTTGAATTGCTCGAATACTCTATCTATTTCATTGGATTTCTTCCATTTTACGTTTTGCAAATCCCTAGACAAATTTAGTATATAAATCCGAACATACTTATTTAATCGGAATTTGCTGTTTGACTTCAAATTTGATGTTTATATGGTACTAAAGCTATTTTAGGAATCTGCAAAAAGTCAAAAGGCAAAACTTCAAGGTACCCGAGTTAGTTGTACTTATGTGACCCATGATGGCCATTTGAGTTCATTTCTATGTTTATAGCTTTGATATTTCCTAAATATTTAACAAAGTTTAAGAGGGACACAAATTAAGAAGCGGAGGAGTATATGTTGGTGATCAATGACTGTTAACTTGAATTGGACGAGTAAGTGGAATTGTACTCACGCAGTTTCATAATTTTTTTGTTATCTCCCCTTTGACCGCAAATTGCTACCTGTTCGAACATGTAAATATTGATTGTAATTTTACTCGGTGTTTTGTAATAGTTTAATTTTTCAAGAAAAAATTATTTGGTCTGTATTTACTGTTGGCGTTTGCTTGAAGTTTAGATGTTTGAATTCTATCCTAGAAGATTGAGGGGGTAAAATTCTGAAACTGAGAGGGTAATTACCAGTCATTGCATTGAAATTTTTGGTACAGAAAGAAAATTAAAGATCTATTTCCTAAAGAATGATGAAGTGGGTTTAAGTTGGTTTTGATTGTGTTTGACTTGTTGTGACCACTTAGAAGACGCAGGTGTTTGCGCTTCAAGTCACCATTTCCCTTTACCACATGTATCGATTAAGTTTGTATTAACTCGTCTATGAAGCTTAGAACATCTTGGTATTTGCTAGAGGAGAGGAAATAGCTTATGCTTGTTAGGTTCTTGGAGAACTTACCAGTCAACCAGATTTGTCAAAAGCTTAATTTTGATTGATTTTGCCAAGTGACCTACAAAGTGCATGTGGATTTTTTTTTTTGACTGAGATTGGTCTCTGCATCTTCATGAATTAAAGATGAGGTATATCACCGTATAGTGATGGTTAGATAAAATGTGGAAAATATCACGCAATGGTCAACGAAATGCTGGGTTGATACTAGGGCTATTCACCTTTGTGCTATGGTTACTCTAATTCAAATAGATTTGTATATGATACAAGTGGGATTCTTTGTGCAGTCGGGCCTTAAATGGTTTTTGGTTCTGTTAGGGGCAATAGTTGAGTCGCAGTAGTGTTGATTGCAGTTTCTCATGCAGTCTAGAGGACCTTAGCATACATAATATAAACAGTTGTAGTTTTTCTTGGAGGAATGTCATGCATTAAGCCACTTGCTAGTTTGTCCTGTCGAGCTCCTAGACTTGATTTACTTCTAATCTCTTAATTTGTACTCTTTGGCTTGTTTTCCAGTTCATGTTCATTTGTGCATCTTTAGAATCTCTTTCATGCCAAATTACCTTAATTCAGCCAGGTGACTTTTGAATTTGTAAAATTAGAATTTAGATTGAATCGCACATCGAGAAATCGAAGAAGCCATACAGGGTAGTAGAGCGTATTGGATAAAAGGAATTGAACTTGAAGCTTCCTTCATAACTCCCAGAAAGATTTTTCTTCCTTCAAACTCTCGTCCATCAACAATATGTTATGGTATAATTAGCCATTGTTACTAATTGGGTTCGTAAACTTTGGCTAAATGGCCATTCAATCAGCTTTCAGTAACTATTTGAGGTTACATAGTGTAAAGTTTGTTTAACGCATGGCTAAAGTGAAGGTAAAGTATGTCTAAAATCTCCTTGAGATGATTGTAACTCGTCACTTGAGATTTCAGAAATGTTTTGGAACGTGATTACTGAGACATTACCTTTCCTTTATCATTTTTATGTTCACATACTTTGCTGTGTGTGGAGATATTATTTGCTTGCACTTGCTCTTGTGATCCGCTGTTTACCCTATCCGGGATATCACCTTGTAATGCTTGCTGTTTGTTCCAAGTTTAGAGGGATCCTGTAATCATTGCTTCTGTGGCCAACAATGTGAAACAGCTTTGATGCAAATGAGCATAGTAGGCTCTTAAACTACCAGGATTGCATGACCAGTTTGATATAATTATGAGCTGCTACTGCATCTTTTAATTAACTGAATTTGTTGGCTTCTTTTTTCAGCAGGCAATTTCACTTGAGAAATATCTTCTTAGGCTTGTATGCTAAGTGTTCTCTTTCCTCCTCAGTTTTTCATCAAAGTCAACATCTATTAACCAGATAATCTTCACCAAACTTCTCTTTATTACCCAAAACATCACAACATTAGCTAAGCTGAGCAGAAAGCATCGGCGTTGCTGAACTAGAAGCCACATTGGCATCTAGTTCAAAGGTCTTTAATTCTCAGCTGGATGGGTGTAGACATGGTTGTCTTCCTCGTCATGACAGTAATTCTGTAGCCTTATCAGTTCCCAAATCCTGATTAAGTTTTTTCCCTCTCTTCCTCGCTTTCTTCTTTCCTCTCTTTTGACCACAATACAGACAATTCTTCGGGCAGCCACCATTTTTTAATTTTCATTTTGGCAAGTAACAAGTTTCTGCTGGCAGGAAAGAAGCAAGCGGTTTTGAGGAAGCGGCTCTTCTCCTGCTCTCACCCTGACCAGACAATTTCTTACCACTCAGAAATCTTTCGCTTGACTTCCTGTTCTTGGCTTTTCCCACTAATCTTGACTTAGTGGTGGTTATTGCTTCCTCAAATAAGCTTTTAACATAATTGATATGTCCTTCTTTTTGCCGTAAGTGTACTTATCGAATATCAAACATGTACGTTTACTGACTGCAGCCTTCTGCATTGGCTAATGCCACTTATAGGATTTGTCACTATCATCATAAGAGAATGCTGGTTTTCAGTTTGACCCAGTAGTATTTTGGGACTTGCCAAAGTTTCTGACGCTCTCTCAGTTTAATCTTGAGGTTGTTGCCAATGAAAAGACAAGAGGTGGCATCAGTAGACAGAAAAAAAGAAGAAAAGGAAGGGGGTAGGGAGATAATATTTTATTTTCAAATGGGGGTCGTATGTGAGCTTATGAGGCTTGTACTCTTTCGTTGGATATTTTACCAGATGCCTCATGAAGAAGTATGGTTTTTTCATTTTCTTTTTAGACATGGTATGTGTTTAGCTTCAGTATGTATCTTTTTGATTGTCTTTTCTGTCATGTAGACCATGTCAGTGTCAGCTTTGCTAGAAGTGGCGGGCCTGGAGGTCAAAATGTCAACAAAGGTTTCTACATTATCTCTCTCCCTAGTGATTACATCAAATCCCTTCTCTCTTTTGTGGCTCAGGTTTTACATTTACCCCCTACCCTTGTTACCAAATGGCGCGAAACTTTTTTACTTAGTTTTCCATCTATTACAGTAAACACCAAGGTCGATATGCGGTTCAATGTGAAGAATGCCAATTGGTTAAGTGAAAGGGTAAAGGAGAGGATTATGCAAATGGTTAGTTACTACCATTTATATATTTGGGTTACTGCTGGCTTTCCCTGTCTCTCTATTAACAAAATAAATGGTACCTTTTAATAATCTAGGGAATACTTGCTGGTTTTGAGGGTAAATAGTAGCTGGTACTGCAACAAATAGGAGCAAAAGCTGTACAATACAATAGTCAGGGCATGTCCTACTGCAAGCAAGCAAGTCATATGGCCGCCAAAGAAAACTTCCAACCACATTCTAACAATAACATCTTTGATACTCAGAATTCCTTGTTATACCCCACTCGATACCGAGTTCCCAACTTACAGAGCTTCTGTACACTTTCTTCTGGGCAACGCTTGGGCCACCACTATTACCTCAACCTCCATTTATAACTAATTGAAGGGCTGCAACAAGTTTGGCTTTGGTTGCAGTTAGCCTTCATTTTTTCTATCCATCAACACCAGATAGTTGTGGCAAGCATCAATTTTCTACTTTTGGCTAGCATAAAATTCATCTGTCCGACTCCTAACAGCAGCCTGTAAGTTGTTTCTGGTAAAAAGGGGTTTCCGAAGACACTGAGAATAGGATCATTGAGAGAATAAATAATTGCTGGATTCTACTTGTGGTTCACATCATTTCATCCATCTTCTGCTATGATCTACATATTGCATGCCAGCAATTAGATGTAGGGTTGCACATTGAGATAAGATATAGCATCTATATGTCATAAATTTCATGTGGCTTTGGGCACAATTTAATGACACATTTTCTTGTAATTCAATGAACAGGAAAAGAATCGGATGAACAAAGATGGGGAGATTGTGATTTCTTCGACGAAGACTAGGACACAGAAGTTAACTTTGACCCACTGCTCTTTTTGGTTATGAATTTTCTTGCACTTTGCTTGTTGGGAAAGCAATTGGTAACATGATACCTTTCATCTTCAGGGATAATATCGAAGATGCTTTAGAGAAACTACAGGTACTAAAAGGGAAATTTAAGGTATCGCCATGCAAATTTAATTCAGATATGTTGCCATCTGTAGAATTGGTGAAAGCTATCCCAATGTTAGCTCCAAATACATTTCAATGAAGTTGGTGTTCTTCATTTTAAAAGTTCTAGCGAAAGCTGCTGCAAGTTGTACACTAGTTTTTTGTTTTGTTTTTCAAATCTTTTGGGAAATGGATAATTCAGGCTATCATTGATGCTGCTTCGTATGTCCCACCACCTCCTTCAGAAGAGCAAAAGAAGAAGATTGTCAAGCTGTAAGCGTTTTTCTCACACTCCTCCCCTTTGTATATGTTCTGTGTTCGCCATTTACGTTAAATCTTCACTCTTCGTTCAATTCCAAATAGTGAAGGGCCTCAGGTTAACTTCTTTTGTTTTTCTTTTGTCTCTTACGCCACAGAGCTGCTGTAAGTGAGCAGAAGAGACTACAGAGCAAGAAGGTTCTTTCACAAAAGAAAGCTTTTAGAAGAAGCCGAGACAGTTACGACTGACCTACCAACAGAAGGCTCAGTGTGTGTCAACATCTCTGCGTAGCATCATGTAAGTTAACCACCATGGGTTTGAATTGTTTTGTTGCAAGGAGTGGCAGAAGTTACATTATACGGGCGAGTACTTGATAGAGGCAGTCGATACATCAAAACAGTACAGAAGAAAGCTTTAGGATATTGTGCGTTACCATAATTTTTGTAGAGACTGCCTTGTCCAGTACACTACAGAGGTATTCATATCAAATTCAACAATGACTTGGTCATTTTCATCTGGACTCTTGTTGATGTCACTGCTTAAGTATGTCCAAGTTAACCCTGATGTCATTGATGGCATCCTTTGGCTAGTATACACATCATGGATATATTCTTGTTATCCTTGGGGGGGAATACTTTTGTAGGAGAAAAGTTCCACATCATTCCACTGCTTGTAAACTTTTGAAAGTTCGAAAGTTATGTAATTGGGTGTTGTCCACAACAGGGTGTAACGAAGAAACGTATATTGCAGATTATATGTGGAGAGTCCTGTTCTTTCCTCATGCCACCAAGTTGCCTTAAGGCTGTTCACGCGGTCACTTTGGTTAGATCGTGTCTTGTTGTCGAGATAAAACTTCAATTTTGACGCTAAAAATTTTATGTCAGAGGTGTCATCGGTCGATAGAAAAGTCGGTCGAATTAGGTCATGGCACCTTTAGCTCTGAACAAAGTCGGTCGAATTAGGTCATGGCACCTTTAGCTCTGAACAAAGTCGGTCGAATTAGGTCATGGCACCTTTAGCTCTGAACGGCCGGACGGTACGGTCAGCTGCCAAAGCTGTTGACTCGAGGGCCTTTTCCAGGATATGAGATTGCCCACGTCACATTAAATTTGAAGTGTTGAATGGGTCATGACCTAAGAGTTTCCGGGTCAAAATCAACTCCAATTTGAATCTGCCACAACCCAGAAAATGTAGGAAATGAAGATGTCCTTATTACCCCGATAAGTTTTTGCCCTTAGTAACAGGTCTTAGGGGAAAGATAGTGAACAAGAAAAAAAAAAGAAGAAGAATATATTAAGAAGTAAGTCGTAAGAATTTACAGATGGAATGAAGAACAAGTACTGTAAATGCGAGAACGGCATTCTACTTCGTTATTATGAACGGAATTCACTTTCGAATGACAAATTCCTCCCCCGATCGTCTGTCAATACGTTTGATCCATCGGCTTTTGCCCTTCCCCGAACCAGAGCTTGTGGCCCCACTAGTCGCCACATATGCGATCTCTAGTCCTCGGCCTACCGGCAGAAACTTAGAGCGAACTAGACGCGATTCGCCCTCAAGGATGCCCCGCCATTTAAATCCTGAAGCGGATATTGAGCTAGCATTCTTACAAACCAAAACTGCTCCTCTATGCCCTAATTTTGCCTCCCTCAATATCCTCTCAAAGTCGTTCTGCCTGCAATCCACCACCAGAAAATCTATACCCACTAACCCTCCCAAAGCTTCCTCCGCCTCGCCAACAACAACTTCCGGCGACATACCGGCCGTTTGCATGGCCTCAACATACTCCGACCCTGACTGGTGATCTGGAACTATGCACACGTGCCTTGCACCGGTATGTCGGCTTGCAACAGCAAGCCCAACGCTTGTCGCGGTAACTCCACCTAGTGACCACGTTTCGACGAT
Source organism: Escallonia herrerae (assembly GCA_033070095.1). Lineage (NCBI taxonomy): Eukaryota > Viridiplantae > Streptophyta > Magnoliopsida > Escalloniales > Escalloniaceae > Escallonia > Escallonia herrerae. The sequence goes on along the minus strand of JAVXUP010000095.1, from coordinate 593,731 downwards.
TAGTTTGGCATCCCATCCTGCGGCCATGGCCGAAATAAGCTCGGCCACCGTGGACGAGTGGAGCTGAGAATTTTGGAGGTTGTCACTTACAAATTTAATGGTGTCGAGATAGGCCTTCGATGCCGTCTCCGGGGACCAAACTAGCTTCATTTCTCCTTGATGTTTGTTGAAAAGCCTTCTCGTGCTTGACCCTGGTTGTTGGTCGTTTTTCTTGGTGTAATGTAAAAGAGAAATCTCGGAGAATTGGCTTTAATTTAATAAGAGAGGAAAATAAGCAGGAAAGGTCAAATCTTAGCATTAGACGCTGCGCCAGGCAAATCCTACGTGTGCCGCCGTGTGTGGATTGAGATCAGAACAGAACAGAACATTTCTTAAGAAAAGTATATAGCAATCTCTTACAGTCAAAACTACAAGACGTTGATCATATTTGGAAACCTTTATACCATGTTTTTCTCTCCTTTTTTGGATTTTGATGTTGACATTAATTAGATGGTTTTGAAAATTAAGTACGTAATAAATTAAACAATTACATGACGGCAAATCTTGTTTTTTCTTCTGAATAGCAAAACCAAAATTGAACAAAAAACCAACAAGTTGGTAATTATGATGATAAGCAACTTGTATTTTTTTTTTATTTTTTTATTTTGGTGGTAAACATTAAAAACTGCACTAACATGGCAATATTATATAATACGGAGTTGATTATGCACTGATGCCCTCGCGCATCTGATAAGGCAAACGCTTTGAATTAATGTACACGGATTATGATAAGCAACATGTTGATCGATCAGCTACAAAATTGTTTAACAAACTCATCCTAGCCAAGAAGATATCGATTTCGTTGTCAAGTAGACCAAATAAAAAACTAGGAATATTAGTTGTCATGCATGCCCTCTCTCTCACTTTAGATTTTCTTCTTCATTAATCTTCTCACCAACTTAATTAGATTCAGGTCTTAATCTCACTAAGTCCACCCCAATTCCAGGTAATCCATCAAAAGAATAAGTTTTGACTTTGTGTTTGGTGGTAATAACGGTGAAGAAAAGAAGAAAACAACGGCGAAATATGTAAGAAGTATCACTGCACTTCTTTATTGCTTTTTGTAGACTTTTCCATGATATGATATGATCAAGGGCTGCTGCCGGTAGACAATTCTTGCAAGTTTTGCTTGGCCCAGAAGCTTTAGCTTAGTTGAAGGGAAAACAAAAAAGAAATAGGTGTTTGATGGCCATGAAAATGACTTGCTGTTTGTTAGTACTAAATTTCTTTTGCTTGCAGCTGTTTTCATTTTCACAGTAACTAAAATAACACATTTCATTGATACAACTTGGGTGGGGTGATCTAGGGGTGAGGGGAGGGGGCGGGGCGGAGTGGGACAACAAAGGATATATGCAAGTATCTTTTGGTAGGGTAACTTAAAAAAGAGATGATATTTGATAGTGGTGCCAAGTTATTTAACTTACTGATGCATTTGTGGTCCTCCATGTTGACAACTTGAACGGTCGATACTACTTTTTTTTTTGTTCGCACCATTATAGGATGGGCGGTAAAGTTTTCCATTTTTTCTCTACTGGAATGACTCTACGAGCGATATTTAGAATGTAAACTGTCATCCCTACTATATGTCCATGCTTTTTGGTGTTCCGTGGGTTTATCGGTCACCGTTGATAGTAGAGAGAAGTAATGAGAGAAGCACAATTTTTTCAAGAATCACTGTCCGCCTTATATTAGAGTAGATGGTGTAGATTTGCATAACAAAATAAGAATTTAGACTGTTCACGTTGCCAACATGGACGACCACAAATGCGCTTGCCTTGAAACCGCACCCGATAACTTATGTTATGAATACTATTTAGTCTGAGCTATTTTTTTTTCTCGCTATTTGTTTAATTACTCTTAATGTTCCTTGTTGCTGCTAAAAACATGTTCCGCGTACATTGCGGAATTTGAGTCTGGACCGATGACCTACAAGACAAAAAAACGAGTGATCGCCGGGTGGGGTTCCCAGCGGAGAACTCTCCGATGCTTAAGTCAGAGCGCGACTACATATTAGTAATTCTGAAAAAGCATGAATTGTGTAATTGTCTCATACCTGGAGGGGTAGACCCCTTTCTATAGTTGTAGGAGAAGACTCCTATTAAGACTAGGCAATGGACCTGATGTGTTAGGATCGCGTTAGGATCCTCGAGGATCACGTCACGATCTCTGATAAGATAAAAATTGATCTCCCAGTTTGATTAAGATTGCCGGATATTTTCTAATTATTGAGAGTTATATCATTCCTCATTTTGATTATGCAAGTGCATCTATGTTCAGATGGGATTCTTATCTTCATAATCACAAGATCAAACCTTAGGAATAGAACCCCCTCGGATGTACTTTGGGTGAAACTCGGCAAATTTGGCTGTCCTATAAACTTGTACCGCATTTTTGGTGCACAACTATTTGCTATCCTGTAAACTTCTGACAAAGAAGTGTCCCTAAAGTTTGTCGGCACTACAAGTCCCACCCTGACCTATTTTTGAAAAAGAATTTTCTTCAAAGTTTTTTTTTTGTTACGGAGTACAAGTTACGAAGTGAAGTTTACTGTTCAAGTTTCCCTTTTAACTACCCATGGTTAACTAATAGTAGAAGTTTGGGATCTTGTTTAGTATAGAAGGTTATTGTTCATCTGATGCATAAATCAGGACTGAAAATGTTTTTATGTACCTAGAAATGTTTACAGAATATAGCTGTAATTAGCAAGTTTTATTGGGCTAAGCCATGTATGCGAAAACAGGCAGAAACCCAGAACCTCCTTGTTACATAGTTATATGTTGCCTAATGAAGAGAATACATTCTTTGAAGTTGGGAAACTAGTCCAGAACTTAGTTGCACAAAGCGGGGGCGGGAGAGCGTGAGCACCAAGAAAAATCTGAGGTTAGGAGCGGCTTCAATAAAGAGTATTATCATTTGTTTAGTATAGTTTACATAGCAAAAAATAACAGACAAGAAGGCTTTAAGGACTTGAAGGAGGAGAGAAACAAGGAATTGGGTTGAAAAGGACTTGATTTTTAGGTATTCTCTCACTTGTTTCATACATCTCTATCCAGCTAACGGGATCGAGTTCCCATATTAGTTTGGACGAGATCTCATGGAGTTCCTAACTTGGGATCGCAAAAGCGAGTTTCTGAGAGAGAAACATCACCTTATTAAGAGTTTCCTGCGAGTAAGGTCCAGAATGCTTACATCTTCAAATTTCTCTTATGTTCATGGAAAATTGTCTGCACAAACCATTGTTGTTAAAGGAAACAAAATCATGACAAACAAACGATTGTCAAGTCCTATTTACATGCTGAACTAAAGGGGAGCAAGAAGGTACTACTATTTTCGAGAGCAGTATATCTACTCTACTAGGGTGTGATCATGCTGTGGAAGAATCCAACCTTGAACCAACAAGCTTCCGTCGGATGAAAAATTCCTCACCAGAATCTGTGCTCATACGCTTTATCCAAAGGCTTTTTCCAGCACCCGAACCCAAATTTCTTCCCCCACGGGACGCTGCTACATACGCGATGTCAAGTCCCTTCCCTACTGGCAGAAAGACAGATCGCACGAGGCGCGATTCGCCCTCAAGAACGCTACGCCATCCAAAACTAGAAGCAGCTTTCGAACTAGCATTCTTGCATACCAAAACTGCACCCCTGTGGCCTAATTTGGCCACCTTCAGTATGCTTGCAAAGTCGCTTTGCCTGCAGTCCACCACGAGAAAGTCTATACCAACTAAACGTCCCAAAGCCTCCTTAGGCTCGCTTACAACAACTTCTGGCGACATACCCGTGGTCTTCTCCATGCCCTCAACATATTCTGACCTTGACTCGTTGTCTGGAACAATGCACACATGCCTCCCGCCGGTGTAACGACTGGCCACATCAAGCCCAATACTCGTCGCTATAACCCCGCCTCGTGACCATGTTTCTACTATCAGTTTGGCATTCCACCCTGCAGCCATGGCCGAAACAAACTCCGCCACACTAGACTCCTGAAAATTTTTGCACTGCCATAGAAACAACCAACAATTTTTTTTCTTTCAAAACAACCATTCACAAGGATTGGAAACAAAAAGGTAATCCTATCTACATTCACACTAGTTTGAGCGCCGCGTATATCTACTAATACAAGCAGTTAAGAACCGAAAGAAGAACATGACGCGGTGATAGAGATGCCAATTAATTATAACACTTACGGATTTAACAGTGTCGATATAAGCCTTTAAAGCGGTGTCCGGGGACCAAACAAGCTTCATCTTTCCCTCTTCCTGGTCTTGGATCTTTTTCTTCTTCTGATGTCCTTGTTCTTCAGGCTGTTGCGTGTATCCTCTGGTGCAATTTGCAAGAGCTAAAGTTGGTGGGGAAGATGTGCCAAAGTTGGGTTTTAAAAGGAGGGAGATAATGACCCATGAAACTGGAGGGTCGTGTCATACCGTTGACGTTCTTGCATCCGCGCTTAAGCAAATAGCGGATTTCTGACCAGAATCAATGTACTTGTAGAAGCTGGTTTCCTTAAAGTAACCAACTTGGCTTTGCATTTATGTGTACAGTGTGAAGGTGAGATTTAAGTAATACTTGCAAACGAATTACAAGAATACTACGATATGCTAGGTGGGTGGCCACCCATATGGCTGTTTATATTGAAGGTCATATTGCTCGAGATATTTTTCTTTTTTTGACAGCAGGATAATAGATGTATATAGTGCTCGAGTGATTAGGGGATGGACAACTGCACTTTACTTTTTTGGTATACACACTCTATTTTTGGTCGTTAAAAGTGAAAAAGAGTGTTATTAAAAAATTAAAACAATGTCGCATAATACCCTGTGTTAAAAAGGTGGTGTTTACTTCAAAAAGTGGAGTGCGGCAATCATCCTTTTCATTCAATGAGTATGACTTAATTAAGTTCGAGCGCTGAGTTATTAAAAAATCCTGACCTTTACCTATTAGATCTCAGAACCTCATAGTTTACATATTGTTACAATCGCTATAAGCCACCCGCATATGTCAAAGACTCTGAGTGCAATATTTGGTGTAATATATAGAAAAACTTAGGGAACTTTTGGTAACAATTTTTTTTCCAGTTTTATAAACTGGAGGGAAAAAACCCGTTTGACAGACAGTTTCTGCCTTTTTCTTTTCTTCAGTTTTTTAAACAGGACTGTTTTAAAAACTCTATTTTGGAGTTTTGAGTTTTGAGTATTAATTTTTTTTTTGAGACCACCCCTCCCTCCCCCACCACCACCCCTCCCCCCGTCACCGTCACCCATCACCCGCCACCCCCACCGCCACCCGCCATTGCCACGCCTCCACCGTCACCACTACCAAAGAAAAAACTCAAAATAAAAATTGAGTAATCAAATACTCGTTTGTTTTTGTAAAAAAATAAAAACTAAATTAATTTTGATTTTTTTTTTCTTGAAAACCGAAAATCAAAACTGTAAGTGATTTCAAACACCCTTAGAGTTTGTAGTGCAATTAAGCCTTATTCTAATAATTAGGGATAATAAAAACATCTGCATTCTGCATAGTAGTGTCACGCAAAAGTACTAGAAAAATTTTAAGACGAGACTGTCATCTCCCACATTTAAGGTAAAGGTCTATATATATATATATATATATATATATATATATATATATGAAACGTTTCAGAGCAAGAGCCCAAAAATCTCTGTTCCAAGTCATTGGGTTTGTTCCAAATCACCGGATTTGTCCCACGAATTCCAAAGTTTAGAGGGCAGAACTCGTTCCTACGAGGAACCGCTTGAGATGCTTTTTGTTTCTCTGCGTGGAATGAGGCTTTGCGCACATGTGTCGACGATTCAATGTTTGAATTGGACCTCTTGCGGGGATTCGAAGGTTCTCGCTTGATGCGACAAAGAAATACCATGCACCTCGGATGAGAAGACATGAAGTCTCGGCCAAATCTAGGACTTAAGCAGCAATCCAAGGAACTTCTAGCATGATAACCCCTAGAAACCTCTGATAAAAAAGGACCGGATCATCTATTTGGAGATTCGTGTACTTTTGTTTTTCTGATGGTGACCTCGACGAGTCGAAGATGCACAGGGTGGTGTTGTATGTTGCTTGAGTGCTTGACCAGGACAAATGGCATTAGACAAAGGTACAATTGTATGTATGCACAAGCTCGTTAGCCAACAACTTACATAAGCAAATGCATAAAGAAGATTAGCCGTCAATTTTTTTCTATTGTTATGCTTCACCGAACATGTTAAAAAGAATTTCGAACGTACAAATCAAAATAACATGGAAGAAACAAGTAAACTTGTCAAGTTTTCATTTCTTTACTAAGGTAGATTTTCTCGTCTAAGCACGATAAGCATTATAATTTATTACCGTAACAATGAGTTTGATGTTTTTAGAGGATTCGGATCCAACCTAAGAAGACGTGGCGTCCTAAGTTAGGATCAGCATCCTTTGAATATCTACCATAGCAGTTTTAGTAACAAAAGTTATTATTAACATATTTTTTATTAAAATTTATAAAACAATCTTTTTATCCAAAAATATATTTACCATTATTCAATACACAGGACCTGCCAGCCTGCAATAAAGTGTTATATAGGCTATTCGTTTGGGTATTTCATCAAACACCTCAACGACCTTCTCTGAATTCAATACACTGGAGCCAATACCACCACGCGGCGAACTCGCAGAGCCCTCCATCTACACGTGTCAACAACCCACCTTCACATGCCACCATAACAACACTTTCTTCAACCTCCAGCAACTCCAAACCCGAAAAGAAAATTCCGCACTTTCATCAAGGAGCAATGCGCCCTTTCAAACTCGCCCTCCAGTTCTCCAGTATTTACCACGGAGCCATCCGCCGCTTCTCCTCGCACCGCTCCCACCTCGACAATGTCGAATCCATGGCCTCCCGCCTCCAGACCCGGTCCGTGATCCGCTTCCGGGGCCCCGACACCGTCAAGTTCCTCCAGGGCCTCTTGACCAACGATGTACGGAGATTCGATAAAGCCGAGGGTAAGGCTAACTCGACCGTGCCCACCCCTAACTTGCCCTCTGTAACGGTTCCCCCTATTTATGCGGCGATGTTGACGCCGCAGGGGAGGTTCTTGTACGATTTCTTCCTCTACAGGCCGTCCAAGCCCGACGAGAAGCTTGACGGTTCCGGGTCCGGACCCGGGTCGGACGGCGATGAGCTGGAGCTGCTTGCTGACGTGGACGGCTCAGTATTGGATGAGCTATTGGCGACATTGAAGAAGTAAGAACATATTCGTTCTGCTAATTACTATTATTGCCTAATCTTATTAGTAAATACTAGAATGTAAGTTTTTGTTTTGTTTTATTCCACGTCCAGTCATATTTTCAAGTTGTTTGTGCAAAGGTTCATAATTATCGTCCTCTTTGACATCGTTGAGGTCGTGAATGGGTGACCATTGAGTTAACCCGTTGTTTTTGACTTGGTTTGACTAATCAAACGGTACCTTGATTAACGACTGCTATCTGAGTCCGCATTATAGATATATAACGTAGAGAGACACGAATTCGCGAAAAGTCCAGTAGAGACTCTAAATTAGTGTTCTTTTGTTTCTTTTTTATGCAGACTTTAGGATCGTGATTTAACACGACAAACACTTGTGATGATTCCGTTGAATCAAAGGGTTTCTTAGCGGGTCTTTCTTTATTGATCAACATGTTTCTTCGCAATGTGGACTGTGGAATAATTTGGTTTGAATAATTTACGACTTAAATTCTAACTTTGTAAGAGGGAATTGTTAATCACAATCAGGTAAAATCTCTAGAGGATAAGTTGGAATGGAGAATAATGCAAAGCTATAAAGAGAGTGTCTAGTGATAAATAATAAGAGAATGCTATAGCAAACCCATGCTTAGTGCGAGCTTCTGAGTAAACATTGGCTTGATTATCACAAATTCGACAGATATATTTTGGACGAATCTCAGAGGGTTGCGTGGATGGGATCTCTCTCTCTCTCTCTCTCTCTCTCTCTCTCTCTCTCTCTCTCTCTCTCGTGTGCACCTGCGCGCACACACACGTCAAGGGCCAGATGTGTGCACTACGACGTCCGAGCCAATAATGTCTAGTGAGCTTTGCTTAAAACCAAACTTCCACAATGGGTGGATTGTATGTTTACTTTTGTTGGCATGTTCCATTACGTTGGGATTGCACTTGAATCGGTAGATATGGAGTTTATGACATGCTTAAGCAGGAGGTTCGTGCTAGTCAACCAGCCTCTTGGTGTTTCCTTGACGTAGTATATCCACCTAAGCAGGATGCCTCTAATATTAGCATGTCGGGGAAAAGTTTGCGGACCAGTCTAACAGGTCAATTTTTTGGCCTTTTCTTCAAAAGAGGGTTTGCTCTTGGCGGACGTGCTTTCCAGTGGGGCCATAATACTCTCGTTGGGCATGCTACAGGCAGATTGCGAGAAGAACATTTCACCTTCGACATGCCAATACAGAGGTCATGAGGGTGTCTTTTTACCGCCATATATGCAGAGAAGATTATCTGCTGAGTATCGTCCTAATTTTGCACATTGCTTACACAGATGAATTGATATGGCTGTTATTTCTTTGGTCATATATACCACCGTCGCTGCTACCTATTTGACTAGTCAAATGCTTACCCCTTAGTTTGAGTCGGTGTCAGCGTAATTGATTTATACTTCCTTTGTCTGGACATTGTACCAAGAGACCTTAGATTGTCCTGCTGTTATCTGAAACGCGGACGGTTTAAGGGAGGGGGAGGTTAGACTGCCACTGTGTAGTTCTCGGTGCAGCAGGTGGCCTCTGTGTTGTCCAACACCCCCCCCACCCCCCCCCCCCCCCCCCACAACACACACAAAAAAAAAAACCTACCTCTCCCTCTGGAAAAGGGGGAAAGGACGGGAGGACGACAAATTAACTTCTCGCTAAAGACCACCCCGTATTTGTATTACTAAGGAAAGGACATGATATGCTTCATCGTGCCTTTCTTGACATGCTTTGAATGACCAAAGCCTAGAGAGAACATTTGTGGGAGAACATTGCTACTGCTTTTACTTCTAGATACTAATAATGATAGCTTTTATATCCTGTCCAAAAGAGAAAGACACAAAAGGTTGCTGTCTCATCATTGTTGATCTTGGTATTGCAGATACCGGTTGAGGTCTAAGGTCGATATTGAAAGTGCGGCAGGAGAATTCTCTTGTTGGCAACGGTTTGGTAGGAACCTTAGTGAAAAGTCCTCATCTGAAGAGGAACCAGAGGCAGCTTCTGTTGGCTGGGGTGGTGGTGTTGATCGTTCTGGCATATCTGCTTCACAAGGAAGTGGTCTTGGTTGGCAGTGGTATAACGATCCTAGATTGGATTGTCTAGGATTCAGAGGAATTTTTCCGTCAACTGCAATACGTGAGTTTTAGTACCTTTGGTCAGTTTTGAAATATTCTTTGGTATAACTGGTACGTAGTGTACTAAGCTTACAGCACAGTATAAATCAAGAATCTTCAGAGAAGAGGTTTCATTTCTATTACAGCACCATTGGTTGAGGCTGACAAGGAGACAGATGAACGAAATTATCTTCTATGGAGGTTGGAGAAGGGAGTTGCTGAAGGTTCAAACGAAATACCAAAAGGTGCAATCTCATCTGCTTGACAACATGTGCATTATGTATTTCACTATGCATATTCATTCTAGACTCTTTAGAGCTTGAATATCAACTTAAAATGTTGGGGTGATACTGAATCGTCACCCAATTTTTACAAAATCCCACCCCTATTACCGCTTGTACACCATTGCACCCTGTATGACAAAAGGGTGTGCATTTAGCAAAAGATGGTGCAGATGTAGCCCCACTATGTAGTTTCCTATCTTGTGTGGGCTGAGAAGGGATCTGTCTGCTTTGCCTGAGCTACCTGTGGAGTTTCTGTATGTATTCCTTTAGTTGGAATCTGTTGCCACGGGGAACTTATATTTTATCGTCTTCTTGGAAAGAACAGTTCCATGAACACACCTACATTTATTAAATTTGAACTGTGTGCCTTAACTATAAGAAGTGGCTATATTTGCCTCCTAGAATGCAAGTCTAGCCTCTCATTTGCGATTAGAAGGTTAAGAATTGTCAATAAAACGTGCTTTAGTGACGGGTGGAAAAAGCAACTACTTATAATTGACTTAAAATGTATCAGAGAATTAAGTATGATGTTGTTAACCACCTTTTGGCAGGCGAGGCAATTCCACTGGAGTACAATCTTGCTGGCCTGAATGCCATAAGCTTTGATAAGGGGTGCTATGTGGGCCAAGAACTAATTGCTCGTGCGCATCACCGGGGGGTTATTCGGAAGCGTTTGCTTGCACTGAAGTTTATCAATGACAGTGGAGAAGGTAACAAGCCTTCCTCTTTGGTCCCCCCTATACGTATCTCTGTAGCTTAAGTCTTCCAATTTTTTTGTGCATTCAGAGTTGGAGCAAAAGGTTGCTCCTAGATCAGAAGTAATAGTAGCTGCATCCGGCAAGAAGGCTGGGACCGTCAACACGGCACTTGGATGTCGTGGGCTGGGCCTTCTGCGTTTGGAGGAAGCCTTTAAAGGACCAGGCTCCTTGACAATCCAGGGACAGGAAGACGTTAAGGTTGAAGCCATTAGACCAGAGTGGTGGCCTGCCGAGTGGTTTCTAGAATATCAACAGCACAGTGCAGTGGCTTAGAGTGAGGGTTCACACGATAATAGCTTCATCATTGACTCGGCTGCTGCCAGTCTCGCCTGCAAGTGGTCAAATTAGTTTACTCCCATGGAACAATAAAACTGAGGTCTATCTAGAAACTATATTGATCTTGATGTACGCTTTAACCCTTAAGAACTGCAGGTGGTTTAGAACCAGAGTTCTCTCCCATGTAAAGCAGGATACCCGATTTTTGTAGCATCCAACGAATAATCACAAGGAGTTATACTCCATTTGGATAAAAGCTGGTAGTGAACGAGTGTAAATTATATCAGTGGTTTTGCTGTTGAATGTGATTTGCACCTACTTGTATATGTTCCCATGATTTAGTCCAGGAATTCAGCATTTAACTTACTACTTGTACAGACATTAAGGTGAGGAAGAAGTGTTGGAGCACCCACAGTTTCCTTCGTGTCCATCCATCGATGAGGTTTTTATTTTTTATTCAAAGGGGTACGTCATAGACACAAGATCTGTCCCTTAAATTGCGAGATCTCATCCTAGATCTTAGGTTTACATGCAGAACAACCAATTAGGTTGCTAGATCTCATCCCAAATTACAAATATTTCAACGTGACACTCACTTGGGATCACGAGAAATCAACTCTAGAATCCACGCCCCGTCAAATGGTTACAAACTCGAGCTTGTTTGACCGCATCAAACCTTCATGAGTTTGAAGGGAGGGTACTGAAGTCAAGACCATGGTCAGCCTACTTGTCACTGCATTACCAACCTATTTGTCCATAACTGCGAGTCAAGTCATATTCTTGCATTCAAACATGTATCCATGCCTATCTAAGGCACACCGCCACACACAATTCAACAACTATATCGACAGCAGTGTCCTAGCATAAGTTTCATGACTTCCTCTCTGTTAGTGTACACGAATTTCTGGTAGTTCAGGTCGCTGTCTAGTTTCAGGCAATACCTACTCAGCTAGGAGAACCCGCGCTAGTCATGGAATTGCCCACTCACAGAAAGGAAGCTTGTCGTTGCCCTTCGCATGACAGGAGTCTCTCCGCCTGAATTTTCATATCACAGAGAGGTCAATAGCCTCCAACACTTTCATGGGATCAGCTTCCTAGGAGCAGGTGCCTATGTACTGGATATGCAGTGGCCCTTACCTAAATACTCCTATAATATGCACCCAAACAAGATGTTTCGTACAAATTTGTTGATGCGAAAGTCTGTAAACGGAAACCAACTATACAATGATAAGATCTTGCAATAAAGGTACCCGTTCAAAATCTTAATGACATCTGCAGCTAATTTGACCCTGGGCAGCATAGGTTTCATGCTGCCAGAGCTAAATTAGCTGCAGATGTTATTAAGAAGCTGAGTTAATGGTTGTAATGACTCAATGGCTGCAGGGCCAAGAAGCGACTCAAGGGTTGTCGCGAAAACTCTTTAGTGACCAAAATCATACAAAGTTCAAACGAAAATTTGCACTATAAAATTTCTTAGAAAGATGTAACATTGATAGGGGTCTAAAATATAACATGCTATCATCATGATTGCTTGTTTAGAGACTTGGCTGGAGAACGGGTGACCAGAAGTGAGCCAGCTTTAAGCACAAAACGTCACGGAAAAAGGAAGAGCAATTTCAGAAAGAGAGATAACTCCTATTCCACCCATTCAAACCATGGGTGCCTATTCACACCAAAAGAAAGTTATTCGACACTAGTTTTGCTATATAGATCTCTCCAAAACAATGTAAGAAGAGAGGGATGGGAACGAATCTTAGTCTCTTTCGAATCGTGGCTAAGCCAAATATTCCAGCTGCCGTGCACTAGAAGCTGAAAGCCACATTGTTGTCAAAACCACCATATGCCCCCATTTGCAACCAACTTCCTTAGCGGTTAGACTAGCAATGGCATGAGGAAGAGATCTAGAGGTCAGCTTGCATTTCGGCATCAAAGAAGAGTGTAAGGTGGAACAAGGCTCGAATTCACTTCCTTCAATCCCCAAAAGCCTTCAACTTTACAGTGGGTGATTTTGAATTCCTCAGTTTCTTACTTGCCAGACTTCACTTGGTACGAGTGAAGCATCACTCCAAGACTTCGTTCCTCCGATCAACACAAACAAAACATTCTTTTGTGCACCACATAATGCTCTTGGCAACAGCGCATAGAATTTATCTTGTGATGTCCCACTTCCTGGTCCTCTTTCCTTGCTCATCTTCATCACCATTTTTCAAGATAGGGAGCATATGTCCATCAAGAAGCACCAGTGGATTCGCTCAGCTCCTGAAGCACTGTCTCCATGGTTGGTCTGTAGTCTGGAAGCTCATTTGTGCAGACCAGCGCGATTTTTGTCAGCATACTCGCCTCGCATTCAGAGAACTGTCCCTTGAGATTGGCATCAATAAAATCTTCGAGCCTGCAAGATTCAGCTGCCACTCGCATTGAGTTGGTGTGTAGTCTTTTACCAGAGAGAATTTGAAGAACGATAACCCCAAATGCATACACATCACTCTTCTCTGTAAAATGCCCAGTAGTTATGTACTCGGGAGCCAAACATCCCATAGCGGCACTGACCTTGAGGGCCGAGAAAACAATGTCATCAGCAAGGAGCTTGAATAGACCAGAATCCATAAGCAATGGGCTAAATCTCTGGTCAATGAGGACTTTCTCAACAGATATGTTTCGATGAACTATGCCAGGCTTGTTTGTTTCGCTGCTGTGTAGATACCTAACACCTGATTGGAAGAACAGTGGTATATTGGAGTAAATGATAGCAGAAGGTTTCTTTATTCGTGGCATTTTCAGTTTACATCAATAAATAAAACTCATTACTCAGTGTCAGAAGCAAAAGTAAAAAACAAAGTGAGGAGAAGTAAAGATGCCACTAGGACATACAAGTAAAAGATCAATTGTAGAGAGGGACGAAAAATCAAGAAATGCACTAACTGTTCAAAGAAAGTATGAATGGATGAGAGACATGTAATAACGGCAAATGTGAATCGCCCGCTCTATCACATCGATAATATTTGATTTTTGAATGTGTTTCATTGTCCATGACTACGAATATCTAAGAGCGAGCTGTTCCTTTAGCTGATGGAATAAGAAAATATTCCACAAAAGCGGTGTCTACTTCCAGACAAAGAAAAATGTAAACAGAAATAAGGAAGAGAAAAAAAGGGGAAAGATGAGGGACTATAAGAGGTTCAGCTGAGGGTAAAAGGTTTGAGTACCATGCTAAGCATATAAATCAGACAGATGTCACACTGCAGATAAATGCCACAGCATGACAGCCATTAACTGCTGTATGACCTTTTGTCTGAGAACTTTCACAAACATGAAACATCGAGTTCATCCTGCAGAGTTTAACTATTTGGCAAGATTAGTCCATGATGGCAATCGTTTTCTAGTAGTAGTCATTGACCATGAAATTACTTTAGCTACCCTGAATTCAATTCCGTAGCTAGTTTGACGCCCTCGGATTCTGTGGCTAGTGACTTGAATCTTCCTCTGTGGACCTAGACATTTATAAATGAGCAATAAATGCAACCATCCTATGTCTCTTCTTCGATGAACTCCATTTATTCTTATGCCAAAACTAGGTACAAGTCTTTTCTAGTTGAAAGGCTAAAGATATTAAATTACCAAAATTTCGAAGTTAGTTATGCCTGCAGGACGTTGCGATCTCTGCTTCTTCAAAAGAAACTTTATGCCTCACGGTTCTACTGGTTAGCTTATGTGTTTTTCACTTTTACGAGCTATTTTAGTACCCGTAAAAGGGAAGATACTTAATAGCATCAGTTCATCGTAGCACAAGTCTACATAGACAAGTACCTACAATCTGTCAACCAGAGTGTTGGCATGCCTTTGGAGGCTTGTGATTGAACAAAATAACATCCGCGCTAAAAACATAAAGTAGAAAATTGTAAGGTGAAACCAACCTTTTGCAATCCCATTGATGATTGAAAACCTCGAAGGCCAGTTAAGAACATGGCTGCTTCCATCTACCACATCAAGATAGTTAGACAGGTTTCCTTTAGACGCAAAATCATAGATGAAAAAGCATTCACCCCTGCCCTTGGAACAACAAAAACCTCTAAGCTTAACAAGGTTTTCATGTTGCAGAGATGTTAATAAACTCAACCCTTTAACAAAATCAGCTTCCTCAGGCTTGCAGCTGGTCATACTAATCCTCTTGATAGCTACAGTGGACCCATTTTTTAATGTACCTTTGTAGACAGCAGAGAACTTGCTCCTCCCCAACAAATTAACCTCTGAAAAGTGCTGAGATGCAGACTCAACCTCTTCCAAATTGAACCTGAAGCTATGCAAAAGGCCATGGGAAACCCCATTGCCGTCTTGACCATTCATTGAATTCCATTCATGACCGTACTCGAGGCTTACAAGAGGAGAGGCACTTCTGCTGTAGAATTCCTTGACATGGATACTGCTAAGCTGGTCGTCAGAAGTATCCGAAGTGCTCCCAATTTTCTGTTTCTGCCTGCGAAATCGAACAATGCCAAAAAACACTAATATCAACAAAGTGATGGTACCCGTAGTTACCCCACCAACAATGCCTATTGGTGGAATTGATGAGTTTCTGCAATGGGTTTGATTGCGAGGTGCTGCAGAATTAGCAGATCTGGGAACTAACGTTGGAGCACCATTATTTATCATAGGAGCAAAGGGTACGCCAACTTGGCTGATGCTTAGATCGTCCCATGCAGTACAACCTCTCAACGCAGAAAACGCAACACCACATAAGCCAGGATTGTTTTCATAGTGAAACCCTCCATTGAATTTCTTCAAAGCTTCAATTCCATTCGTCACAAGAAAATAAGTATAAGAAACCTTAAATTTATGCTCAAAGCAAAACCCAAACAAGAAAGAAAAAGAAAAAAAAAATTCCAAGACAAATGAGGCTCGAGGGGCCGAGATAGAATGACGCCAGAAATCAACTCACCAGGAGGGACAACTCCAGAGAGGGTATTGTTTCTGACATCCAGAACCTCCAATTGCGGAACCTGGGCTAGTTTTGCAGGGATTGGACCAGATAGCCGATTAAAGCTCAAGTCAAGCCTTTTTAGCGTCACTAAGTTCCCTAAGCTAAAGGGAATTTGACCAGCTAATTTGTTATGCTGCAATGCCAGAGTACTTAGCTTCTTCAAGAACCCCATCTCCGTAGGTATGTTCCCAGTCAACTGATTACAACATAGCTCCAGAACTGAAAAAAACAACATTTGCCTGTTTTCTTATTACAAAATGAGAAGGCAGAACCTGAGAACTTATCAAGATCAAATATTTGTTCTTTCAGCTAATTTAAAAAGCAAAACCCACAAAATTAGCCTAACTAAATAAAGCATGCCTTTATATAGTATTCAGCTATCTAGCTAACAACATTCCATCTCTAAGTATAATCTACCAATCGATTAGAACAAACGAGGGAAGCCTTCAAATCCCATCAAACGTCCACGGTTAACCATTTTGCTGATGCTTAAACAAAGCATGCCCTGGTATAAACTATAACCAGACCTAATTGGGTGCCTTTACTGGAAGCAAATAAGAACTTTAAGCCACACAGGGATGAAAAAAAAAATGTACCTTGAAGACTGGCCATGCCGCCAATCTCACGAGGTATCTCCCCAGAAAGATTATTCACATTGAGATACAAATCAGACAACTCAGTGAGATTCGAAATCTCTTTGGGTATCTCTCCTGTCAAAGAATTATAATGCAAGTAAAGACCCGACAAGCACTTCAGTCCGGCCACCGCCGGCGATATTCTGCCGGTAAGTCCTTTGCCTTGCAGTGAGATGTTGCCCACCTTATTGCGCACGTTGCAGGCCACGCCCTCGAATGAGCCACTGCAAGGGTCGCCGTCGCTGGTCCATGATGCGAGGTACTTGTTTTCAGGGTCCAGAGAGGACTTTATTTCCATTAGAGCTCTCAGCTCAGCATTTCCACAAATGGTTGGCGTGCCGGAAATCAGTGTGAGAAAAAAAATGAGAAAAATGGCATGATTGGGAGTACCCATTTCTGGGGTTTGAGCAGAACTAACAAAGAAACTACTATGTCTTGCAGGAGGAAGAGCGTACAATTATAGTTTTTTTTGCAAGAGACTACTAAGAAGAGCTCTGTGTGTGTGTGTGTGTGTGTTTCGGATTTTGATTGTGCTGTATTACGATCCTGTGAGAACATGAAAATGAGGGACAGAAGTACGTATTTGTCAAAACAAAAGGTGTGAACAGTAAGACTTCTGGGCACATATCATCTTTGGCTTTTTTATGTTTATTATATTTTTTTCTACACGAAGGCAGTTATATGGGTGAGGTTCAAGTGACATCAGACAGACCAAAACAACGACCGTTCCCTTCGTTCCAATTTCATATAATCTTAGGCCCCGTTTGACACTCTTTTTATCCCTCTTTTTTTTTTTTCAGTTTTAAAAACTGAAAAAAAAGGAACGTTTGGTAACCATTTTTTTTTCAATTTAAAAAACCAGTTTTTAAACTGCAGAGTAAAAAAAAAACTCCAAAAACTGGTTTTTTTTTTTCACTTTTGGTTTTTTTTTTTCGACCACCACCACCACCCTCCCACCGCCGGAGACTGCCGACAACCACCTCCGGCCGCCGGCGACCACCGGCAGCCACCTCCGGCCGCCGGTAGCCACCGCCGGAGACTATCGGCAGCCATCTCCGGCCGCCGGCGACCACCGCCGGAGACTGCCGGCAGCCACCTCCGGCCGCCGGCGACCACCGCCGGAGACTGCCGGCAGCTACCTTCGGCCGCCGGCCACCACCGCCGGTGACTGCCGGCAGCCACCTCCGGCCGTCGGCCACCACCACCACCACCGTCGACCACCGCTACGCCCCACCACCGCCACCGCAAACCACCAAAAAAAAAAACCTAAAAAAAAAAGGGGTTATCAAACACCCACTTGTTTTTATAAAAAAAAAAAATTAAGCCGCTCTTTAAAAAACTGCTCTTTAAAAACTGAAAACCAAAAATTTTTTTTTGTCAAACGAAGCCTTAATCTACCCTTTATGCCTTCCTTAAGAAGTTTATAGTCTCTAAGGTTCTCGATGAGTATTTGAAAAGAACAGTAACACATGACATTTTCGTTTAATAACCGAGCACAATTAAGATCGTGGCTTCGGGCAAAGCTAATGCGAGCGCTAGAGAGCACGCAGAGTAGTTTAGTGGCTGGGCAATTACTGCCGGAAGTTGATGTATCAGGCTTTGCAAATCGCAATCACTGATTAATGAGTTCCACATGCCTTGGGGCTACATTACATGTGAATGCGTCGTTATATGTCCTCCTGCTTAGATCTAATTTTTGGCACTTGTATTGTTATGGATGTCTTTTTAGTGAACCGCACACATATGCTGCTCAGAAATCTATAGCAGCACCTTGCTTTCCTGACATTCTTTCTTAAATATATCGAATTTTTTGCTGCCAAAAGAAGTCAAATTTATATCTGCTGGATGCCTAACACTTCCAACCACCAGGGTTGACCATCCCGGTGGCGTGGTTTTCAAACATATTGGTTCCTCTAGGATCTTTTGTATTTAAAATAAGATACTGTAGATTTTTTTATTTATTTTGGGTTCAATTTTTGGTGTACCATCTGAATCATAGCATTGTTAGAATGCAAGATACACTTACTACTAGTACAGTGACAAATTTATATGTTAATCTGATGATTGTTTGTTTCCAGTTGCAAACATTCAATCGAATTTAGGCAAAATTACACTTGATTTTCGGTGCAAGTTCTTTTTCTGCCTTTTTGGAAGTACTTCTCTAGAACTGAAAATAGAAATACTGAATTACGTTTAAAATTAAAGATTGCACACGCGGACGGAATTAAAGAAAACAAAGTTTATTGAGTCGGGACTAATGCCGAGTGTTCAAAGTAGCACCAATCAATTGCAAAGATAAATACAAAGGAGAAATAATCTAGGTGTAAAAATGTTATTCGATGTGTTGAGTTGTGCCATTCTCTTCTTTATTTCTCCCTTTTATGCCGCTCTTTGGCATAAGTAATTGACTTCAACTGCTGAAACAGTCGACTAGGTGCAACTGCTCAGAACTGTCGATCGATTCACTTTCAATTGAGAGTTGTGGTAACCGTTTTTCACGTCCCTTGCTATAGTGCTCCACGTCCGTCAATCACCAACTGCCATTAGCTGTCACTTGTCCGTGATAGCGACTTCATTAACTGTCGTTAAAGTCATGACTTTGCTCTTTAATTAATCAATCAGATCAACGTAAAATTCTATGGCACATGAGTGTTCGTTCTCTCTCAAATGGCCAAGTTTATACCTCGCTTTTAGATGTTCCACTACTCATTTTCTATCTTGAGTTTCATTTTTTCTCTTTCCAGTCTTATTACAGTAATTCTAAGTACGACAAGGTCACCTCGTTTATGTACTATCAAAATATCAAAAAGTGACATCTCCTCCCTCTTTTTGTGAGACCACGGATCATTATCGATTGGTGGGTTTAGAAGAGGGCTAAAAGGAAAGACGCAATCTGACTTTTTGAAGCGATTTTTGGAGCTTGTATATCAAAAGTATGACCTTCAAAAATGAACCACAAGAAAGTAGATCACCAACTTTAATTGGTGTATTAGTTTTAATTAATGGTTCAAGGGCCGGGTACCAACCGCCCATCATGATCATGCTACACCCTCTAAGTTTAGATTTAGAAGAGTTAAAAGCAATTTAAAGCTACAAGTGAATCGCTAGATTAGCCGAGCAAGCGGATATTTTGGGGATTACGGATTATTATTGATCATGCTCGGTAATGAATAAGAACCGTTAGATTAGAAGCGATTAATGTGATAAAAAAAATTTTATATAGTAAAACTTATGTAAAAAAAGTATAATTAGCGTCTCTAAATGATTGAAACTATTAATCTTAAATTTAAAAGGTCTTAAAGTCTTTAGTTTAAATCTCCGTATCAACAAATTACTGTTCTTGCTAATAAAAAAAATAAATAAAAAGATGACGAAGAGATGACGTCACGGCATAATAAGCAAGAAAAGACAGGACAATGCCATTTGATTGAAACATGATGGTGCCTTCCAAAATATTCCCACCATTCACGACATGATTGGAGAGAGACACCCTCCATCTCTAACAATGTTTTACCAAAATCAACGTTGGGCAGAGGAATCAAACTTCAGCCCTTGACATATGACTCCTAAATTCGATCAAGGAGTCTTCGTTCTTATCCTATCTATTCGGTCATCGATCGTCAATTGTCTCTATAGTGTATACACAAGGAGACGAGATGTCATCATAGGGACTCCCTGTAATTTATGAGGTGTAGGTGCAATATTGAACCTTTTGATTTTGAACACATTCCTTAGGGAGTGAATCAAAGAAAAAAAAATTAACGGGTTAGAAAAATGAACGGATACTATGCTCACCAGAAATAGAAGCATCTAACTCAAATCGACTTTGAAAGTCTAGTGAACGGACTTTCTCTTCTAAGCATTCGTCACCATTTTGCAACTCTATAGAAGTCTTGGTGGGAGAATGATTGAGATCTTATAATGCTGTGACTGTTTTGATTTTGAAATCTACTTCATGATTTTAACTGGATTCAACATCCCACTCCAAAGTTTCCTTTTCACCTTTTGTCCCACCATATGACAAGGTAGCGAAATGAAAGGGAAAGTGCAGGATAATGTGCAAGTGAAAACCCCTTCTTTCATCATTTGTTTTCTGTGAATGGGCCATGAGATTGCAGCAGCACGAGTAATGACACCAAAAATTATTTGGCAAATGTCGGTAGCATATCAGCAAAATCTGACCGACATGACCAATCCGGTGAAAAGTTCAAGATTTTTTTTTCGTGGGACTCGCCAGCCTAATCAACCTCAATTAAACGCAATAAACTCAAAAAAAAAAAAATTTACTCGGATCATACACTATGGAAACTGCCGTCGGGAGCCAACTGACGGCTCCCCACCTTGAGTCTCCCGTCATACAATCCGGTCACCATGTTGAAAGCAACTCAATACCACTTCGCCCCTGTGATCATAACCCAAAACATCAACGGCGCCGCCATCAACAGCGCCTACACGGGTAGGCCCATGCCCGCGCAACACAGATTCATCCAACGGAGTCACATTCACCACAATCGGTGGTTATCCGCCACAAAACCACCGCCGTCTACACGAAGCTACTGGAGCAGCGACACAAGAAAAAAAAATCAGCGCTGACCACCGCGACCTTCCCCAACATCCCGCCAATCTTTTTCACGAGCAAACATCAAGAACTCAAAAAATAATGTCAACACGGAGGCTCCTTCCGTCATGAAAAGCCCCGCCAAAACAAATCAATGCCGCCAGTCGCACAACCATCACCGCCGTGAAGCTACTGTCGCAACTGCAATGGCCAAGCAACAGAATAAGGCGCCACCATAGACCGCCGCCGGAAGAACGGCTTGTCCGGATCTGCGCCGTCCAGAACCGAAAAGAGATCGATGCCATAAAAAATGGCAGCGAAAGACCAAACACCATGCTTTCGGGGCACAAATCGAGACTGGCCACACTGTCATTGCCGCCTTC
The DNA here is from genome assembly GCA_033070095.1 of Escallonia herrerae. Taxonomy (NCBI): domain Eukaryota; kingdom Viridiplantae; phylum Streptophyta; class Magnoliopsida; order Escalloniales; family Escalloniaceae; genus Escallonia; species Escallonia herrerae. The sequence continues at coordinate 572,459 of JAVXUP010000095.1, read as the reverse complement.
GGTCAAGAATCCTAAAAATTGTGGCACCTCGCCGACCGTGAAGTCAACAGTGCTCATGAAAGAGACGGCACTGCTCAGTCAACATCGGCGCCGATCAAGACTTCGACGCTGGGGAAGCAGCACCGCCCCACCGTCATCGTCTCCCTACCTTGGCGCCGCCTCACTGCAGCGCCTTCGGCCACCTCGTCGTCCAGTTCAGATTCAACCGCCGGCCTTGTCGCGGTCTAATCCAAATACCGGCCGCCTTCAAGGACCCTTTCGTCCTTGCACCAGCAACGAAGCAGCCGCCGACTGCGGCACCCTTCACTGGCACAACATCCAACGCTAGTGGCTACTCTTCTGACAATGAAAGAAAAGGGCAAACAACAGAGAAAAAGTCAAATTCTCTCTTTTTTACATTACCCCCATAGAAAGCCATATTGTATTTTTGACCCACAGGGTCTGGTCTTACTTATCTGACATATGCCATAATGTTTAAAAGCATTAAGTTTTTCACCTACAAAAAAATGAATATTTATACTTAAGACCCAAAGGGTCTTATTTATTCCACTTAGGCTGCATGCTTTTTAAAGCATTAAGCTTTTAGCCCATAAATTCTTTAAAGGCCACGGGGTCTTACTTATTTGGCATACACCATAAATTCTTTAGAGCCTTAAGCTTTTTAGAGTACATTTTTAGATTCAAGACCCATAGGGTCTCATTTAAATCCGTGTATGCTACGTATGCACGCATTTTATATTTTATCGCTAAAAAGAATTAAGTGACTATAATTTTAGGCTCTAGCAAGCCTCCCAAAGGCTGCTTCCTTTGTGCACTTCTATGTTACCTAGTCCTATTTGTTTGGGTGTATCATTACCTAGTTACGCCAATTAGCGCAAGCACATGACAAGTCACGGCATCCGACTGCTATGATAGGATCAAGATCCTCTGCTGTACAGCATTTAGCGACAAAAGATTGTCATTCAAAATGTTTTGTCGCTGTTACTAAAATTTAGAGTGACAATTTTTTGTCGCTAAAAACATTTAACGACATTTTGTGAGTACAGCACCTCTGTTGTACAGCAGAGGATCTTGATCCGCTATGACATATTAAGCTCACTTGCGATACCACACCCTTGTTGGCTAACCGATGAAACCCTAATGGGGCCACAGTGTCTGAACACCACTCTTAGTATTGTGTTAAAAACATAGTTGTATTTTTATATACTTTATTGCTTCAGAGGCTATTTTTTTAGTCATGTACTTTTATTTCTTGTAAGGGTAAAAAAATGTGCCTGCGAGCATCGACAGTGGCGTATAAACCACTTCATAAGCAAGTAACAAATTCACAGCACCCTGCGACTTAAAGTCATGTCTAGGATTTCTACTGCAGCATCCTGCCGACTCGACATTACCTATTGTCTCGTGATATTCGGTCACACAATGACCTTGATCAGTGAATTAGAGCATTTCGCCAATAGCGTCGCTAATATGTTTGGTACAACTGCAAGCTCAAGCACATGCAGTCAGCAAATCATACTTAATTGCCTCTCAATATATTGGTCTTCTTGCCATTTGCCCTATGTATAGAATGAAAAGCCATCTTTAAGTTCGTGCCTTCTCAGGCATAAGAGCTTTATATATTATGGCATCAGCAATATTACGGGTTTAATGCCCTGTGCCATCTCAGACCAGTGGGTTTCGTAACAGCAGTCGTATTGCGAGCTCAATGTCCCGTGCCTTTTTAAGCGGTGTCACGACAATTACGTGTTTTCTTCAACTGCAGCCCTCAAGGGCCTTTACAAGGAACTTATGCCCTCGAGGGTATCTTCATGAGCTCCGTGCTCCATCCGCCCCCGAGGGTAGGGCTGTATACCAACCGAGTTCGAGCCGAACATGGGTGTGTTCGAACTCGGTTCGTATAATTTCAGGGGTGTTTGAGCTCGGCTCGTGTTTGTTTAGGAGCCAGACATGGGTGTTCGAACTTGGCTCGAGTTCGTCAACGCACAACTCAGGCTCGACTCGCTCGTTCGTCTAAAGAGACAAACTGAATCAACAATAAAAAAAATGGCCGGAGAGACGACCGGAGAAGAAGATGAAGACGGATTTCTGGATCTTCTCACATATCGGAGACTTGGAGTCGTAAAATATCCCAGATCTGATCGGGGGATGCCAGATCTGATCGAAGGATGCCAGATCTGATCGAGGGATGCCGATCGGTGTGGAGGAGCAGTTGCGTTTATGGGCCTGTGGCCTGACTTGGCGGAGGTCTAGCCGGCGATATGGGCGACGATTTGGCTGGCAGTGTGCTTGTGTGATGAGAGAGAGAGAAAGAGAGCAGAGGGTGTTTGAAGACTGTTCGAGTGTTCGAGAGAAGACCGCGGCGTAGGCGGTGGTCTGGCCGGCGGTGTGGGCGGTGGTCTAGCCGACGGTGTGGCTGTATGATGACTACGAATATTGGCCGGCAGTGTGCTTGTGTGATGAGTGAGAGAGAAATAGAGAGAGAGAGAGAAAAAGAGCAGAGGGTGTGGGTGTTTGTGTGTCTAGGAAGAAAATGAACTTCATGAGAGAGAGAGAAAGGAAGCATGGGTGATCCACATGCTTCCACGTCCCAACATATTTTTTGTAAGTTTATAATATATATTATATTTTTTTAATGAGTAAATGAACCGATGTTCGTTTATAAGGTTCAGCTCGTATTCGGCTCGTTAAGTAAATGAGCTCTCTTGTTCACGAACGTTAATAAACAAACATCATCATGTTCAAACTCGGCTCGTTTAATAAACGAGTCCTAAAATTGTGTTCGTGTTCGGTTCACCTATTACATGAACGAACATGAATGAGTTTCAAAAAGAACAAATAGCGAGCTGTTCGTGAACAGCGCGGTTCATTTACAGCCCTACCCGAGGGCGTGTACGACGAGAACACTAAAGTTCCGTCAAACCTTGAGGGTATTTTTCGTGAGCTTTAAGCTCCATCTGCCCCCGAAGGCATGTACGAAGAGAACTCTAAGTTCCTTCAAACCTCCGAGGGTATTTACATAAGCTCCGCGCTTCAGCAGCCCTCAAGGACGCTTACCAGAACTCTACATTCCACTAGCCCTCTAGGGCGGTCCCTCGAGAGACAAGCACCCTCAAGGGTGACAGGATAGAGCTCGACTTCTATCCGAAAGGTTTATCTACAGCTCTAACCAGTGAAACGATAAAAAATATGTGGGACTTCATCCCCTACCATACTTTGTCAATTCAAAACTCAGCCAAGCGTGAGTGCGCGGCTTCTTTGCCAGCTCTTAGCTGATGATAAAAGTTCATGACAAAGTAAAACGCAAGCATGATGTGGTCTGCTCGAGCTCAAGAACACACACTTGCACAAATGAACACCATCCAAAAGAGAGGTGACCCCTCGAGGGGAGATTCAAACACTTAGCACATGCAATAACTTGCATGCACAACTTTGTGTCCTCTCCCGAGAGAGGCTACCATGGAGCACAGTCTCTAAAGGATCTCGAGATCCCATGATTCTTCTTTCTAAAGATGATTCCGAATAGCCTACTCAGGCGACATTCTAAGACTTAGCTCTCGAGAGCTAGGGTTCTAGTGCCCTACTTGGGCAAATTCCAAGGCTTAAGCTCCTGCTTAGGTCGGAGCACATGGAAGAGAGAAATATTGTTACCCCTACTAGTGAATGAGAATCACTTAAAAATCTGATGCGTGTCTGAGACACCAGGTATAAACTTTCTCAGCCAATAATTTTAGTTAAGAAAGTAGGGGGCTTATGATATAACTCAAATATAACTCCCAATAATTGGGGAATACTTGGTAATCCCAGTCAAACTGGAAGATCAATAATTATCTTATTAGAGATCGTGACGTGATTTTCGAGGATCCTAACACATCTGGCCCACGGCCTAGTCCTACTAGGAGTCTTCTCCTACAGCTATATAAATGGGTCTACCCCTCCAGGTATGTGACAATACACAATTCATGCTTTTTCAGAGTTACTATTCAGTAACTACGCTCTGACTTAAGCATTAGAGAGTTTTCAGCCAGGAACCCCACCCAGCGGTCACTTCTTTTTTTTATCTTACAGGTCATCGGTCCAGGCTCGGGTTCCGCAATGTACGCGGAGCCCGAGCCTGGACCAATGACCTGTAAGATAAAAAAACGAGTGACCTCCGGGTGGGGTTCCCGACAAAGAACTCTTTGAGGCTTAAGTCATAGCACAACTACAAAATAATAACTCTGAAAAATCATAAATTGTGTAGTTGTTTCATACCTGAAGGGGTAGACCCCTTTATATAACTGCAAGAGAAGACTCTTAATAGGACTGGGCCGTTGGCCAGATATGTTAGGATTGAGTTAGGATCCTCAAGGATCACATCACGATCTCTAATCTAATATTATATATATGAAAGCCGAAACTGAAAGAATGTTGTCTAGTCATCGCTTATTTGGACACTTTTTTAATTCACCACGTGGACTTTCTGTTTTGAAGTTGTAAAATATTCTAAATTTACTTATTATTGTAATAATGATTTGGTCTCTCTCTCTTTCTTTGTCTCTCTCTCACACACAAAAACAAAATTTGATTAGAATTCCTTCTTTTCATTTGAAATTCAACCAAGTATATATATTTTATATTTATCTCTCTTCTCTGTCAACAAGCCTCACTCAAAATTTTATTTATATCATTATAATTCCATTAATTCCTAGATTTCGACAAAATTAGTTCTTTATATATTTTTAATCTTAAATCTTTTTTATTGTATAGGGAAACACAATATTTTTCATCATTTTTTCTCTTAAATTACCATAATCTCCTTCTTTTTATTTGATTACAAGTTTCATATAAAGTTTACACTCTCATTTTTTTTCAATTATTTATTATGTACTGTTACTGTTTTGGTGGTCTTGATATTTTTACAATTCCATTAATTCCTAGATTTTGATAAGAGTAATTCTCTCTCTCTCTCTCTCTCTCTATATATATATATATATATATATATATATATATATATATATATATATATTTCTTTTCGATCTTAATTCTTTTTTTATTATTCAAGGAAATATAATATTCTCCATTAGTTCTTCTTAAACTACCATAATCACATTCTTTTTATTTCATTACAAGTTTTACATATAATTTACGCTCCTATTTTTTTAATAATTTATTATGTACAGTTACTCTTTTCTTGGTAGTCTTAAGTAATACAACTATTGTTAGAATTATTAGTGCAATTGCTATTAGTGAGGAGAAATTATTTTTATTATTTCATACACTGTTTTACATCTTCATTTGTTACTAACAATCATTACTCAAGTTCATTTTTTACGAAAAAAATTGGTAGAAGAACTCCTTTAAAAAGGTAAAATTAAAATTTTAACTATCTTATTATCACTACCAATTTTGTAATTGCTATTAGGCATATAAATACGAAATCTTTCAATAAATATTTTGATAGTTGTTACTCCCGCGTGCAACGCACATGATCAAAACTAGTAAGATAATTATTGATCTCTCAGTTTGACTGGAATTGTCGGATATTCCCCAATTATTAGGAGTTATATTTTAGTTATATCATATCATAATCCCAATAATTCATCGAAAAAGAAAAGAGAAAAGTAAAAGGGTACGTGGAGTAAATGATCTAATACAAAATGGCATAATAAACCTGGATGCCTCCTCCATCGAACTAACAACTTCATCAAGAAATCTTGCACATCTATCACGTCATGTGCTACTAGGTTTACAAGTATGTCTTACCGACATAAAATCTCATTTGTTGAAAGAAAATGCAGCTGTACATATTGGATAGTGTTTCAAACAACAGACTCATCTTTGTATTTATCAAATTGTTACGGGCACTCTTTGATTTACTTTATATTATTTTTACCTTGCAAATATTACACTTAAAAAATAAAAATAAGGGTTCTACTAGCCATTTTGAGAATGTCAATAGAACTACCTTTACTTTAAAGACTCGTTGGTATAGATAAGTGATATCGTCCTGCTAGTAGAAAAGTAGATTAAACTCTTTCCCCGCTTTGGTTCAAGCCTGATATGCATGATAAGAGCGAGAATAGTTGAATCAAATGTGATATACACCCCTTTTATATTTTATAAGGTTTATCGCCGCATACTTGCGGTTCTTGTTAACAACTGAGGCTAACTGGGAACAATTTTTTAGAGGCAGAATATTCCAAAATTTTCACCTTATGCACTCACCTTATGAGACTTGTTCACACTTCTTAGTATGTCAGATTATAAAGGGAAATGTTATTTCCACCTCCATTTTGTCGTTATTAATGTATTTGACAATAAGTGTTGACCTTTTACTCATGGCACTCCTGAGGTTTACCCTAAATTACACACGAACCCCCTATCTTTTGAAAATTACACTAAACTACACTTTTTTTTATTTTTCCGTTCAAAGAGTTAACAGAAGTAACTAAATGACGGTAATACCCCTCATAAGAATGTAATTTTACTCAACCACCATAATCACCAATTCTCTACCACCACAATTTATTTTCACCACCACCACTGAACAACATACTTCATTCTTGTGAATCTTCGCCATCTTCAGCACGTTGCGTCAATGGAAAAATCCAAACATATCATTAACTTGTAAAGGTGTTCATTCTTGTACGAGAAACCAAATTAAAAAAGGGTTGGTGGTGAGACAATTGGGTTTGCCATTGTATAACTCACCGATCTAGATCTAGATCTAGATCTGACTGCCAATGGGGTTCTATGGATGCTATTTTAATCGGAGTGGGCGTGGAGGGGTTTACGGGTCGTAGCTGGCCGGAGCAGCATGGATTGTATAATTTCGGAAGAATCAGCCGACGAATAATAATCTGGCACATGACCTGCCCCTTTGGGGGACCTAGTTGCTTTCTCCAAGAATCCCTCAATTCTATTCTTTGCCCCTTCCTTCTCTTCTCTGGCATCAGTTGACTTAAACGAGTTGGGGAGCGAAGCAACTTCTGGTAGGCGAGTAAGAGCAAGGAACAAATACCGAGTCGTAGGGCGGCCTGAAACTGTCTTCATCAAACGAACTGGCCCGCCCTTGTGAGGTGGAACCACAACATCTCGTTAGGTCTTCACTGAAGGATTGTCCACCTTCTCAAGCGACCTTCAGAGAGAAACTGGCTGGAATGAAAATTAGAAATTGAAAGAAAACACTCTGGGCGTATTACACGTGAAACTGAGGTATATGGAATTGAATATGAGATTGGAATTGCATGGATAGAGATGCGTTTTGAAGAATTGAATTGTCCAAATAGGCTGTTGCGCATTGAAAAAAGAACAAAGCCGAGTCAGTGAGTGAAGTACGGATTGAGGATGAAGGACGGTGGTGGATATCGTGTGTAGGCAGTGGCTTGGCGTCGGCGGCAGGGTCTGGTGGCAATGGCTGGGCTTGTTTTGGGCAAGAAAGAGGAGGAAGACGAAAGATTGAGGGTATTTTTGGTATATCAAAATTAATTCATGTTGCCCTAATTTTTTTTGTGCCCTAACGGAAGTGAGTTTTGTGTAATACAATGATAAACCTCAAGGGAGCAGAGTGTACTTTTCGAAAGATAGGAGAATCCGTGTATAATTTAGGATAAATTTCAAGAGTGCCGTGAGTAATTAACTCATAAATAAAGGCGAACCCTCCACAGGTCACACTCGTGGAGTGTGAGTGGCATGCCTCACTAGTGGCGAAGCCCATTCAAGTTGGTTGACTTGACAGCATATGGAGGCCTTAAAATTGGTCTTTTTGACAGGCTTGCTGTTTAGCTTCAAAGCATTTGGTGGATTGGACATCGGAGGGTGATCTTTGTCTCTTGGCCTAAAGAAAAGGTTCGATAGCGGCCTAATGCCAAAATATTCTTATCGCTAAAAAGTAACGTTGATACTATTTGAAATTAATCGACAATTATTGCGAAAAACTTTTTTGCGAGATTTTTTTTAACATTTGCCATTGTAGAGTTTACAGTAAAGAGGTGTATTAGACCTCGTCACACTCGGAATAGATCACTTGGATCGAAATGATCTAAAAATCAGTTGCACTTCTGGAAAACGAAAACCCAAAAAATGGAGCGCATAAGGCTTAATTGACTTGATGTAACAAAGTGCTACACATAATAGGTGGTAGCACTCCAAGTCAACAAATTCTACTACCAGTTTCATCAAATACCAATGATTATGGGCGAAAGTTGAGATTATGGGTAAGATTCCAATTACAATATCCTATAAGAAAATTTCCCAATGGACTGATACCTAAGTATGAATTTCCTTTCTTTTGCCTCCTTCAGTATGACTAGCAGCAGTAAACAACTTACACAGATGTTCCGGCAGCAGCACCCTCTTCATATTCCTCTTGCTCTTCTCTGCCAAACTCCTGAATGAGTGCACGTTGCCTTTTGGGTTAAATTCGTGGGAATGCCGACATTGCAGTGCACAAGTTGTTGTTTAAGTGAGGAAGAACTCATTTCGCTTTCAAAACCACCTCTTCTGACCAGGTTGACTGTCAGGTCTAACCTTACGGACATCTCCAGTAAGAGTAGGGACCTTGAATGAATGTTCCTCCCAAAATTGCCTGCACGATACCCAAAACGGCATCAACATGAATATAAGGCCCTTCTGTTCAGAAAGAAAGGTCTTCCTGGACCTTGATTAGAACATAAAGATCACCAGGTTGATTCCCTTCGGGACTTGTCGCGTCCTAAAGTTTCAAAATAACCTATTCCTGGGATGATATCCAACTTGACCATCTTCACATGTCGCCACAAGATTGAGTGCAAGGAACCTCCAACCTTAATCTATCGACTTGGTGGGAAACCATGCCTTCACCTTGACAGCACTTACAAGTCTGAGGGTCTTGTTCCTGGGGGAACACACGCTCTCCGCAAGCTTCTGAGGGCAATTCAGTCTGAAATACCACACTTTCGGTGCATCTTCGGATGGCTTCCATGAAGGATAGCCCAAGTGAATGCTTGACATCCGCACCCGGCATTCTTGAAAACGGGTCATTATCACTGCGAGAAAACAGCCAACCAGAACCTGGACCAGTGCCATCGCCATTACAATCGTCTATGTAACCCTCCTCGCCATGCATACTGATCATATCTTGCTCGTTTATCGTCATCTTTCAGGACCTCTTACGCCTTTTGGACTTCGTGAAACTTCTTTTCCGCTTCCGGGTTATCCTTGTCTATATCCGGGTGCAACTTCTCTGCCACATCATAATAAGCTTCTCGATTTCTGATGCCGTCGCATTCTAAGTAGTACTCAGTACATCATCGGTCTTTTCTGCCATGGCAGGAAAGAATCTCGGGGGGTCAAGATTAGATTTATCAAGGCTGATCGAAGTGCATAAATCAGAAGAGGAAAATATAAAGTCTCCGGGAGTAACAAAAGGAAGAAAGTTGGAATAAAATATTTATTTGTACTAGCTAATATGTCCGTGCAAATGCACGGGACGCGATACAATTCAATTTTAATGCTTAAGCGATACAATTCAATTTTAATGCTTATTATATATTTTGATATAGTCTATTCAGTTTAAAATTTCAAAAGACAGAAAGATAGTTAATTTCAAAGACAAAATGAGTAAATTCATTTATATATCTTAGACGTAATAGTAAACATTATTCAAGCATGTACGTTTCTCCAATAAATTAATCCACTCCCTAGTATATAAGTATCGTGGGAAAACAAATAGAACCTTTAAGCTCAAACTTTGGTTATAGACACTTTTATCATCAAAAATTACTACCAAGGAAAAAAGATGTATGACAAAGTTCATCAACATATTGTTTTTTTATTTCTTTTATTGTCATTAATTATTTATACTAGAATCAAGTAAAGAGTATTTACATATTTTATATAATGACAGGCCTAATTACCTCTTTTAGTGACTAAAGGGTATGGGCTTAACGAAAAATGGTGTAGATTTAGTTTCACTTTTTCTCTTTCTTTCTTTTTGTGTAAAATATTGGCAAATCAAAATGTATCCTTTAGTTACACCTTATATATTCTTTTAAGAGAAGTAAAATATTATATGTACTCTTTAGATCAGTTCGTACCATTAAGAAATTGTTCAAATTTCAGAGCAACTTCTTGACTAAAGAGAACTTCTTGATAATTGTACATGAGTACAAAAACATGATCGTGAAAGGACCTCCTCTACTGAAACATTAAGAGTTCCTAGTCCTAATAAATATTTTACAATTAAACGTGCAAGTTTTGGAAGAGTTAAACCTAGAATCGTCATTGATTAATATTTACCTAGTGTCTAATTAGTGTTCTCAGCATTAATTGTCCCATCATCATATACTAACACACCAACACCTTAGTGCAACCAATTTGGTTACCATAACCTCCATTATTCTTACCAATCGTTATTGTTGCTACCATCTTTAGAGTCGCCGCCACTACTACTTCCACCACCACCACTTTTGTTGTATCCTAATTGCATTTCGCAATCAACCATCACTATCTCATTGCACAACAACTTTCATAATCAATAATATAATATCTTTCACATGTGTAACATGAATTGCACCTTTACTGCCGGTGCCACGTCTACCTACATTTTTTGCTAGCATTAAAAGTCGTAATTTCGTAATTGAGTTAAAAATTGTCTTAGATCGCATTTACTTTACATTTTTTTTTATTTTTTAAACTTATTCTGATCGAAACTATTTATCCCAATATATTTTATATATAGACCCAAGCCCGCACACACGAACAAATTCAATTATCTCTTGTAAATTAATTTAAAAAAGAATTGGTTCTATATCAAGTGTAACTTGTTAGACAAAGATTAGTGCATGAGACTACAAACTTACCAAAAAGCTTACAAAAACATAAGATTTATTCAAAAGTTACTTTTAGCAATCTCAATAGAGCAAATGCTACTCTATTTTAAGTCGGTAGGAGTTTCTAAGCCTTATCTAATTTCATTATTTTAGAATGAAATATATGACATACATTGCAATTAAATATATAGCAATAAGTCAATAGTTAATCACACAATGACTTACTAAGTACAATAGATAAATAGTCTCCATTAATTCAAAAAACTTAATTACGTTCGGAACATAGTTTATGTTATATTCTTCAAAATAGCTAGAATATAATTGATATGTTTGGTCAAGGTTTCAATATGCTAACACTTCAAATGACTCGATCATTTGATACAATCACTCAAGCCCCCAGTCTACCTTCTCAATTCTTTTAATCAACGGATTTTATTATTCTCTTTTCTTTAAGCAATCCAGATTAGTGTGTTTTTGTGAATCCAACATCTTTCTTAACCCACTAAATTTAAACCATGACAGCATGCAGTAAAAACAAATTATAAGTAGTAAACATTTTGAATATATAAATTACAAATATTTTAGAAGAATCTTTACAATCACTCTATTACTATTCTTTCGTAACTTTTAGCAATAGTGGTGAAATGTTGGGGTTTTAGAGCAACAAACGGAGACCGGAGAAGCAAAATATAAGAGGCTCTAAAACATTCACTTTTACCAATACACACACACACACACACACACAGAGCAAGCATATAATTTTAACAAATAGATTTTATTACCCTATCTCTTTCTAATAACTGGTTATGTCTTTTGTCAACCCAACAATATATATTTAAATCTGATAATAGGTGGCTGAAGGTTAGACTCAATATTTTTTTATTGCCATCTACTTTATTTTTGAATCGAGAGAATTGACAATTGCACCTTACCTTTTACCACCTAAATGTTTATAAGGAATTTGATATTATATTCTCTTCAGGTTGCCTTAACAACAATAAAACCCATGAAAAGCATATTACATGCCTTTGACGATATCTAAAATCTTCTCATACATATTAACATGTGTTCATACCCTATTCTGGTCGCACCCCAGGACCCGCTAAGGGACTCACTTTGCACGACACATCACCCAGTCAGCGGTCAACTTTTCAACGCTCGAGAGCCGGTCAAAGCAACGCATGCTCAAGTCACGTGAACCATTCGTGAAGCGACCTCGGCGTGCCTTCCACCTTGGGGGTCGGCCTCCCTCGGGGGTCGGCCACCCCGAGGGGTCGGCCACCCTTGGGGGTCGGCCACCCCGAGGGGTCGGCCACCCTTGGGGGTCGGCCACCCCAATGGGTCGGCCACCCCAAGGGGTCGGCCTCCCGATCGTTGCCATGATACGGCCCCATCACGAACTGGGCAGCATTGCCCAACCTCTGGCCTGTCCTCGCCTGCGGCGTACCATAGAACTGGCGCAGCCACCCACTGTACGTCCCCTTCCGGTGCTTCTTCGTATCTGCCAGGATGTCTAGTAGCTGCGTCTGCAACAACCGCTCCTCCCCACTCAACCGGGTCACTCGTGCATCCACCTCCCCGTGTATCGGCAGCCCTGTCAGCATCAGCACATCGAGTAACGTCGGCCCGATCTCCCCGAACTCGGTCACGAACGTATGCGCGATCGCCGGCAACAGTCCCAGTGCCTGCAACACTTGCGCCCTCTCCGGTGTCTCCACCATATGCTCACACCAAAAGTCCCACCCTACCGGCATCGCACTATGGCCCTTGAACATCACCGGCGACCAAGGTATGTCCTCTCTCCCAATCAACAATGCCGGTACATACCTCGGCGACATCACAGGTGCCTCCGCCCAGCTCGACGCGCGAAGATATGGTGACGACAGCCGAGGCTCCTCTCCCATCGACGGACCACCCCACGGTGTCGTGAACGCTCCGTCTGCCACCCGAATAGCCAACTCCCTCCACAGCTCCCGGTCCGGTACACACGGTACTACTCCCCTCACCCCCAGCAATGTGTTTGTCTTATCCGGCTCCGGATCGTAAGACCTCCTACCGCCATCATCAAAGGTCAATGGCACTGCCGCCTCGACACCCGCTACTGGTATGGCCTCATCGACTGGCGGCACCGGCACAGGTACAGTCGTCATACCCCGCGGCGGTCGCGATGTACCCGCCGCGGCCCCTCGCGGCTTCGCCCACATCTTCTGCCGAACTTTCTTTGCTGCTGGTGTAGCTCCAGGCTGTAAGGTTGGGACTTGGGCCTGTCGGACACCCAGCGTGACCGACCCACCATGATTGGCCGACCCCCCGTGACTGGCCGACCCCCCTCGCGTGGCCGACCCACCCTGTGCGGCCGACCCCCCGTGACTGGCTGACCCCCCTAGCGTGGCCGACCCCCCTGTGCGGCCGACCCCCGAGGCGTGGCCGACCCCCCTCGTGCGGCCGACCCCCCATGGCTGGCCGACCCCCCTCCCCTCGCTGAGCCACCGACCTCTCCTCTCGGCCGACCACCTGGCCCCGACGACCCCTCGCCCCTTCCGCCTCTTCTCTCACCATCCCTCTCTCTCTCTCTCTCTCTCTCTCTCTCTCTCTCTCTCTTTCTCTCTGGCTTTTGTGGGCACAAATGGCGGTGCCTCCGCCCCCTCCCCCTCCTCTCCTTATATAGGGGTGGGCCATTTTCTTTTCTTTTTCTTTTTTTTCTTTTTTTTCTTTTCTTTTTCTTTTTTTCTTTTCTTTCTTTCTTTTCTTTTCTTTTTCTTTCTCTTTTCCTTTTTTTTACGCTCCCGTCCGCCGGCGCCTCGCCGCAGTTTGTCGCCCACGCGCCGTCGCTGCCGTGCGCGCCCACCCGCCACCTCTACGGCCTTCGTCGCACGCACTCACATGACAACTCCGAGACTGGCCCCGTCGCCAGCGTGCCGTTTCCTCGACCTATGTCGCCCGTCTTAACTCAGCGCGCTCTCTGCAACGCGCGCTCAATGCCAATGGTCTCTTGATGCTCGTCACCGACCGCGCTCAATTGCCACGACAACATCACCAAGTATTGTTCCCGCGACGATCGTCGCCATGCCCATGCACCACGACCATGTTACAAGCCTCCGGGCATAACACCCGTTCACCACGTCGTGCGCCCCCGCCATGGGCATGGAAGATCCCCGACCCACTCTCCAGAGTGTGCGGCATTCTGGGGGCTCCGCTCGTAGTGCTCCAACACGAGGACCCCTCCCTGCGGCAGGGGCTGAACGCCCCCACGGGCTAGCGCCATCGCCGGCTCAATCAAACTGCGGCATGGGCTGAGCGCCATCACGGGCTAGCGCCATCGCCGGCTCAATCAAACTGCGGGACGGGCTTCGTGCCGTCGCCGGCTCAATCAAACTGCGGCATGGGCTGAGCGCCATCGCCGGCTCAATCAAACTGCGGCATGGGCTGAGCGCCATCACGGGCTAACGCCATCGCCGGCTCAATCAAACTGCGGGACGGGCTTCGTGCCGTCGCCGGCTCAATCAAACTGCGGCATGGGCTGAGCGCCATCACGGGCTAGCGCCATCGCCGGCTCAATCAAACTGCGGGACGGGCTTCGTGCCGTCGCCGGCTCAATCAAACTGCGGCATGGGCTGAGCGCCATCATGGGCTAGCGCCATCGCCTGCTCAATCAAACTACGGCATGGGCTGAGCGCCATCACGGGCTAACACCATCGCCAGCTCAATCAAACTGCGGGACGGGCTTCGTGCCGTCGCCGGCTCAATCAAACTGCGGGACGGGCTTCGTGCCGTCGCCGGCTCAATCAAACTGCGGCATGGGCTGAGCGCCATCACGGGCTAGCGCCATCGCCGGCTCAATCAAACTGCGGGACGGGCTTCGTGCCGTCGCCCGCTCAATCAAACTGCGGCATGGGCTGAGCGCCATCATGGGCTAGCTCCATCGCCGGCTCAATCAAACTGCTACACGGGCTTAGCGTCATCGCCGGCTCCATCACCAGGGACCTTGGGCCCCGCAGCAAGATGGGCTGTAACCACATCGTTTATGCTTGCGACGCCCGCTCGGGTTGCCCCTCCGCGCACGCCACACGCAGGGGGCTTATGTTCATACCCTATTCTGGTCGCACCCCAGGACCCGCTAAGGGACCCACTTTGCACGACACATCACCCAGTCAGCGGTCAACTTTTCAACGCTCGAGAGCCGGTCAAAGCAACGCATGCTCAAGTCACGTGAACCATTCGTGAAGCGACCTCGGGGTGGCTTCCACCTTGGGGGTCGGCCTCCCTCGGAGGTCAGCCACCCCAAGGGGTCGGCCTCCCTCGGGGGTCGGCCACCCCAAGGGGTCGGCCTCCCTTGGGGGGTCGGCCACCCCGAGGGGTCGGCCACCCCAATGGGTCGGCCACCCCAAGGGGTCGGCCTCCCTTGGGGGTCGGCCACCTGCCTTGAATACCGACGCCGTCACCTTTGACCGTGCTCCATTGTCACGACGACCGTCGCTCGCGGCCGCGCTCCACCATAGTCGCGACGACCGTCGCTCGCGGCCGCGCTCCGCCATAGTCGCGACGACCGTCGCTCTCGGCCGTGCTCCTTCGTCGCGATGACCGTCGCTCGTAGTCTCGATGACCGTCACTTGTGGCCGCTCTGTCGCCATGACAACCGTCGCTCACGGTCGCGCGCCATCCACGCAACGACCCTTGTCGCTCGGAGATCACTCTGCGACCCTCGTCGCCCGCACTCAACCGCGCCCCATGCGCCACAATCATGTTATATGCTTACGGGATAGGCTACTCCTCCAGGACACTATCTCCGCCAGGGTGCCTGCGTGACTGGCCTACGTGCTCTGGCACTGGGGGCTCGCGTCGGCACCCCTAAGGACTATGACCCCCGGGTCACTCCGAGATGGGAGCAGGTCTTCGGAAGGGCATCTTGCCTAGTCCACCTGGCAGCTGGGCGTCGGGTCTTCCCCACCGCTGCCAGGCCTGTGGGATTCAGTAAGGGCTTGGACTGGAGGCTGGGGCAACGGGCTACTCTGACCATGCTACCGCGGCATGATCAGTCTCCTCAGACAGGCAGAGAGATGTCGCAAGGGCAGGGCAGCACGAACTTAGGGACCGGCAGTCCAACGGAGGATCAGTGCTTTGGCCCCCTGGCGACGTGTCGTTCCCAGGGGTGACACATGTCAACTTATGACACATGCACATTTTTGCCTATAAATAGTGGACTTTGGAGCCTTTTCAAAGATCTTCCTCTCATTTAAGCTTTTCACTTTCTCTCTCTAAAACGACATTCTCTCTGGAATTCTAGTGAGAGAAACACACTTGGACTCCCGTCTACGGACCCTTGACGCTGCCCCTTTGTCACGGACTGTAGACTGTCGGTCCTGTTCATCGTCACCCTGCCTGCGCAGCGCTGCCAGCCCTCACGACCTGTCTGGGGAGCCTTGCTCGCGGCCCTTACGCCGTCCTTGCTGTCTCCCGCGTTGCCTACCTGGAAGCTGACTCAGACCGCATCCTTTGTGGCACCTCCACGTAGCATCGAACCACTTTCAGCATCATCAACATGTTACCAAACTTGTAAAACTTTAGGCTCTTAATTATTAGATGTTGATGTTTCCTACATTGGCTTGGGTTCTCATGAACACAAATGTTAGGTTTGGTTCAATCTTTTATTGCCTAACTAATAGTATGCATTCATCAAGGCATGACTATTTCAAACATTTCTCTTTTTATCTTTTTGCATCTTGCTAAAGATTTCATATAAATAAAGATTTGCAATAGCATAGGTAGGAGTAATTACATAGAAAACCTCATGCTTAGGTTGCAAATTGTATAAATAATAGTCAAAGTAGATCCGAACGCATATTCAGTTATGTTCATATATCTATGTCTAGAATATTCCAATACTACTTTACATCTACTAAGCCTAATAGAAAGTTTTACAATAAACAGTTATGGAGTATTGAATTGAACTAAAATCTGAAAAGTATAAAGAAAGGCTGAGAAGCTAACCACAAAAAGTTAAACATATAAATTACATAATAATTGACCTGAATCACTAATACCTTTTTTTCAATGTATTATAATAAATCATGTTGTTGATATTTGTAAAGTCCTAATGTCCCATAAAATACTCCTTAATCGATGCTATTTTATAATTTTATCGTAAAGGATCCTTGTGGTGTGTGTGTGTGTGTGTGTGTTTCACGTGTAAGAGGTACATAAGAAAAAGCTTACATAATAACAAACTCATTTGGGAGTCATAATAACAACCGTAAATTCTTTTGCAATATTAATGAACTTCATTGTGTCATTTATCCCTTTTTCATAGCATCTCATGCTTTTTATAACATCCATTAGAGGTAGAACTTTATTGATGTACTATTATGGTCGAAAGGTCGTTAAAACTTGAGCACGTCTTTTTGGATAGGGCAAATCAATTATAAAAACACATTAGCTAACTTTCAGACCCATTGACGATTCTTTTTTGAAAACATGAAGGCTAACTTCCTATTTTATAATCCCATCTCAACTGCTATTCGGTACGTAATTGGCAGGTAGCAAAAATCTGGGTAATATTAATCACATATTCGTATGCAATCATAAGAAGGTTGTATGAACTACGGCAAGAATAAGAATAATTAGGGGTAAATGACTTACGAACATTACATATGCAGGAAACACTTTGATGAAGGCCAAGTGAAGAAGGCACTTCCTGCGGGATAAAAGGGAAAATAATCAAAGGAGAGCAATACTGTAGAATTGGAAGTAGAAGGCTCTTGACACCCAAACTGATGGGGTTTGCTTACCTGAATGGTTCTGTCAGTGAATTACGTGCCACAATCATACCTATTTGCCGACATTTGTCTCCCTCTACATATATTTTTTCACCCTGAGATGTGCAATGCTTTAAGCACCAATGTAGCAATTAAAGAAAAAGAAAGAGAAAGAGATTGAGTTTACCGTCATGAAGATGGAGAGAAACCAAGAAAAAGAAAGGATAGACCATAGTTTCGTAGTTGATAAGATTAGATTGACTCATGAGGTTTTTGTCATTGATTAGGACATTAAATTAAAATTACACATAAAATTGTTTGTTAAAAGAAGAGTCCTAGCAAACTGGGAGACTCTCAGAATGAAAGTTGTAACTGATTTGGCACAAGGAGAGGACTCCAAAAAGCTGATGTGTCGTAAATATGAGAGGCCTAAAAGCTTATGTGTCAAAATTTTAAGAGACGTCTTCAGCTTTTTATATATATATATAGATTTGAGAGAAACTTACAAAAATGGATGATCTAAGCTTACTGAACCTCTATTTAAAGACTTAGTTCCTGTAAACCACTTCTCACATATATCTCCACTACTCACTCCATGTTTATCACTAACAAACAACCAAAGCCCACTATGTGAACAAGCCTCACATTTAGCTATAAAATTGGTAACTGAACATGAAATAATCCAACTAAGCAAAGACTAGGAAAACAAGTAAATACAATTAACTACTTCTAAAGCACATTGTAAGTTGCACTAATTTCGGCACTCCCCCTTTGTGCAAGCTTACGACACCCAAAGCATCCCGAAAACCTTGAAACTTAGGCTCCACCCACGCCTTAGTAAATATATCAGCCACTTGATCGTTGGTGCGAACGCTTAATAGCTCAACTTCTTCGCTGAACACTTTCTCACGAACAAAGTGATAACGCACCTTTATATGCTTTGTTCTCGCGTGGAAAATTGGATTTGATGCAAGCTTAGTGGCACTTACATTATCACACTTAATTTGCACAGCATAGTCAACTTCGTAGAACATGTCTCCAATTAGCCTTTTTAACCAAACGCATTCTTGTGTAGCCATAGTTGCTGCCACATACTCAGCTTCGGTGCTAGACAAAACAACAATATCCTGCTTCTTGCTACACCAAGAAACTGCTGTTGAACCAGTGTTGAAACAATATCCTGAAGTTGAGTGACGATCATTTGTATCTCCGGCCCAATCTGTATCAGTAAATCCACTCAACACAAAGTTATCACATCTCTTGTACAGAAGACCATAATCAAGAGTTCCTTTCACGCAACGTAAAATTCTTTTTACCGCTTCCAAATGAGGGGTTCTTGGATTTTGCATAAACTGAGAAACAACACTAACAGAGTATGAAATTTCTGGCCTTGTGATGGTTAGATAAATCAAACTTCCAACAAGTTGTTGGAACTTCCTGGCATCCTTCAATGGCTTCCCTTTATCTTTCTTCAGCTTAAGATTTGGCTCCATTGGAGTGGCCTTTTCTTTCGACTCCCCAATGCTAAAACGCTCTAAAAGACTTTTTGCATAAGCTCTTTGAGACACAAAATACCCTTGGTCTGATTTTTCAATTTCTAGACCAAGAAAACATCCAATCTCTCCCAAAAATTTTCATATCAAAACAAACAGACAAGTCATTTCTCAAATTAGAAATTTCTGATTTCCCCAGTTATTATCATATCATCAGCATATAATAATACCAGGAGATGCACATTTGATTCTAATTTTATAAATAAACTAGAATCTGAGTCAGAAACTCCAAATCCACAGAAGATGAGGTATTGAGCAACTTTATCATACCAAGCTCGAGGAGCTTGCTTTAGGCCATAGAGTGCTTTCTTCAATCGACAAACATGATTTGAAAATTGCTTAGAGACAAAGCCATAAGGTTGCTCCATAAATACTTCACGATCCAAGTCTCCGTAAAGAAATGCATTCTTTACATCAAGCTACCATAATTTCCAACCTTTAAAAGCAGCAAGCGAGATAATTGATCTAACTGTCACCATCTTCGCCACCGGGCTAAATGTCTCCTTATAGTCCAATCCATAGTTTTGAGAGAAACCACGAGCAACTAAACGAGCTTTAAACCTATCAAAGGTGCCATCATTTTTTTTTCAAGAGAAACACCCATTTGCAAGTGACTGGCTCACACTTTTCCGGTTTCGGTACCAACTCCCATGTTTCATTTTTGTCTAAAGCATCAATCTCTTCTTGCATTGCTCTCTCCCAATTTGGACAGCCCCTCGCTTCCTCATAACTTGTTGGTTCTTCTGCAGTTAATGCTCCTGTAAAGAAACATGAAGTCATCGAACAACTATTTAGTTTTACCTCATAATCTTTGAAGTAGTCTTGCTGCTTTGTTTCCCTTGTTGACCTTCTCACTGCTTGTTGTTCATCTTCTCTTCTTGCATTGTTCTGAGTTGGGGACTCATTTTCTGCCTCTACATTACTAGGTGCTTCACATTTGCTTCAGGAAATAGAAGCTCCAAATTATTTTGATCATCACCAAGAGCAATGAACTTTGGAACAGAAAATGGCAAGGACACCTCATCAAACACCACATCTCTAGAAGTAGTAAACTTCTTTGTATTTGGATCCATGCACCTCCAACCCTTCATATAAGAGTCATAGCCAACAAATACACACTTCTTTGATTTCGGGTCAAGTTTGGTTCTATTAGATTTAGGAACATGAACGTAGCAAATAGAACCAAATACCCAAAAATTATTCACATTTGGCTTTTCACTATACAAAATCTCAAAGGGAGATTTTTGTGTACCTGGCCAAGGAGGCAACCTATTTGTCACATGACATGCGCATTGAATAGCTTCTGCCCAGAGCTCCCGAGGAAGATTCTTAGTTACCCAAGCTTCCTTTCTGTAACTCCATTTTGTTGAGACGTGTCTGGACATGTCATTTGACGAAGAATACTGTTGTCATCACAATATTTGAAGAAGTCATCTGACATGTATTCCCCACCATTGTCACTCCGAAGGCATTTAATTTTGTCTTCTTCCCAAACTCTTTTCCGATGGCATCCTTGAACTCCATAAACTTGGATAGTGCTTCACTCTTCTCCTTCAAAAATTTCACCCAAGTGAACCTCGAGTGATCATCCACTAACACCGTAGCATAGCGATGTCCGCTATAGCTTGGTGTTCTCGTTGGTCCCATCAAGTCTATATGAACCAATTCAAACAATGTGGATCTTTGATTTGACGACCTTTTAAAAGGAAGACGATGAGATTTGCCATATTGGCAACCATGACAAATCACATCTTCTCGGACATTCTTCAAGGTTGGCATACCATCTACCAACTTTTTAGAAGAAATCTATTGCAACAATTGGTAGCCTACATGACCCAACCGAGCACGCCAAATAACAACATTATTGGTTTGGCTTGTCTTCTTCACATAAGCTTCACCTGCTGGCATAACGAACAAAGAACATTTCTTCTCACCAGAAAAAATAACATCAGAAAATATTTCTTTCACATTATCAAGCACCTTCACATCCTTTGGGCCAAATAAGACATATTTTTCAGAAATAAGTAATTTGAGGAACTGAAACTAGATTTTTCGTCAAACCTGGAACATGATAAACATCATGCAACTTGACACTGCTTGTATCATTGGCCACATCGATCGTCACAATGCCTTCTTTTGCTACAGGATGAGAAGAGTTATCAGCAGTGGCAATAAATCAATCTCCATGGTGTTCATGCACTTCCGAGAACAAAGTGTCATTCCCGGTTACATCGTGAGAACAACATAAATCAATGATCCATTCCTCCTTCTTGTTGTCAGCATAATTGACAAAAGCTTGGGTTGACTTTTGTTCAATAGCCTCAACAGTAAAGCAATGATCCCATTTGAGTTGATCATCTCCTTCGCTTGTGCATGCGACGTTGGCCTTCGAAAGCTTCACCCGACAATTTTTCTTTATATGCCCAATCTTCCCGCATCTGAAGCATGTGATAGGCTTCTTAGTATGTGAATTGCCACCTTTTTCTGCACTTAAATCTTCTTCTTTATTCTTGCTCCCGAATGGATTCTTCTTGCTCGACTTTCCCTTCGAAAAGAGAACGTCATCAATTTCAAAGCTCTTCGCCATCTGTTTCGCCAAGGCTTCTTGATTAGAGAGAAAATTCTCTAATTCTTTGACAGAAGGCTGTATCGACCACCCTTGTATAAAGGTGACAAAAGGCCCATACTCCTTCTTCAAACCGCGAACAAGATAGCGACGTAAACGAGCTTCGCTAATCTTTTCATCCGCATCTATCTCTGAAATCTCAGCACAAATACTTTTAACTCGTAAAAAGTATTCTGAAATTGACATACCTCCTTGCTTTAACATTGCTAACTCCTTCTCCAACAGCTGTAGCCTTGCTGTATTCTTCTTGGTAAACAGCCTTTCGAGCGTTTCCCAAACTTCCTTCGGAGAACAAATGTCACGAACATGATCAATGAACTCTTTGCTAATAGATGTCCTCAAAGCAAAGAGAGCCTTCCCACACTTGATCTTCCACTTCCGTTGTGACTCGGCATTTTCAGGAACATCGGAAGGGATTGCATCAGTACCAGCAACCAATTCCCATAAGTCCTGACCTTGAAGGTATGCATCCATACACATCCTCCAATACTTGTAGTTTTTGCCTACAAGTTTCTCCATCCCGTTGTGAACATTTCTTCCATTTGAAACCTCCATTGTAACAGATAACAAAAGCTCCCTCTCACACGTTCAAACTTCTCCAACAAATAAATTTGATAGACAAGAAGATTTGAACAACAAAAGAACCTTCACTTGGCTCTGATACCCATAAAACAAAAGAGGAAAATACAAAGTCTCCAAGAAGTAACAAAAGGAAGAAAGCTGGAATAAAATATT